>OU342745.1:347274948-347605322 GCA_910589775.1 Avena eriantha | reverse complement strand
AACCCATCATTAATATGAAAGTGAATGACTCTGATTTCAAAGCTCTGTGTGATCTTGATAGTAGTGTTTCTATTATGCCTAGAAGGATTTATGATATGCTTGATTTGCCTCCTCTTGAAGATTGTTATTTGAATGTCCCACTTGATGCTAATGCTAAAAAGAAACTCATGGGGAGTCTTAATGATGTTCTTATTATGGTTAACAATTCCTATGTCCCCGTTGATTTCTATGTTTGGGATGTTGAATACAATGCTTCTTGTCCTATTACTTTGGGAAGACCTTTTCTTAGAACTGTTGGTGCCATCATTGATATGAAAGAAGGCACCATTAAATATCAACTCCCACTCAAGAAAGGTATAGAACACTTCCCAAAAGAGAGAAAGTATTTCTTTTGCTTCTCCTATGAAAACAAAATTTGGTCTTAATGCTTCTTCATTTGAAACACTGATTCTTTATTTGCTTCTTATGCCTAACTTAAAGGCGTTAAAGAAAAGTACTTATGGGAGATAACCCAAAAGTTTTAGATGAGTCTTGGAAGTTATTACCTCTGTAATAACCTCTCCTTATCCTTTTTATTTGCTTTTTGTGCCAAGAGTAACCTCTAATGAGAGAGAAGTAATGATTGGAAAGTTGCTGTCCCGAAACAGATTTTGTGCTTCACCGTAAAAATTCGTGAGAGGCTCTGTATGTCGGATTGAGCTGTAATTTTTTGTGCTTCTGCCCCAGGTTGTTATCTAACTTTCGTTAGTTCAACACTTTTGATTTGATCAACAGAAGGTCTTCGAAAAAATTCGTCTTTACCTGCTGGTCTGTTTTGACAGATTTCTGGCCATTTTCTAGCATTTGCTTCTTGTTGGTTCCTTCTTGAGTTCTTTTGGGGAATTGACTTTTTGAAGGGAAGTGCTACAGTAGCTAGTGTTCTAATGGAAGTTTATTTGGTGTTAGAACTGAACCTTAAGACTTATTTATCTTGAGTGCACTAATGTTGCTAATAAGATTGTGTGAAGTTTTGTATGAAGGAAAAATTTCAGGTGTATGGAAGGAATGAGTAATGAGATGAAGGATGGACTAAAGATAAGCTTGGGGATACCACGTGTGTCACCCCAATAAATATCCAAGAAGTACAGCGTCAAAGCTTGGGGATGCCCAAGGCATCCCCCTTCTTCATCAATAAAAATCCCAGGTTTCTTCCAAACGCTCATTTTTATTGTTTCAGCACAGTTGTTTTTTTCTTGGAGCCTCTTTTTTTTCGTTTGTTTTGGTTTTTCGTTTGCTTGGTTTGCTTAGTTTGCTGAATAAATTGGTTGGACCCCCTCTTTCATACATTGGTTTGCAAATAGTTTGGTTTGGTTGGAAAAGAGTAGGAAAGTTCATGCTTATGTGGTAAAAAGAGCTCATTTTTGACTGTGGCCTATGCTTTGTCATGCCATGCTTGATGTGTTTTGGCTTTATGCTTAGTATGCTTTCTTTAGCATGACTTGTTATAAATAATTGAGATTTCTTAATGTGCCTTGGATGAATCATGCGTTGTTTTAGCATATAAAGCATAGTATTGTGGTATTCTCCTTTGATGCTTTATTTGGGTTGACTTGGCGCATGCTCACACCATGTTATGACTATCCAAGTCACCATAGCCTTTATGATCCTTTAGTTTTCAACTTGTAGTATCACTTTATGCTTTGATCAATGATGTTTTGTCGCTCTGCATGATTATGGCCATTATTGCTCTCTTAGTTTGTCGCTCCCAGTCTTTTGCTAGCCTCCACAACAAGTATGAGTTCCACTCATGCATCCAACTCCCTAAACCAAGTTATTCCAAAGAGTCCACATACCTACCTACTAGCTTATGCTATTCCAAGTATATTCATGCTTTTTTACCTTCCACTTGTTATGAGAAAAAACTAGTGATTAAAGCTCTCACGAACTTGATGGCACACTTTACTTTACTTGCCCTTAATAAACTTGAACCATTGTGTCTTCTATGTTGTATATGCTTGCACTTATTTGTTGGGAATTAGCAGAACCATGTTTCATGGGGAACGCTTTCAACATTGCACTTGGTACTTGTACCTAGTTGATATCATGCTCTTTTGTATATGGATGTCGTCGGTGTGAAATGAAAGGGGAGCTTGTAAGTCCATGGAGTTATGTATATGTGTTAGAGAAACGCCTGGGCCGCTAGTCTAATCCATGCTGACATGGTGGAAACCTGCAGCGTAACCATAATGAGCTGTCTATGAAGCATTCTTCTTATAAAAAAAGAGTCCTATATTGAGAAAAAAAGAGAAAAGAAAAAATGAGATACTATGAAAAGAGGAAAGAGAGAAAAAAGCACCATATTCCCATGGTAAATAAGAAGAATTTGAGATGCTCGTTGTCTGCTTGCCTTGTCATTTTGATATGGGGATTCTTCCGTATCATCGGGCAAGGGTACCCGTTGGCGGTTCTCTATGATACACATGTACTTACGATGACAAGAACTTACCGGTGACTAAACTTGAGTAGCATGAGGAGCGGCCCTCGTATACAAGGGACATGAGATTTCTGACTTATACTTTGTCAAGCATGTACACCATAGTTTGTTCACTTTAACCTTAATCACTTCAAGATGCTTATGATAGGGGCAATGAGAGCTGAAAGCTATAAGTACCATAATTTTTGGAAGCTCTTTATGAGACTTGAATCCCTACTTCCTTTTACAAAAGGCCTTTCTTCCACCATTATATTGAGTCTCCACCTTCTATCTTTATGCACCTACTTTGAGAGCATAGTGGCCATTCTTAGTTCTATGTGCATTGTCCCAAGACTAGTTGATTGATGCATAACTTGATATTGCTTGTTTTAAACTATTGTATCTAGTCACTCTTATGAACTTTGAAGGTGTCCTATGCATTTATTTGCTACTCTATTGAGGGACAAGCTGAATACTATTATGCTATGTTTTCTTTATGTGAAACAAACAAACGTCTTGCAAAGCATTGTTATTCATGAATCTTTTGTTTGTGCCTTTTCATGTTGCATCATAGTTTCTTTGCTTATTGCTAGAACTTTGTCTTTCATGTTATGATTGAAGTACTATGATCCCACTTTGAATGTTTTGCAAATACTTTGATCAAGTCTTTGATGGTGCATGTCACCTCAAAAATTATTCTTTCCTTTTTTATCATTTACCTACTCGAGGACGAGCATGATGTTAAGCTTGCGGGATTGTTGATACATTGCAAATGTATCTATAATTTTTGATGTTCCATGCTTGGTTTTATCCACTTTCTGTGTTTTGTTCCAACTTTGCGAGTACTTTTCTACTGATTTCTGGACTAGCCTATTAACAAGAGCCACACTGCCAGCTGCCTATTTTCTGCTGTTTTTGCGTTCCAGAGAAAGTCAGAAATGAATATTCTCGAATTGGACGGGCCAAAAGCCCAAAGTCGCTATTTTACCAAGAAGTCATCTAGAGCCAGGAATACGAGGACAGAGAAGGACCAGGGTGGGCCACCACACCACCTGGCCGTGCGGCCCAGCCTGGCCCACGCTAGTGGGTGGTGTGGCCGCTCGCGGCACCCCCTTGGCCTCCCCTTCCGACTATAAGATGCCCACGGGACGAAAACCCTAAGTGTACCCGATCAAAAATCCACGAAAGAGTCTGTTAGCCGCCGTCATCTCCATCCCTAGATCGGGAGGGATCTGAAGCTCTTCCCTGGCACCCTGCCGGAGAGGGGAATTCACCCTGGAGGCCTTCTCATATCATGCAAAGCCTCCGGTTGTGATGCGTTGAGTAGTTCATCTCTGGACTACAAGTATCCATGTAGTAGCTAGATGGCGGTTCTCCTCCTTTGTGATATCATGTTTAGTCTGTGAGCTCCGTTCATGATCAAGATCATCTATTTGTAATTCTGCATGTTGTGTTTGCGGAGGATCCGATGGATATTGAGATGCTATTTCAGATTGATTATGATTCTATCATGTCTTTGTTATTGTGATCTTGCATGCTTTTCGTTGTTAGTATCTATCTTGGACAAGTAGATGCTAGCAACTCCAAGAGTTAGTATTTATGCTTCGATAGTGGGTTTCATGCCTCTGGTATCTGGGGAAGTGACAGAAATCTCTAAGGTACTAGATGCTGATGTGTGCTACTAGGGAGAAAACAACAATCTTTGTTCATAGTAAACACATCGTATTGTTACCTTTACACGTAGTTCGTAAAGCAATAATCTGTTGCTTGCAACGTAATAACTGGAGGGGGTTCGGATGATAACCTGAAGGTGGATTATTAGTCATAGATCAGCAAGTTGGATGGCTGGTCTATGTATTATGTTGTAATGCCCAATCAAGTCTCAGAGGAGTCAAGATGATTAGTTTATGCATGTATTGCTTTCTCGGTGTTTGTCAATTGCCCCGCTGTAATTTGTTCACCCAGCATGTTATCTATCTTAAGGAGAGCCACCTCTTGTGAACTATGGATCCCGGTCCTTTGTCTTTACATACAATCCTACAATCTTTTACTGCTTTGTGTTTTACTTTCTGCAAACTTTACTTCTTTTCCATTCGATACGTTTAATCCTTTGTTTTCCACAAAACACGGTGAGATTGACAACCTCATCGCAAGTTGGGGACAAAGTTCGTTGGTTGTGTTGTGAGGTCCCCACGTTGCTACTAGCACCGGTAGTGAGCCCTGCCAAAGCTCAGCTAGTAACACCTTTGGGTGTTTCCTTGCTCCTACTGGTTCGATTAAACCTTGGTTTCATAACTGAGGGAAAACTTACCGCTGTGCTCATCATACCTTCCTCTTGGGGTTCCCAACGAGCTCTACATCGAAAGTCGAGTACATCAGGGCACCCATATCCGGCGCAGGAGTCCATGATTGCTTTGATGTCCTGCTCTTGACCGTCTTCATCCATAGTAGAATACCCTCTGGTTACTTGCCAGATTTCCATGCTTCCATGATGGCTCATAACCATGGTGAGAGCGTTCTGTGCTGCGATTCGCACGTAGGACATGTTCCAGTCCTGGATAAGGGGGCATCTCCTTGGCCTTGTCTCGCACTTCAAAGCCGGACATTCTATGCGTGTCCGGAACCTAGAGAACTTCGCCAATATCCTCAGAGGATTGGCGGTAGTCATGAAGTAAATCGCTGACTTGGGTAAGCCGGCTAGTGCGAGATTCGCCGGAGGCTGAGTCCAGTAAGTTCAGAGGACCTGTGCATGTAAATGCAAATGGTAATAAAATAAATCTGAGCTCCAAAGAGTCGGAAGGTGCAGAAAAAGTCAGAAAGAGGGAAATATACCAAAGATGACATCGTCGACTTTGGTCTTCTCTTCCCCAAATGCTCTGGAGTTTAGCCCGGAGGCCTAAGTGATATCCTTCTCTCTAAACAAAGCATCATTGATATCCGAGATTCTCTGGTCCTGGGCGGCGATCCTTTGATCACGCTCGTCGGTGGCCATTGAAGAGGATTCAAGAATTTGAGCAATGCTCCGTTCATGATCCGCCTTCAATTTATCAAGCTCCTGATGTAAATCGGTGTTCTCCACCGCCAGGGTTTTCAGATTCTCGGCCTCTTCAATCATAGCACATGATTGCTTTACCAGTGATTGTAGTAAAAAAGAACAACAGTTGAATAAAAATTCGACTATGCAATAAAGGACAAGGATTGAGTACTGGAATGTTTACCTTCAGCCTCATCCCTGGATACTTTCAGTTGAGCACTTTCAGCCGGAGAGCTTTGATCTCTCTCCGCTTGTTACATATATTCTTCAACAATTCCTGGCTATATGAATTAACTTTCTGTAAGTCAGAATACCCCAGAGTCAGAAGTCTACTAAAGACTCGGGCTAATATCTTTACTAATATCAGCACGAGCCTTGGGGGCTACACTAGTTCATTCTTTGGCATCCTAAGGAAGCATAAATCCGGATTGTCTATCCAACTTCATGCTTGGGGGCTAGAGGATATGATATAAAATATCATAAGGAAAAAAGTGAGTTGGAATTCTGACTTACATGTTGTTCGTGAGTGAGCTTGCTTAGGCTCACATTCACTTCTGCAGTAACCTTCTCAGTGAGGGTGAGTGGAATTATTGGTGGTGGCGGAAGCACACCGGCTCTCAGTCCCTCATCGCGAAGACGAATTTGCTCGAGGAGTTCGAAGTATATGATATCCTCCACTTCTTGTGCCTCCTCCTCGGCAGTAATATTCCAGCTCTCCAAGCATTGCCGGGCGAGCCGTTGGATCTCTTCTGCTGATTTCCGAGTAATGCCAAGTTTGGCAAGACTCGGATTGTTGAGGAGGTTTTCAGCGAAGACCTCTGCCGAGGGATCATTACCCGAAGAGGGTTCACCCTTATCAAGACCTGAGTCACCCATGGTGATGTCAGTTTGCGAACCAAGGATCGCTGGCTCTACTGATTGAGCCGGATCTTCTACAACAGTCGGAGATGGAGTGATCTCCGGCGCTGCAGAAGGTTGAGGGGCAGGAGTCGGAGGTGATGTGGCAGGAGAAGTCAAATTTAACTTTGACTGGTGTAGGGGCTTCGACGAGACTCCCTTCCCCTTGCCCTTGGTGAGATGTTTAGCTCTAAGAAAATAATAGAATAAAGAACATTACATCTCGGAAAGAACTACGAACAAAGTACGAAAACCTTGTGAAGAAAGTTACCTCTTCACAACAGGCACCTCCTTTGTACCGATGGACACTGTCGAAGCTTTACGCTTCCGAGTCAGGGTTTTTGACAGTGGAACCAGTTCTCCTTCATCCTAAGAAATCTCAGGAGGATATCCCTCGATAGGAGCAAGCTCTGACTCGGGGAGGTCAGCAACATGAAAAGAAGAATATAATCTCAATATTGCAAAAATAATGTAAAGATGAGCACATAATTCGAGTTACTGTTGGAAACTTACCAGTACCACAAGATCTTCAGTATATGCATGTCCAAAGACAGATCCAGGATTTTCCTGTTGATCCGCTCCCTTATTAGCCACTTGATTTGAGACTCGTATTCTTTCTCTATATAAGGCTGGGAGTAGATTCGGAGGGAATCTTTTTTGGACGTTGTGATGGAATGCATAAGCCGGTCTCCATGATGTTGTAGAGGCTGGATCCGGCATGCCACCCAGCAGTGAACTAAGTCGGACCCTTTCAGGCCCTTGTGCTTCATCAAATATTCGATCCGCCTCTTGGTAAGAAGCAGATCGTCGCTAAGAGCCGACGCATCCGCATCCCAGGACTCTTGGGGCGTTGCAGCACCGTCAACAAAAGCCAGCAAAGCAGTAGCTTTGCCAGGAGCGGGAATATCCTTGTGGTAAAAGAAAGTGGACGTCCATTGTTTGACTGACTCACTGGCCTTAATCCAAGGATAGATGCGTTCTCTTCTAACAGAAAAACTAATAGTACCGGTAATATATGGATTATCGGCAGTGATGGAATTTCTCCGGACATGAAAGTAAAACCGGAAAAGATCTAAACTCGGCCTAATACCAAGATACCCCTCGCACAAAGAAGCATGTGCGCTCATCTCTAAGAGAGAGTTCGGGGGAAGATGATGGACTTGAACTCTGTAGTGATCGATAACCTCAGAAAATAAATCTGAGGGAGGGAAGCTCAAACCTCTATCGAGGTGGGTGCAAAGTGTACCCGCTCGTCGACGCGAGGGGTGGGAACGGTCTAGCCGTAACCGCTCCGCCAGTCGCCGGCGCGGAGGAGCCCCTCGTTCTCCATGACGCGGAGCTTGGCGTCATCAAGGACACACGGGATCCAGACCCCGCGGTTGCTCTCCTTCTCTGCCGCTGCTGCCATCGCCACCGTGCAAGAAGATGATGCTGAAGCCATTCTTCTCGTATACCGACGACCTAGGATGGGCGGCGCTGGAGGTTTCTGGGGAGCAGAGGAGCTCTATGTTCGTGGGAGACGTTGGGGAGAAGGAAACAACGCAAGTGCTGGTAAAGAAGATGGGGAAAGGAATCCTCACCACTTATATTCCCCTGCCGCGTCAAGATTCGTGTAAACGCAACAGTGAACGTGCCACGCATCGTGGAAAGAACTGGGTAACCCCCGCGCGATGATTACGCCGCCTCGATCTCCACGCACGCATTAAAACAGTGCCTCGGTTCCGCGAAAGGCGGACCCACCAACGGTCATGCTGACAGGAATGTCTGTCAGTGACGTGACTTGACCATGACTGGTGTCAGGTTATGTCAGAGACCAAGTTCCGACTTAGTTTGAATTTCGAGCTGGAAACCCAAATAATGTATTTATAGGTCCGACTCATTTTTGAGACCCGGATCATATCTTTTCTTTTGAAGTTTCAGGAACCCTTCAAGATTGTGCAAGCCGAAGATCAAGCTAGACGATGATGAATCCGACTTTGGATCTTGGAGGCTTCCTGGGGTTGTTGTTGGGGTTATACTTTCTGGGTACTTTCCGACTCATTTTTGAGACCCGGATCATATCTTTTCTTTTGAAGTTTCAGGAACCCTTCAAGATTTTGCAAGCCGAAGATCAAGCTAGACGATGATGAATCCGACTTTGGATCTTGGAGGCTTCCTAGGGCTGCTATTGGGGATATACTTTCCGGGTATCCTCACTGTGCCTCACTGACCAGGGTGGCCCACTTCGGGTTAGAGCTTTGCTTCACGGGCGACCCAGTCAGGGAGAAGAGACGGAGTCCAGTCCGGCTACGGGAAGGCCCAGAAGACTTACCGACATAGGCCCATAGTGTTACTTGTAGTTCAAGATGTACTCTGTAACCGACTCTGAGTTGTAGCCGGATAGGTCGCTCCTGTAAACCCTAGGCCGGATATCTATATAAGCCGTTCTAGGGTGAGACTTTAGGGAACCCTCACAATAGTCTACAATCTCAACTCACACAGGAAAAACCCTTGTAACCCATATCCGGCTCTGCCATATTACTGGATTGCTAGCAGGAGTAGGATCCGTCCAAAGCCGGCGGATTTGAACCTGGGTAAACTTGTGTGCTCACCGTCCTGGAATACCGTACATCTCACACCCCTCTCTTCCACACGCCTCGAGGACCCCCTCATGGCGTACTTGTCATCAATCCGATGACACTTGTAGGTCTCATCCTTTGACTTGAGAAGGAATACCCAAGTGTATCTTGAGTAATCATCAACGATGACAAGACCATACTTCCTTCCACCAAGAGTATCATATGTTGATGACCCAAAGAGATCCAAATGGAGAAGCTCCAAAGGTCTTGACGTGGCCACCTTGGATATTGATGGATGACTCCTCCCATGTTGCTTTCCTAAAATGCAAGCACTACACACACGATCTTTCTCAAAAGACACACCGGTTAGTCCAGCAATATGTTCACCCTTTAGGAGTTGTTTAAGATTTCACATGTTGACATGGACAAGGCGGCGATGCCAAAGCCATCCCTCGTCAACTTTGGCCATTAGACATGTAGGACGAGATTGACTCTCTTGCAAGAGGTCGACCACATAGAGGTCGTCTTCCACATATCCAACAAGGACCAACTTGAGATTATCACTCCTAAAGACTTTCACACAAGTTCTAGAGAAATAGGAATCATAACCGGCATCCGCAAGATGTTTTATTGAAAGTAAGTTGTAGCCAAGGTTTTCAACAAGCATGATGGTCTCTAGGGTCAAAGCCTTGGAGACCACCAACTTGCCAAAACCTAGTACCTTTCCTTTAGAGTTGTCTCCAAAAGTGATGCTTGACGTTGAATTAACATCATGAATAAATTGGTCAAGCGCGCTTCTACCTTCGATCATATGATTTGTGCATCCACTATCAAACACCCATTTTGTTCCACCGGAGGTATACCCCTACAAAATCAATTCTTTTGTTTAGGAACCCATTGAGTAATGGGTCCCCTAGCATTAGCAAGAAGATCTTTTGGTACCCAAATTGAGTACCACCTATAAGCATAACCATTGCGAGGGCCAACATATTTGGCATATACATCTCCTTGGGTGCCCTTAGATAGCACATAGGAGGGATTAGATTTTCCCGCAAACTTGTGGTTAGGGTTGCCCCGTGTGGCTCCCCCATTCACAACACTCTTCTTTACTTGGTCGACCACCTTGTGCCCTTCACGCACAAAGTCGATCCTTTTAGGTGGGTTGGCACCATTCTTGTCATTCTTGGGGTCATACCCCATACCTTGCCTTCGAGCTCTCATCGTTTGTCGAGCAAGAATCTCATCAAGAATCTTGCCCTTGGCGGTAGGTTTGAGCCGATCCATCTCAAGTTGTTCCTTCAACTTCTTATTCTCCTCAAGGAGACTAGCTTGATCCAAGGAAGTGTTAGAAGCACAAGTAATATCCTCAACAATAATAGGATCCGTCAGTGTACCAACAGTCTTCTCATAGGACACTCGAAGTTGATCATGATTCTCTCCAAGTTTTATGAGCTCACGCTTGACAAGCAAATTAGGTTTCTCAAGGTTATCAAGGTCATTGGTGAGAGAAGCATGAGCAACCTCAAGTTCTTTCTTTGAAGTATCAAGCTCTTGGGACAAGGTGATAGCTCTATCTATGGTATCCATATCTTTTGCCTTATCTAGTTCATAGATTTCAATTCGTTCTTTAAGAAGGGAAGTGATGTCCCTTTCCTTTCTTAGCTCTTGCTCAAGAAGATTGAATCTTAGTTTCTCATCATCAATATGAGACTCCAAACTATCAATGGTCTAGTCACGTGAATTGACAAGGCTCATTAATTTTTTGAATCTAGCACGAGCATTGTTAGGAAGGGACTTCATGATTTTACACATTTCTTGTACATAGTTTTCATCAAATTCATCATCGTCACTATCATTGGTACTAACATGATCATAGAAGATGCTAGAGAGAGATTGTAACATCCCAAAACTTAATCCAAAGTTAATTAAGATCAAATTTACCCAATTTGGGGTTAACAAAAACTTTTCCATTTAAAATAATTAAGCATTCATATGTGTGTGCATTTAAAATAGGAGTTATTTTCAATTGCCATGTTTGAGTGATCCATTGGTTGTAAAATTATTCTAAGGTGAATTACACATCATCTAGATCATTCCCAAGGAAATACCAAAGAAAAAGAAATCAAAAAGAATAAATAATGGAAATGGTCACTTTTGCCATTTTAATCACCTAGCCCACTTTGGCTATTCCTAGCACTCAATTCCCAACAAAGACAATTGTGGTTCTTTGCACCCCTTGCTAGTACAAGTAGTGATGTGCCAAGGACCACTTTGTGATCTCCCAAAAACTTTCAAACTCTAATTTTAAATGACATTTGAAAATTGAATCTAGTGTATGTATCAAGATCACACTAATGCAAAAACCACTCAAATGAACTCCATTTAAAAATCCCAAGCACACCTAGATGCTCAAGCATAAGTTACACCACTCCACCAAAAATCTTTCAAAAATTCAAAACTTTTATTCATGAGGCCATTTGATCGAACAGTTGGCAGGCAGACAAAAAGTGGCCTAACTAATACTGTTGCACATTGATCCCTTGTCCCCCAATTGACCCTCTCTGCTCCCCTATGTCTCCCCTTGTTCCAACCAAGCCATCAACCAGCCCCCTTCACCGCTAGCAGCAGTGGCGCGCCGCCCAAATGAGGTCACCGCCGGCCGAGCATGCGCAGCTCGCAGCAGACCGCGCCGCACCATTCCAGCATGCCCGCTAGCACCGCCTAACCCTACCGCCGCCCACGGTCCATCCCACGGTCGTAGATAGCCCCTGGACCACCCCACAACCTTGCCGCCCTTTCTCTCTACGCGCAGCCAGAGCGCACCAGAGCGCGATCACCGCCAGCACGCCACAGACCATGCCTCGACACCAAATCGCACACGCCGCTCCACCTTGAACCTAGCAACCCGCCATACACGGCCATGCACCGCTGCGTGACCCACAGTCGCCATGATCACCGTCGAGCACCACCTCTGTCTCCTAGAGCGCGTGAATCCCCCGACCGTTAGGCACCGCCCCTAGCCGCGCCATTGCACTGTAGCTGACCGCCAGCAGACCGCCCACCGTCCGCCTACCTCGCCCACGCCGGTAGCCCCCTATTTCGCTATCACCGACGAGCCGCGCCCATGCCTCACTGCCCATTCGTCGAGCCTATATAGGGAGGATTCTCCGCACCATCTCTTCACACCATTCCACTCCCCTCTCTCCACTGACCATTTCCCCTCTCTCGCCGGAGCCGCTCGAGCAGCACATCACCGGAATTCCATCGGAGGCAGCCGCTGCAGAGGAGGAGAAGTTGCAGTCGATTTCGTCCACCTCAGCCCCTGCCGCGACTTCGCCTGAGCTCGTCGTCGCCGTCCAGTTCGTTCGCCTGCCTCGCCGCACTAGCTGGAGCCCTGGTATGTCCCCAGTAGACCCCCACCGGCCATTTAGGTTTCGGTCTCGCTGGCGACAAGTCCGTCGTCGACGACGACTGTGGACCGTCGATCTGTGTTCTAATCGTAGCGCCCAGATTGCCTCGTACCGCTTCGGGTTTTATGTGTCGCTGACATGCGGGAACAGCCTGTCAGTCGCCCTTTGCGCCGCTGAGCGTCATTGGGCCGGCCCATTTAATTTCCCGCGCTGACCCAGTTAATTCAAATTAGGTTTTTTCTATTTAGACTTAAAATCAATTATGTCCCTTAGTTCAAAAATCAATTCAAAGGGTTTTACAAATCCAAATGGAGTGATTACAATTTTTTTGGAAAGGTAATGAAAATCTCTATCCAAGCCCGTTGGATTGAAATCATTTAGAGTTAGAGATCTCTCCTAGTAAAAATAACAAGATAGAAGCATTTGCACATTCAAACATTTTTCTAAAACCTACCATAATAGCTTTTGAGTTGTTTCCAACTCTCAAAAATCACATTTAACCATACCTATCTGAATATGTAATAATATTAAGGTTTGCATGCAGTGACTTTAGACTAGTACCAAAATAATGCTATATAGGCATTTCTAGTCACTTTAAAGCATTAAATATTCAACTTAAACTTATTAAAATGTGATCCAACATTTAAATCACATTCCCATATGTTAGAATATGTGGTGATGACATGTGTCCACATGATCCCATATTTTAATTGGAGAATATTAAATCTTAGTTAATTTCAATGAGTAGAAATTACTTTTCTCAAATAAAAAGAATGAAGCTAGTTAATTAAACCTTGTGATGCTTGTGATGATAATAGATCATCAAATGGTGCCTTAGCATGCTAAGTAGACTAGTTAAGCTTTGTTTGGTGATTGTGTATCCCGTATGTATTTATAGACGATAGTACCGACCAAGCTTTCGAGGAGGAGGAGTTCTACCAAGAGGAGAAGGAAGAAAACTTCAACCACTGCACTACACAAGGCAAGCCTAACACTTCAAGTAAACTGAGCAAGCTATTGTTAGCAAGCTAGAATTAAGCTAGATAACCTAAGCAAGATGCATTAGGCATGCTTTGGTTATACCCTTTGACTTATACCTACTCCAAATGTTATTTACAAGCTTTACTTTCTTTACTTTACCAAAATACTTTACTTGTTTGAAGGTAGCATAAAAAGTATAAAACTTGACCTATCTAGATAAACTTAGATGTCATTCTATGGCATGATATTGATATTAGCATCCCACATTAGTGAACACTCTTAACTTGGTAGCTTAGAGCTAAATCAAAACTTGAGTCACTTAGATGGGAGTACTTGGTGAAAATGACTTGTGAAAACCTTGGAATGATGAGTCATTCTATTGAGATGTTTTGACATGTGTTGAGAAACACAAATGGTTTATGATGATGAAAATGTTGAGGCATGAGCCTTAACCCTTTTACAAAACTGATGGTTGGGTTCGGATGCGATACCATTCCAATTTTACCGTACAATCACAATACCTGAATTGGGTAAGGCTTAGACAGAAGTTTATATGCATTAGTATTAGTTCCCTTGCGGGAGAGGTTTGAGCTGAGGCTACCTCTCAATGTTGTCCACCTATGCAGTGCCCAAGATGACATATGGTCATGGTTGGGAGGCCATGCTCATAGGAGAGGTGCTTATAGTAGGGTGTGTAAAGGAAAGGTTATGTTTGATTATCTGCATACTAAGTATGATGATTCAGGGTTATCCCTGACAGATGTATTGAATCTTGTGGTGAAAGTGTACCACCTCTACGGAGTGTCAAACTATTCGAATAGCCGTGTCCGCAGTTATGGATAGTTGGAGTGGCCATACTATTTCGTTGTTAGATGTTTTCAAAATGACTTATGATATGAATGATGAATCTTGACTTGACCACAACAGGGTTGTGACTACGACACTAGCTTCCCAACTTAAGTGATTCTAGAACTTTATTTTATCTTTCTTTGTTTTTGAACTTAGCTTAGGTTTCAAACTTAACTTTACAAATAAACCTAGAGTTTGCATTTCCCACTAGAACTACCTTACTTGTTAGTGATAGTTTGCGAGTACTTAAGGAGTACTCATGGCTTTTGTCCTTGGCTATTACTATGGCTAGACTATGAAGGAGACTACCAAGATGAAGGACAGCAGGACGGCTATGATAACTAGGACTATCTTCCATCGTCAGCATTGCCTGTGACCCTGAAGATGGACCCCATCGCTACGCTTATTATTTATTCCGCTGCTTGTTGTATTAAGATTGGATCATGAGATCCTTTATTCGTGTAAGACCTTATTATGGTTTGTAATGGATGATGTACTGTGATATCAATCTGTTATGTCCCGCAAAAATGGTAATCCTGGGATTGCGATGTATGGCATAATAGGCATCTGGGATTAAAAATCCGGGTGTTGACAGAGATGGAGGGGAAGAGATTACCTTGGTACTCCTTGCCATGAGGCAAGTACCGGCGACCTTGGGAGTGGTGGAGTGATGGATCATGGATGATGAGCTCGTTGGAGAACCCCAAGAGGAAGGTATGATGAGCACAGAAGTAAGGTTCGCTCAGTTATGAAACCAAGGTTTAATCGAACCAGTAGGAGCAAGGAAACACCCCAAAGGTGTTGCTAGCTGAGCCTTGGTAGGGTGCACTACCAGTGCTAGTAGCAACCTAGAGATTTGCACAACACAACCACAGAACTCTGTCCCCAACTTGAGATGAGGTTGTCAATCTCACCGGTTTTACTGAAAACAAGGGATTAAACGTATCGAATGGAAGGAAGTAATAGTTTGCAGAAAGTAAACACAAAGCAGTAAACAATTTGTAGATTGTATGTAAAAGAAAGGACCAGGGTCCATAGTTCACTAGAGGTGGCTCTCCTTAAGATAGATAACAAGTTGGGTGAACAAATTACAGCGGGGCAATTGACAAATATCGAGAAAGCATACAAGCATATACTAATCATCTTGACTCCTTCGAGACTTGATTGGGCATTACAACCTTATACATAGACCGCCATCCAACTGCATCTATGACTAATAATCCACCTTCAGGTTATCATCCGAACCCCCTCCAGTATTAAGTTGCAAGCAACAGATTATTTCTTTACGAATTGCGTGTAATGTAAACAATACAATTGTTCTATGAACAAAGGATTGTTGTTTTCTCCCTAGTAGCAACATCACATCTAGTACCTTAGAGATTTCTGTCACTTCCCCAGATTACCAGAGGCATGAACCCACTATCGAGCATAAATACTAACTCTTGGAGTTGCTAGCATCTACTTGGTCAAGATAGATACTAACAACGGAAAGCATGCAAGATCACAAATAACAAAGACATGATAGAATCAATAATCAATCTGAAATAGCATCTCAATATCCATCGGATCCCCGCAAACACAACATGCAGAATTACAAATAGATGATCTTGATCATGAACGGAGCTCACAAGATCTAAACATGATAGCACAGAGGAGAACCAGCCATCTAGCTACTACATGGACCTGTAGTCCAGAGATGAACTACTCACGCATCACACCGGAGGCTTGCATGATGATGAAGAAGGCCTCCAGGGTGAATTCCCCTCTCCGGCAGGGTGCCGGGAAGAACTTCAGATCCCTCCCAATGTAGGGACAGAGACGACGACGGCTACATACTCTTTCGTGGAATTTTTATCGGGTACTTAGGGTTTTGGTCCCGAAGGCAATATATAGGCGGAAGGAGAGGCCGAGGGGGTGTTGGGGTCGGCCGGACCACCCCTGGCGCGGGCCAGGCCTAGCCGCGCGGCCAGGTGGTGTGGCCATGCCCCAACCCTTCTTCGTCTCGTATTCTGGCTCTAGATGACTTCTGGTAAAATAGCGACTTTGGCTTTTGTCCCGTCCAATTCCGAGAATATTCATTTTCTGACTTTCCTGAAACCAAAAACAGCAGAAAACAGGGAGCTGGCACTGTGGCTCTTGTTAATAGGTTAGTCCAAGAAATCATATGAAAAGTACTCCAAAGTGTGGACAAAACACAAGAAAGTAGATAAAACCAAGCATGGAACATCAAAAATTATAGATACATTTGCAATGTATCATGGAGTCATCGACATAGTCTTTGGTGTAGCCATATGTGAAGAGTGACCCGGGTTTGGCAGAAGCCAAACTGGCCACTCCCACAACCTTCTCCTCATCTTCACTCTCCGCATCGGATAGGTACTCTTGGCCAAGAAAGCCTTTGCCATCACGCTTCTTGTTCCTCTTGTATCTCTTGTTGATGGGGTTTGGCTTTAATCCATGCTTGGCGCCCTCTTCATACTTGGTCTTGTCAAGTCTCTTCTAATATGGGCATTTGTCGGCAAAGTAGTCCGACTCATCACAATTGTAGCAATTCCTCTTCTTCTCTCTTGGTCCGGTTGAGCTTCTTCTTCTTCGGAACTTCAAGTTCTTGGTTAAGGGAGCAACTTGAGCTAGCATGTCGTCAATGCCCTCACTATCACTCTCTTAATAATTTGCACCACTCTCTTGCACATACTTGGCCTTCAATGCTAGGGATTTAGAAGGCCCAATGGCACGGTTGATCTCCTTGATCCTTTGTCCTTCATCCGCCATATCGTCTGTGGCAACAAGATAGGACACTAGATCATCAGACGAGAAGTGGCGAGCTGAATCTAGAAGTTGCAAGTTCAAGGCAAGCTTCTTGTTGGAGGCGGCAATCATGGAGAGAACCTTGGACTTGATAAGCTCATCATTCAAGTTGAACCCATCATCATACTTGTCACAACCAAGACCATCAATCTTTACACGGAGGGCAACAAGTCTCTTGTATGCTTCTGCGATGGACTCACCATTGTTGTTCTTGAACATGCTCATCTCCGACTTGGCAGCTTCATACTTGGATTTTTGGATAAGGGAGGTTCCCTCTTGGAGAATAACAATCCTCTCCCAAAGCTTCTTTGCGGTGGGGATGTTGCTAACTTGATCATAGAGAGTGTGATGCATGGTACTCCTTATCCTGTCACAAGCCGTTGCATTTAGTTGACGGTCATTGTATTCTCCCGGAGTGAGATTGTTGGGATCTTGTGGATAGAAGCCCTTGCCCACACTGCAGCTGCGAAGATGAGATTCCATAGAAACTTTCCAATGAGAAGTGAGTTCCATCATAGTGAGGTGCGGGACCCAAACCATTAATATGAGTCATGATGTTCTTTTGTTTAGGATATATATATGGAAATGGATTAGGAGGCATAGAGGCTTTTGTCGGGTCACTCTCGCTAGAGGCCTCGTTCATAGGCTCCTTACCGGTGTCCATCTGCCTCCCTTGAGGTACTCCGAAGGTCCGGCAAGCATGACCCCCTCGCCCATCCCTGTAAAACATCCCTCAAGAAAACTTATTTGAGCAAGGAGATCGGAATCCGCCTTAGCCTTTTCAAGGGACTACTTGGCAAAGAGTTCACGGATCTCCTTGACCAAATAATTCTTTCCCTCCTCATCATCGGAGAAAACCATCTTTTCTTTTAGGCGGTAAAGCCCTTAGAAGAGCAATAGGCTCTGATACCAATTGAAAGTGTAAGATGGTTTACCTAGAGGGGGGTGAATAGGTTTCTACAAAATTCTTTATAATCTTTTGCAAGTTTTAGGCTTTGCGGAATATAAGTGTGCCAAAATGCAAACTAGGTGAGGCAACCTAGATGATGATACAAGATACTTCAAGCACGAAGGCTATCATAAAGTAAACAACACAAGTAAGAGAGTGGTTAAGGAATAACCCAATCACGTGGAAAGATGTATTCCCGTGTTCACCACCTTTGGGAAGGGGGCTACGTCACGTTGGAGAGGTGTGAGGTTCCATGAAGGATTCCCCAATGCCACGAAGGCTCACCTTCTTCTCCGAGCCTATCCCATGAAGGAATATCTCACTTACTCGTGGTAGACTTTTATGGTAGTCTCCAAACCCTCACAAACTTTCCACGGAGCAAATCCCAAGCCGAATGCCTCCGGGCGACCCTAGCCGCCTAGGGTTTCCCACAAACCCAAGAGTAACAAGCTAACTCGATGAACTCAAGGGGGAATGAAATTTGGCTTGGTGGAAACGTAGATCGGGACCTCCTCTTGCTTTCTACCAAAGGGATTTGAGTTTGGTTGGGTAGAATGGGAGATCCTCAAGAAATTGTGTTTCAACAATGGGGAGAGAGAGAGAGCTCCAAGAATGAAATATGAACTGAAATCCTAACCTCCTCAAGGTGGAAGAAGAAGTATTTATACCCAAGGGAGAAATCTAGCCGTTTGGAGCACTTTCTGCGAAACACGGTTTTATGTTCGGTTGGACCGGCCCACACACCGGACCACCCGGTATACAGCCCGGAAAACCGGAATCCAAACCAGAATACTCACTGTGCGTGAGCCCGGATAGACTCGGTGTAATAAACCAGGAATCCCGGTTTTGGTTCGGTTTTCTGGTGCTGGTACCAGACCGCCCGGTCTGGGAACCGGTTCAACCGGCCTGAGAACCGAATTTGGCAGAGATGCTATCAAACATAGATTTCTTTCTCCTCTCTCTTTGGTGATGGAACTAGTGGGTGTATGGGATGTGTATAAGGCTTAGAAATTCATCCCCAACAAGCTCATCGAGATAAGCCCTCTTAATAGTGTGGTGTTCCTAAAGACTCAAGATACATATAAAAGACAAAACTCCAGCACTTCTCTTCATTATCGAAATGGGGGGGTCTTCGATGATATTCCAACATACCGGTGTAATAAAACATGTTTAAGACACTAGTAGGTAGCATTAGTCCGCTCTAACTATGGTGTCATTATCAACCAAAAATAGTATAGGGTAAACTACCCTTTCAGGTAGAATCACCGAAGAAGAGAAGAGATAAAACCAGAAGGGTTTCGGTAAGTCCGGAGGATGTCCAGAGTGGAGATGGAAGGTGTTCCATAACCACAGAGATTGAATAATATGTGAATGAATGTTAAATATTAATTTAATCATTTATTCATAAAAGAGAAATCAATTAAAAGGTCAAAAGGCTTAATGGGCCAATTCCAGAGGGGGAAGGGCCCATGAGGGAAAGGCAAGATGAGAGAGGAGGCAAGGGGTGGTTGGCTCGGCCAAGCCCCCCTCCCCCCCCCCCCGCGCGGGGCCCACTAGGGCCAGCCGGCAGCTGCCCCCTCTCCCCCTCCTTTAGTCCCACCCCAGGACTTTGAGGGAGGTAGTACCTCCCCTCCCCTATATATAATGGGGTATTTTGACTAGAAAATACACAACCAATATTCAATAAAAGGTTTCCTCACTTTTGGGGAGACCTCCAATTGATATTCTCTCTGTCTCTCCCGTGACCGTGGTCCCAAGTTCGGACTGCGCGAACGAGATACATCTTCACCGCGGAGCGCCGTCGCACTGCGGGATTCAGATCCAGGAGCTCTACTTCCGCAACTGCTGCTGGATCGGGAAAGCGGGAGTCATCACCAGGCACTGGACGTATGTAACTCCCCGCGAGGTGTCACACTTAGGGCACTAGGAGTCGTTGAAGCCGCAGAAGCGCAAGGACTTCAACATGACCTTGAGGTCGGCTTCGGATCGTCTACATCAACCATGCTCTCGTGAGCGTTGACAACGCTTTTCGGTCTTCAAGGGTAAGTTCACGAAAAACCCCTCCCGTTATTGCATTACTAATAGATAGGTCCTGGCAGCATCAGGGGTTCAGGGGCGTAGGGTAAAATTTTATTGTTTTCACATGCGAACCCCTACACAAGATTACACACCTGGGTACAGACGTACAGTCAGTCAGGCACCACCTCCGGCTGCGATAGGGCCGAGTCTGGAGCGACTCGACTCCATCTGCTGCTGCAACCTAGGTCAGGCAGTCAAGCACCACCACATAGTCATAGCCATGATAGAAAAAAATGTTAGTGTATTTCTTTGCTCTAGGGGCAAAAGCGTATTTGCATGTTCCTCTTTAACACCATTGGTGCTCAAAAAGAACTAGAGTGTCATATAAGGAAAAAAGTTTAGACGAAGTGTCAAATAAGGAAGTAAAACTTTTCTGGTGTCAAATAGGGAATCATATTTTGAACTAGTGTCAGATAAGGAATTCTCTCATACATTAACCCCTCCGATGATGATCTTCTGATGCATCACGAGTTGTTGGTTTTTTGTGTCGACCTCGTGGTGCATCAACTATGCAGGTAACTTGTACACTACAACATGCAGATGTGCACCGGGTCACCACAAATTTGCACCTTGGGTCTTCCATACCTGAAATACATGGGTTTTCTATTTGTTCTTTCTAAGTCAGAATGAATCAAGAATAATAGTTTTAGGAGCTAATAACACGAGGAGTACGTGAACTTGTCCTTTATGTGCCATTCCATACACAAACTTGCAACACGTGGTCCAACGATACATAAACTTGCTAGTCAGATTTATTTCGGTCCTACCTCGGGAGTCCACATATGTGGTGCACCTCACGGAAACAGAGGAGGCGGCGGCTCCCTCCCTCCAGATCTCAACCGGCAAGAGCGCTGGTTCCTTCTCCCTCTAGTTGCCGCCCCGGCGGTAGGAGGGAGGGGGAACCTCGTTTCTCCGTCTAGTAGTTAGGGTTAGGGTATATCTGCCATGGGGCATCGTTGGGGTGGTGGGAGCGGCGCTCGGGCAATAAATCTGTGTCAACTCTACTCCCACACCGGCGACGACCTTCACAGCGATGTCTCGGAGTTGATGGCAATGTATGCTAGTCGTTCCTTCAGATCGACAGCTTGGTCTTCTTACCGTTCTTCAGATCTGGCGAGATCAGCTTCTTGGTGTGTCGTCGGTGTTCGTTGTTCTCAGCAACGGCGTTGGTGGCCGGGGCGAGGTGGTTTCTCTAGAGCGAGGATGTTGGTCCAGAGGTGGTGGATCTGTCGTCCTTCTCCGACTTTGTCGATAAGAGGCAGCGGATCTTGGTTCAACACAGCACGGGGACATCCCCTGGTCAATGTGCCACGACGACATGTGCCTCGCTGCGTGCAGCAGGCCTGTTCATTGACTCACAAATCCTCGTTGGCGATGGTGCTTTTTTGGATCTTGGAGTGTTGGAGGTTCGACGTCTATTCCAGTGTGTGTCTCGATGGCGCTGGAGTTGGACGACGTCCGTCAGATTTGGTGGTTGCGGGAAAACCTAGGGATCGTTTTGTATTTCTCAGCCTCTTAGGATTTTATGTGCATTGTTTCTAGGATAATCATTTTATCCCAGTTTGTCTTTTTGTTTCTACATGTGTTTCTCTATGTAACTTGATTTTCGATTAATGAAATATGTGGGTGCTCTAAAAAATACTATGCAGGTAACTATTGTTGAAACGATTAATTAGTACCATCTTTTTTTATTGAACTGCTTATGTATTGAATAGTGTATGGTAACCTTATCACTCATAAGTATGGATCGGACATGGTTCCCGTTTAATCATTGGTTAGGTTAACCTAACCTAAAAACTAGTCCAATGGGCCAGGTGGTTAACCCGAGAATGCTTTTGGTTATTTAAGTTCGATCCTTTTTTACCAATGGTTAACCGTCGCTTTGCACTGACTGCCCACTTCCGCCTTCTAAGGCAGCGACGAATTGACGAGTCACCCCGACTTCGTGCCCATTCTTGAGAGCACTTGCCAGGTTCGTTAGCTGTAGCAGCTCACCGGCCCTGCCATTCAGTCTACTCGCCGCGCTACACGCCCGCCTGCTCACCGGTAGTCCCGCTCGGCCAACTCGCCAACTGATGTGTTGCTCCCGCTAGCTAGCGCGTGGCTCCATGCTTGGTTCAGGAGGCGTGTGTGCTAGCTAGCGTGTGCGTGTTTGCTAGATGCGCGTGTGTGCACTTCTGCTGGCGTGGGGCACGCGTTGGCGCATGGGATGGGATGAGGACGCGGCTATCGGTGCTGAGAAACACCATGGTGCAAAAGAACAGCAGGAGCGGCAGCTCGGCCAGCTCGACGAGTTTCGGGTCGTCATAGAAACTTGTTTAGTCATGGAGCACTAATGCAGAGCCTCAGGTGTTGCTTTTTAGTATACAGTTTCTTCGAGAATGAATTAGTACACAAATTTAAGATATCAAACTGAGATTTATTATGTTTAGTGCTGAAACTTGCACCTGTTGTCATTGCACAACACACGTGCACATTACTTTCTTACATAGACTCTTTCATGACCAGAAAAAGTATTTCAGTACATTTTGTAAAAAAAACGCTAGTTTAATCAATTTTTTAAAGTGGTTCGAACCTTAACAACCGATGGTTAACCATTTTTACCTTAATAATCTAACGGTTAACCTATATTATCCCTTTACACATAATGGTTAAATAGATTTGAATCCGAAAGATAAATGGTTAACCAAATGCCATCATTACTCATAAGAATGGTGGTACGAGCTGTTTTGGAGACAAACAAACAGCTGATATCTATTTTGCCTTGCTCCCTAATCTACAAAGCGTGTAACCAAACAGCCTCAACACCTATCTCCACCGGACCCATAAAAAGGCTGATCAAACAACCAAAGGAGGTAACGAAGATGATCGAAAGGCCGCTTTCGTCTAGGCAAACCCTCGGGACCTAGCCCAGAACGAGACTCAAAATACATGCAGCCTACCAAACATGAGACTCAAAATACATACAGACTAATCAAAATACATACAGACTACCAAACATGTCCTTTATTACGAGTAAGATTGAGATTCATTCCAGAGCTTCTTGTTGTTATGCAAAGGCCTCATCCGATCAATGTGGCGTGTTTCTCCTCTTTCGCGTACGTGATGCACGCTCCGAGAGATGATCTGTGCTTGCGTGCGGTCCGTTGCGGAGCCCCGAGCTGTGGGCGGCCTCATCAATCGTTTGCTCCACGTTACGATTGCCTGCCTACGGACGCCAGCGGAACGAAATTCAGCACGCGTAGCGCCGGTGGCCGCGTCACCGCGGGCTGCTCTCGACACGCACGTTCCCACGAGCTACGACCATGACGGCCGTGCATGCGCCGCCGCACTTGAGGTTGCGGCTTCATCAGGCTCGCCCTTCGCTGGGAAGTCACATTGCGCTTGCAGCTCGGCTCGGCGGTGCTACTGCTGCTAACTGTCTTCCGTGCACTCCACAAACTCCGTCCGTCCGTGTCAGTTCCGCCCATCGTATCGTACGGCAACCAGCTAGCTGTCCTGTTATTCTTGCCTTTCTCGGCTGCGTTTGCGGCTTTTCCGTGGCAATCATCTTAATCACGTAATGATTGCTGTCACCGACTATATCGGAAACTTTTGTCCTCACAAGACTCGCAAGGATCAGTTTGCCAGAAATCACACCGACACAAGTAAAGAGGGGAAAAGGGCATCTCCAACAGGCCAGCCTTAACTAAATGGGCCGACAAAGTCTCCAAGCAAAACAACAGATCAAAGTGAACCTTTCTAGCCCGTTGCCGTACGTGCATCCCTCGAATCGTCTCTGATCCAGCCGAATGAACCAACGGCCGGGAATCCAGCTGCGCACACGACGTTGTGTACTGCCTGCTACAGTGGGCGTGGCAAGGCCCAAGTTCGGCGCGCCCCGCGCGCGGCAATGTTTCCTCACTCATCCACGACAGGTTTGGTTGGTCCCGTATCGGTTTCTCGCGTCCGGTCGGAAGAAATAAATCCGTCAACATTGCTGGATCATATGGAATTTCTGCACCACACGAGATTTAAAGCAGAGCAAGAACGTGTTTGCTTGCTCAGCTCTGTATTTCTCGTTTTTGTTACTTGCCCCGCTGGGTGCTGCATGTGGCAAGATTTGGTTTGTGCCAACTTTGACACTTTGATAGTTTCCTAGTAAAAGGCTCGTTGTCCGGTGCAAAAAAAGAGCAATAAAGTGATTTGTGTTTAACTAACATGCTTTTTCTCAATCCTCTCTTATACATCCAACCCTGCTTTCATTCGAGATAATGTCTAGATAAAAAGATGGTCCTCGATGTTACAAATCTATTGCCGTAATTTTTTTTATAATTTCGTTGAGAGTTTGAAAAGCTACGTCGTTTTTCCTTTTAGATCATTTTAAGAGGATTTTTGTCAAATTCCTCGCATATAGTTGGTCGTTTAAAATTCATTCGAGGAGAAGCTTCAGTTTATCATTCCACAAGACTTTCATGCTGTAAATTTTATGATTTGATATTTCTATACGAGAAGATCTACATATACGTACGTATATTAGGATAGTTTCAAACTAGTCGTTTATGAATGTCAAAACAAAAACTTATAACATAAAAGTTGTGTGAAACGATGAGGCGAAATGACAGAAATTTTAAACAGTCGGTCGTGTACAAATAATTTGGCAAAACTCGTTCGTTCATAGAACGTATAAACATGAACATGGTTATATAGATCAAAGGGGATTAAGTAAATCACGTTTAAGGAAAAAAGTTTACATACATGGGTTGCACGCACCTATAAGAACTTACGCGCAGCGGGCCTGTCCCCGTGGAAATACCCAAAATTAACGTTCTAGCGGACCAACTTTTGGTCTGCTTTAAATCTCGTACGTAACCCAACAAGCCAACGGATTTATTTTTTCCCGGCGGATGCGAGAAACGAAGATCGGATCAACCAAACACGTCCCAAAAGTTGACCTCTAAGAATGCTGATTTTGGACGTTTTCACGGGGACAGGCCCGCTGCATGCAAAATATTTCATTCAACTCAGACACGTTCACTTTCCTTCCTAAACGTGATTTAATTAATCCTCTCTAATCTACATAACCATGCACCTATTCAAAATAAATTGTACGTTGAAAAATATGCGAATCGGTGTGAATCCATTGCACAACCGGTTCCTATTTTTGTTGACTTTTAGGGGTCTATTTTGTGTTTATTTTATACATTTTGCGAATGAATTTTGTTAAATTCATCTTAGGTATATGACCGTTTAAAATTTTCTTTGAGATGTATCTTCGGCTCACCATTTTACGCAACTTTCATATTGTAAATTTTTTATTTTGACATTCTTAAACGACTAGATTTAAACTGTTCTAAAGTACGTAAATACACGTAGATCTACTCATATAGGAACATCAAATCATAAAACATACAACATGAAATTCGTGTGGAATGATAAACTGAAGCTTCTCCTCAAAGGAAAGTTCAAATGATCAACTGTGTGTGACAAATTTGACAAAATTCGTTCAAAAAATATCTAAAAAGGAAAACAATGTAGAGTTTCAAACACTCAACAAAATTGTAAATCGTTTGCGAAAATAGATTCGTAACTCGAAGAGCATCTTTTTCATCTAGACATTATCTCGAATGGAGACATAGTCAGGTAGATTATAGGGGAATAAGATCAAGTAAGTTAGTTAGCGAGACCCTATTGAGAAAAACGAGAATACAAGCTACCAATCAAGAGTCCAAAGTTGGGCCAAGTCAAATCTTCCTCATGCATCCAGCAGACCAAGAGGAAAAAAGAGAAATTTTACACGAAACCAAACACGCCCCCAAGGTACGCTAAAGTTGCTAAAAAAATAGTACTCTACTCCAATATACTCCCTCCTTTTATAATATAAGATGTTTTACTTTTTGTGAAGCGAATGTATTTGGACATCTTTTAGTGTGTAGATTCAGAGTAACCTACGTACTAAAAGATGTACATATACATTCGTTTCACAAACACTAAAACATCTTATATTTTAAAACAAAGAGAGTATAACGATATTCCTTCATCATCGGTTGGGTTTCTGTCAGGTGGATCAAGAGGATCGTCTCGCGAAAGTTCGTCTATAGCAGAATAAATATATTCCCCACATAATAGGGTTCCAGAAATGAATCCATCCATGTTGTGGTATACATGGTGGCCGTGTCGACAAGCCACACATGATAAGCAATCTAAACCTCTAGCGATAACTGCATTGGCCATTGCGGATTTTTTTTACTCTATCTGATCCAAATTAGTTGATTTAGATTTGTCTAGATTCAACTGTATATTGTTATGAATTAGTATTAGATACATCTATATCTTGATAAATTTGAGTCAACTATTTCGGATCGGAGGAAGTACGAATTATGGGAATGCTTTGGACCCAAAGCTGAATATCGATGGAGTGGATGGTCAAACCAAAGGCTATGTTAAAGTGAATATCGATGCCGCGTTCTGTCTACACGAGCAACGCGGGCTACGAAAGCTTTTTCCATCTATGAAGAATGTAGTTTTTCATCTAGAGGTTTTGATCATGTAATTTATTGCTTTTAGTTTGGTGCACGATGTAATTTTATTTGAGAACCATTAAAGTTTTGATGAAGATGACTTTTTCTTACTGTAAAAGAAATAGTGTTATGAATTGGCAAAAAAAGAAAAGAGTGTCACGTTCACGCTGTATTGTGTGTAATGGTTTCCCCAGAATTTGGCGCATGGCCGATCGCGATCCTGCCGAAGCCTCGACCTTCGGTACTGTAGATTTTTAGACTCCTCGACCGCGAAACTTCCGCACGAGCCCTCCACCAAGCATTGCCATGTGAGAACGGAGAAGGCAGGCAGGCCAGAGCGAAGGGGCACCGCGAAACACGGATCTGCATCTGCCGCGCGTCTTGAGCAATCGTTCACGCCACAGCGAGGAGACGAGGAGGGTGACGAGGAAGAGATCGATGGTGCACGGTACGCTGGAGGTGCTGCTCATCGGGGCCAAGGGCCTCGAGAACACCGATTACCTATGTACGTCGTCCGCATCGACTTGATCTTTTAGGAACCCTA
This sequence comes from Avena eriantha, assembly GCA_910589775.1. Taxonomy (NCBI): domain Eukaryota; kingdom Viridiplantae; phylum Streptophyta; class Magnoliopsida; order Poales; family Poaceae; genus Avena; species Avena eriantha. The sequence goes on along the minus strand of OU342745.1, from coordinate 347,578,261 downwards.
ATTTTTAAGATAGAGATTACTTCCAGGGTCTGTGTTCTCACCGCCTGTTATGGTCCATTCTGTTTTCCTTCGACCGGGGACATTCTTTATCGATCGATCTAAGCGTCTTAAATTACTGTTTCGATCGCCCCTGCGGTTCCTGCGTTGGTTCGGAAATGGCTCTTAGTACATCAATTGGTATAGGCCTATAAAAGCCGTGATTCCATGCCAGGAAATTGTGGACACGGGCAAATGTTTTGCCGCATCTGTTGGTTGTTTCCCCCTCATTTTTCTTGAAGGTTCTGCTGATAGGTTTTTTGTTGTTGTTGTTTTTGATTAATCCACTGCAGGCAACATGGACCCGTACGCCATTCTCAAATGCCGCTCGCAGGAGCAGAGGAGCAGTATTGCATCAGGTAGATGTGCTCTCCTGTTCGGTTTCTTTTCCTCACCATGTATCGTTTCACTTATCTCGGTCGTAGGTACTCCCTCCGTCCCAAAACAAGTGACGTAGATTTATCTAGATTCAGATATATCTAGACATATTTTAGTATGTAGATACATGCGAATCTAGATAAACCTACGTCACTTATTTTGAGACGGAGAGAGTACTTATATTTATATATGTTTCCAACACTATTTTTTCTACCTTCTGCACTGGAAAACAAACGAGTTCAGCTTGTGGAGTAGAACATTTGTTTGTACAAAAGGAAAGCAGGTTTCAGTTTCGTTTCATTATCACAATATTTTATTTTTCTCAGCAGGCTGTCTCGAAGAGCCCACAAAGGTTTTCTCTAGAAAAATTGTCACATTGTACTGAAACATTGTTTACATTGCTCTCTCTAAATTCATGTACGTGAGCGTACCAGGGTGTGTTAGTAACATGTCTGAAACTCTGAAGAGTAGTAGACACCGCAGGTAAAACAAACTAAGAAAGTGTATGTGATGGAAGTGAATTGATAGTTTAGTATAGTATGGAAATAAAATAGTAAATGCTTAGTTTTGCAGTACACATTTCACAAAATTAACAGATCGTTATATATAAAGAATGAAAAAAAATATCTTGTTATTGGCTCATGCCATTCGTTTGAAGTGCAGACATCAGTTTTTCGATGTGCTATGTGATGTTAAATCGCAAATGCTATGCAGGCAAAGGGAGTGACCCTGAATGGAACGAAAGCTTTGTATTCACCGTGTCAGACCGGGCTACGGATCTTGTTATCAAGCTTATGGACAGCGACTCAGGCACAGCGGACGACTTTGTTGGAGAAGCAACGTATGCACATCTTGCCATCCATGTCTGCAGTTCTGCAATTACTATTGTTACATCAAATTCTTCAGAATCTCTTCAGAGAGCATCTGCCTTGAAGTGACCGTCTTGCTTCTGGCACGTGTATTTATGTTGCTTTGAAAATTTGCAGTGATGTTATGGATTAAGAATACCTAGTGCCCATTTAAACTGGTTCTTGCAGGATTCCTTTGGAAGCAGTTTACACGGAAGGTAGCATTCCACCAACAGCTTATAATGTTGTGAAAGATGAACACTACTGTGGAGCAATCAAAGTTGGTCTCTCATTCGCTCCTGAGGTAGATTCTAAAATGCTGCCTCTATATATTTTTTACTGAATTCTTGAATCTGGTGTTAACTCTCAAGTTGTTTTCTTGTAATTACAACTACCTGTTGTTAGGATCCAAGAAAAAATGATCCACTTATTTCCTCTTTTTGGTGTGTGCATAGCCTCAAACCACTGATGTCCCCATTTCGGATTATAAGTCAGTGAATGGTACCACTCTCCAGTAGGATGCCAGGACTAGTTCAAGCATCTCTTTAAAGGAGTAGGTGCTTAGGTTCTTCCATCCATGATGCAATAGATGCAAATAATGATAGGTTCCTACCTTGTAGGTCTAGTTCATAACTGAACATAGCATAGCTGCATAAGCACCAACAGTGCCATCGGCAAGATGCAATGGTTTATGCGGTTTGATGCAATCGTACACACTGGTGCTGGGATTCTGTTGGAGTAATAAAAATTATTAATGATTTCCCTGAAATACATTTGGTGAATTATGAAAGTCAGGAATTATCTGAACATCAACTGCACTTTCTACTATTATTAAATGCAATTGGTATACATCAATTAACAGATAATATAATTTTCTACCTTTTATTATTATTTTCCATTTGTAGTTGCTCTTATAGACATATTTATGGTCAATCTCATGCATCGGTTTGCAGGCAGAATCTTTGTTCAATTCCTGTGGTCAGCGTCTTAGTCGACGCTGGCAGATTCTGTGATTTGATAGGATGACTATACAGAAGAGAAATATAGGATGCAAAATAATATAAATCTAAGGTTATATACAAAGTAAATTTTATTCTGGCGAACCAGTGCGACGTGCAAACATAAACAATAATTGATACAATTTAATTTTAGCTCATGTTTTTGTCTCATGGAAGCTTGAGCTGGCTGAGACTTGAAAGAGAATCAGCAAAACTGCAAAACAAATGCATTGTTTTCCTTCAGTAATACTGTTATCCTGTATGCAGGATGTTCGCGGGTGTGGTCTTCCCGAGGACGTCGGCGGATGGAAACAATCTCATTGAGCAGATCGGAATAACAATCACCCATGAAACACCATGTCATGCAATAAACTCAGTTAGTTTGTTTTCCTTTTGAGCCCTTAGTCATTTTGTCTTCATCAATCATTTTAAAAGTAATACACAATGTGAATTCAACTAGAGATAGCTACAATTCCTATGTTATGGGCATTCTTGTTACTGGAAATAATAATACCTTCTGACGCTGTCCTGAAACAGTTCTAAATGTATCTGCTCTATCTCGTATGGGCACGCACAATGGTGTCCAGTTAGATGCTTGTAACTCGGGCTAGTAGAAAGGACAAAATGAGAGGATATGTCTGGAGAAATAAGACGGTCTATTCTCGTGTAAATCACTGACTATCGACGGTCTCTTACCATTGTATTGAGTGCGTCTACTGTCGTGCGTCGGATATGATGTCGATTTTTATGTGAGAACTTTCGCCTTTCCCACGAAAAGATGCCTCACGCACAAACAAAATCCAGAGGAAAGAAGTCCATATCACCCCCCTAACTACAGGGTTCTGGCTAATAACCCCCTAACTAATAAGTGGGACTAATTACCCCCTAAGTATGCTAAACCGGACAACAAGCCCCCCCAGCGGTTTTGTCTCTGTTTTTGGACAGAGTGGACACCGGTTTGACATAGGGGAGGCCACGTCAGGGACAAATGACCCCCCCAGGTTTGGGTCGCACCTGGTCGGGCTAGACCAGTTGACTAGTTGATGCTTATCGTTGGCCCTGTGACCCCAGCAGTTGCGGCACTGGTCGAGACGACGCCGTTGGCTCCTCTCTCACGAGGGCGATCAGGCGCAGCTGCCTCTGCTCTTCGGCGATCTGGGGTAGACCTCGACCTTCTCTGATCTTCGGCGATCTGGGGTAGACCTCGACCTCGATCAGGTGCAGCTCTCTCCCTCTGGTCTCTCCCTCTGCTATCTCCCTCCTCACATTATTCCTTCTCCACCGGACTGCGGGTGTGGAGGAGGCGTCCACTCGCTAGGATCGATGGCATCAACAAGATCGGTGCGGCGTTGAAGTGCAGGTGAGATTCAGTTTGGGTACTGTCAGTTTGGGTAGTCCAGCCCATCGATCCAACCCTGTCAAATATTCGGTGTTAGAATTTAGAAAATGCATAAGATGCAATTTTGACAGTAGATTCAGTTATGCACTGTCAAAGTTCAGTTTTGATAGTAAAAAGTCAGTTTAGTTCAGTTTTGTCAGTAATTTGCGTAGTAGTGGCATGTTTGATTCTTTCATTGTATAATCAGTTTATGTTTGTATGAAAATTTTCATATTGTTCCTATTGTTTTTGTAGGATGGAATCAATTAGTGTTCGTTTCCATTTTCGTGGTACGATGGAATACATTGATAAAGAATGGAAGTACATCGGGGGAAGGAGTGCCGTCACAACTGTGCCCACTACAAATCTCACTCTAGCAGATTTGAAGATGCACTTGACTGATTTCATGTTGCTTTCGGAGGAAGATTTGCTAGAGATAAGACTGAGTTGGAGACTAATTGAGAAGGAGAATAGATTCATGTGTAGTCTTGATGACAATACAAGTGTGAGCAGTATGGTTAGGTATGTGAAAAGAGATGCAACTGATTTTGTTGAGATCTTTGTAAGGCACCCAGATGTATCCAGTTCAGATGAAGGGGGAGAAGAATTTGAAGATGGTTATGAAGCTGAGCGTGAGCAGCAGCAACTTGAGCATGACAATCATGAAGAGCAGCAGCATCTTGAGCACGACAATCATGTAGAGCAACAACAGTTTGAAAATGAGCAAGAAGAAGAGCATCAACATATTGAGCATGGCAATCATCAAGAGCAGCAGCAGTTTGAGCATGAACACAACATAGTTTGGCAGCAAGAGCTGCAGTAGCAACTTGAGCATGATAAGAACCAAGATGAGCAGCTAGTTCAGCCATATGTAGCTACAAAATTGCCAGTTGTTAGGGCAGCAACGCAACATAAAGGTAAGGAGATACAAGAGGTACATGAAGAACAAGGTGGTGAGGACAGTTCAGACAGTGACTACGATGCTGTCCACGAAGTGGATAGTGATGATATCAGTGGTGAAGATGAAGAGACCATTTGTTACAGAAAACAAGCACATGAGCTGAAGAAGATAGTGAAGAGGAAAATGCTTGGAGAGGAAGAGCAGCAAGGGATAAGAATCCCAGAAGAATTTATTGTTCCAGAGAATGTCAATGAAGAGCAAGAGGAAGGAAGTGATTGCTTTGACTCTGAAGACGAATTGTCATATGATGAAGACAACGATGGAACTGTTAGAACACAGAAGACAAAACACAGAGTGTATGATGAGAGTGCTGAGGTGCAAGAGTTTGAGGTTGGGCAAGCTTTCCATGATAGCATACAATTCAAACAAGCACTAGTCAATTATGGATTAAAAAAATTTAAGCACCTAATATTTCCCAAGGATGAGAGGACCAGAGTGTTGGCCAAATGCAGCTGGGTTGGTTGCAACTGGAGCATATATGGCTCACTAGTACCCAACAGGTCACCTTGGTTCACAGTTAGCAGGTACAATAATGTGCACCACTGTGTAGCAAGGAGGAGCAATAAGCTGGTCACTTGCACAGTGATAGCAGAGAAGTATTTTAGGGAGATCAGGGATAATCCTGGGTGGAGGATTGAGAAGATGCAGGAGAGAGTGCTTGAGGACATGTGTGCTGATGTTAGTGAATCAAAATGCAAAAGAGCAAAAAGGATTGTGATGGAGAGGATAGTTGATGGAACAAATGGAGAATTTTCTAGAGTGTATGACTACCATATGGAACTAGTGAGAAGCAACCCTGGAAGCACAGTATCAGTAACTTTAAACCCAGATGTAACCGACAAGCCTGTGTTCGAAAGAATGTATATTTGTCTAGAAGGTTGCAAACGAGGTTTTCTCGCTGGTTGTAGGAGAGTTTTGGACTAGATGGATGTTTCCTAAAAGGTATAGTTAGTGGACAAATATTGTGCGCAGTTGGCCGAGACCCAAACAACCAATTGTACCCAATTGCATGGGCTATAGTTGAAGGAGAAAATCATGACAGCTGGTACTGGTTCCTTTCATTACTGCAGAAGGATATACAGATCAATAACCAAGGTGAGGGATGGGTTATCATATATGATCAGCAGAACGGCCTTATCAAGGCAGTGAATGAGATAATCCCTGAGGCAGAGCATAGAATGTGTGCAAGGCATATATATGCCAATTGGAGAAAGCAGCATAGGGACAAATCTTTCCAAAAGCTATTTTGGGCTTGTGCTAAATCAAGTGACAGGATTCAGTTCAACTACAATAGGGCCAAGCTAGCACTGAAAACACTAGAAGGTGCAAGGGATATGATGAATACTGCTCCTCAACATTGGTGTAGAGCCAATTTTAAGCTTGGTTCCTACTGTGATTCAGTTGAAAATAATCTGTGTGAGTCATTTAACAATTCTATAATGAGAGCAAGGTTTTATCCTGTAATTACTTCTATGGAAATCATGAGGAGAAAGGTGATGGGAAGAATAGCAGAGAATAAGGCAAAGTCAGAAGGGTGGGTTGGAACAATATGCCCCAACATTTTCAAGAAGTTCAAGTTGAATGTTAAAAGATCAAGTATCTGCCAAGTGCTCTACAATGGAACTGAAGGATTTGAGGTTATGGAAGGGTCATGGAGAAGATTCACTGTCAATTTGGAAACATATACATGTAGCTGCAGATATTGGAATCTGTCTGGTTTGCCATGTTGCCATGCCATCAGTGCTATATACACAGTGAAGAGAGAATTGGACGATTTTATTGCACCTTGCTATAGGATTGATATGTACGACCAAGTGTACAACCATGTTTTGCATCCAGTGGAGGGGAAAGAGAGCTGGCCAGTTGCTCCAAACCCAAGACCCTTTCCACCACTCAATAAGAAAAAGCCTGGAAGGCCAAAGACAGAGAGAAGAAGGGAAGAGCAAGAGAACCCCAAGGGGGACAACTTATCAAGAAAGGGAATCAAAATTAGATGCTCAGTATGTGGAAGGGAAGGCCATAACAAAAGGAAGTGCACTAGTAATCCAGATGTTGTGAGAGAACATGCTCACAACAAGAAAACAGCCAAGAGTGCTAGGAGGAAGTAAACTAAAAAATCAGCTCAGGTTAGTAATTTTATTGTTCATCTAATTAAGTAGCTGCTATTTTACTGTTACTTGATTGGTATAATGTTTGTTGTAGCAAGAACCACCCCAGCAAAAAGAGAAGCATGTGCTATTTGTTGACAAGAAAGCTAGATCAAGAAAGAAACCTACTCCCGTGTAGCAAGGTCCTTCCATGCAGCAACCTGGCATGCGTCAAGCTCCTCCCGTACAACAACGTACTCCCATGCAGCAACCTGCTGCATCAAGCTCCTCCCATGAACCTCCCCAGAAGAAAGCTACCTACAACAGGCCATTTGTTCCACCTCAGGTAAAAAATCCTAAATGAAAAGATACAGAAGGTACTATTTTGCCGAGTCACCCAAAAATGCTTAATATTTATTTTCTCACTCTTTGCAGCAAGCTCATGTGCATCACAATCAAGTGCACCAAAAGGACAAGATTTCAAAGACCATTCCAATGTCCCAAGTTGTTACTGAATTTGTGCCAAAACATGGGAGAATGCAGTGGTTACTGGGAGAAAAAATAAAGCAAGGTGGAGAAGGTGGAGCACAGTAGGAAATGGGCAAAATAGTTGCTGCCAAGATTTTTACATTACGTGAACTTTTGATGTATTAAATTAAGTGGGATTGTGTTTCACATTCCAATTTTTTTTATAGATTTCAATATATGTGCTGCAAAATATTTGACATGACAATTGTGTTGCAAAATTCAGAATATGTGCTCTCTTTGTTGTCACTTGTGTATGTGCTATCAAAATATATGCAGACAAATGCTGTCAAAATTCAACAAGGCAATGAGACTAATATTTACCATATATTAACATCAAAAGGATTACATTTACATAGGTAGGCTGATCTTGTCATTAAGCCAAACATGTCCAAAAGGATTCACTACATCACTACACATTTACATAGGTAGGCTGATCTTCTCATTAAGCCAAACATGTCCAAAAGGATTCACTACATCACTACCCAGCTAAAACCTGTTGACTACTGATTGCATATATTCACATCAAAAGGATTCCCTCTAGCACTACAATCTGCTGCACCGGAGTACTCTAAACTACTGAGTACTCTGAACTACACTGACCTACTCTGAACCTGCTTCATCTAGTACTAATCCTAAACTGAACTAGCACCGGGAGAGAGGTCACAGACAACTAGCACACCAAGCGCAACATGTGGATGCTGTGAAGCTCTCAGCAACAACCGAGCCAGTTCTTTCTGAGAAACAAATGCATAAGCAAAAGTCTCCTCTCCAGCGTACTTGGTGATTCGGATTACCTCTGACGTGGCCTCTGACGATGATCCGGCCGCTGTCGCCATGTCCCTGTAAAACGCCACGACTGAAGCTGGCAAAACTATTAACCCTTCAGACCTGAAATCGGCGTCCCAGGTGATCACCAACTCGGTCCCTCTGCGCCTACACTCCACCCCCATCTCCACAAGATCCCGCAGAGTACGAGCTTCCTTCAACTCCATTGCCGGCGCCCCTGCAATATCCAGCAGCGCCGCCACGGCTTCCTCTACCTCCTGTCCAACCTTCTCCGGCGGCTGCAAGTAGCACCGTCCCACGTACTCCCGCTCCACCTCCTGCGGCTTGGCAAGTTCGATCAGAGCCGATGCCGCCGCTGCTTCCTGCATTGACATTCCTGCAGCAACTAGGAATCAGGGTTTCAAATCGGAATCAGGGATGGATGAGGTAAGGCGGTGGCCGGAGCATGCCTTCTAGAGGGGAGGAGACAGTGCCGAGGCAGAGCGGTCGGTGGCGGGGGTCCCAAGTCGGAGCAACTCATGGCGGTCGAGGCGGAGGAGCTCTGCGGACGAGGCGGAGCAGCTCGTGGCGACGCGGACAGTGGCGGAGCTCTTCGTGGCGGAGCTCGAGGCGGACAGTGGCGAAGCTCGAGGCAGAGCTCTTCGTGGCGGTCGAGGCGGTGGAGCAGTGCAGAGGAGGCGGAGGCGGCGCAGCTCGTGGCGACGGATGCGGAGGCGCGTGGGCAGGGGTGGAGGCGGCGCGCGGCGGAGCTCTAGGAGGCGGAGCACCAAGCGGCGCGCGAGGTGAATGGGGAAATTTCCCCAATCCCAAACCTAGGGGGGTCATTTGTCCCTGACGTGGCCTCCCCTGTGTCAAACCGGTGTCCACTCTGCCCAAAAACAGAGACAAAACCGCTGGAGGGGGGGGGGGCTTGTTGTCCGATTTAGCATACTTAAGGGGGGTAATTAGTCCCACTTATTAGTTAGGGGGGTTTATTACCCGGAACCCTGTAGTTAGGGGGGGTGACATGGACTTCTTTTAAATCCAGAGTGAGTCTGCTTTCTTCTCCACGGTTTGATCGCCCCGCACTCCTCCTCCATGCAACACTTCTCCATCAAACCAGGTCATGTACTCATGTGGTAGCTTTGTTTTCATGAGCTTTAGAGGATGGGCGTCAATCCCCTTTGCAGCCGCTGCCGCCACATGAGCCTCAAGAATTCACCACCGACAAGCATACATCTGCCCAGGTCTAATCTCTCCACATGGGAAAGCAGTCATGGAACACCATTGACACGTACGACTTGTTTCTCCCAGGTCCCCAATTTAGGCCTTGTTTACTTCTCCCGTATTTTTATCTAAGGGAGTTTTGGGGATCGGAGGGGATTTGGTGTCATCCAATACTCTTCAATTCCTTGAAATACTCTCTCTCATAAATACTCTATCATGAAGGAGAGTTTTTAATCAAAATAAATAAATAAGAAGGATTTATGGGATATCCCGGTATTATTCCGGCCAAACCCGGTGTGGTAAACACGCCACGGAAATTTTGCGGAAATTGGAATAATCTCCTTTGATCCCCGTGAATATACTAGTGAATACGAAGAGAGTAAACAAGGCCTTAGAGATCAGCAAAAGATTACACCATCTGAGGACGCTAGCCTTGCTAAAAGTTCTCTACATGTTATGTAACTTCGCTTCCTAAGATATGGATCTGAAATCACAATGAAAATTGCTGGTTTCAATGCTTCTCTTCCTGCGTTTGATTGCTTGTAATATTCCTTGCCTGTGCACATTCAAAGGGGACATGTTGAAGTCTTGAAGGAAAAGAAAAATGAAATACCTTGAGTATTTAGCAGGTAACATCACCAATAAAATGGAGTTCTGTGTATGAGTTACAAATAAATATAGGCAGTAGCATCAATAGTCTAATCAATGCTATAGTTATGTCAAGTTCGTCTGAACTGTTGTTTAGAAAAATTAACTCTCAAACAAAGAGCCTCAGATGATCCATGACCTGGTTCCGGTTAGTAATATATGTCACTTGCACCTGTCTTATGCATTTGGCGTGTTCAATTGCTTAATTCAACTCAGTTGCATTTGGCATTTTCATTAATAGGTGTAATAAAATTACAACGTGGTTAGTATTAGCTCTAGGAAAATATAAAAGCGTTTGGAGAATGGCTTGAGACACAACCACATTCGATAATTAGATGTCTTGTTCCTTGTTTTATTCTCTGTTTGTGCATATAACTTGACCAATTATAATAGTTGAAGTGGGGAACTCTCCCACTTCTGCCCATGAAAAATCTTCCAAGCCTACACCATCGGGTTCACAATGATTCTTCAATGTTGATAACGGTTAGGACTGAAATAGAAGAAATGAGAAGCTAATTGCATGGACAACAAACGAGGATGGAAGATTGAGTAGCAATATGTGTACTCATATTTGGTACGTATTTTAAATTATCACATGAGAATGAGCACTACTATAATTTGCTCACAATGTGCATGATTGCAAGGTTATGTTGCTCAACTGATTCAATCAATAGCACAACATAATAGAGTGATCGGTATTTAGGAGATACCAGTAGTATCTACGACGAGACCACTCTAGTTCCTTTGCTCCTCAACCAAGTCTTCCACCATATATGCTAGTTGACAGCCAATGCCAGTTGTTGGGTAAATCCCATGCATTTTATGAGGATGACTTCAAAGCACAATTTATCACATGGATTGTTGATGGGTTGTTAAGGAGAACCCACACATATAATGAGTGGCTTGAGCAAGCAAAGAGAGGGAAACCACTGGTCATCCCTTAGACATTGCAAATATCCTACACCCAATATGAAAAAGGCCAGTTTGGCTAAGTGTAATGGCAAATATAACTGAAAGTTTCTTCAAATTACACCGAAGTTTAGTTTGATATGAGCTAAAAAATTAGTATGGTCAAGGTGTTCATATTAAGCCTTAAGCATTAAAACAGTAACATCGAACCATACATCATAAGGATTTTTTTCATGTCAAGCCACTTGTTGACGACAAGCTTAAAAAAACTGACATCTTGACTTTGTTGAAAAGGACTGGCATCATGTGTATTTGTACTTCACCCATTGTATATTTTGCGGTGTTGAACTTATTCACATCTTTGGCTGGTGTAAGTCAGATTTGAGAAAGATTTGGATCACTTACCTCATGTTATGGACTAATTTATCTTAGTATGTGATTATGGGGCACATGAAGTTAGTCCACACGAACAACTTGTTACATCTTTCATGAACATAGTCTCTCTCTTTTTTATTTTGCTAAACTTGCAAAGTGTTTTCTTACGTGTCGATGTCACCAATTGAGTCACAATTGATCAAGTTGTCATGCTCATCAGAGGAAGATGAAGATCCTGATTGATATGACATGTCATATAGCCTAGGTCCTACATGATGTTGAAAATTTAGTGATGTTTAATTTTATCATTATAATTCCCTTACATAGTACTTAAGTTAAGAAAGCACACTAGACAAGTTTTGGGATGCATATCGCTAAATTACTAATAGCAACACAAATTATGAAGAGTGGAGAATGCAAACAATAAAAGCAACAACCAGCTAGGAGTTGTGTCGATCTACACAACCCAACCAATGGAGACACTTTGGAGGTGCAACGAAATAATAAATATGGAAAATATGTTAATGAAACATGATGTTTGTTGTACTGATTTATACTCCCCCAAATTAGGTACTATGATGAATTAGTCCACAATATGAGGAATGAGATCCATGTCATTTTTATATCTTGACTTGCACCAGCAAAAGACGAAGTGAATTAGTTCCACACGTGCATGGTAGTATAATGTAGCAAGTATAATTACACAAGATATTAGTTTCTCAAGGAAGTCAATATACTGTTCATGTTTTCAATATGGTCATCATCAAGTGGGTTGACCTGAAATAAACTTTTTTGATGAATGCAGCAAAGTCACATATTTATTTATTATGTTTACCAAACCTTTGGTAGAGATGACCCCGAAAAAATTATTGTTTCAATAATTTGGGCTTAAGATGCCCACATTGGTCAAATAAGCCAACAATGTGTGCTACTTGTTTAGCTCAGGGTAAACTAAACTTGCATATTACTTCAAGCAACATCTAATAATTCACTATCAAACTTTGACATGTCTCTACCATTATACTTGACCTTGGCCGCTTTTGTTCCTATTGGGTGTGGAATATCTTCACTGTCTACAGAGGAGGACATGTGCTTTCCCATCTCCTTCAATCACAAGATCTTTTTCTTCTTAGCATGCTCAAGCCACTCTTTATATGTGATGGAATTGTGCTTTGTAGTTAGCCACATAGAATGCATGGTATTTATCCAATAATTGACATCGGATTATCCACTGGCACATACAGTGAAATCCTTGGTCAAAGCGCATTGGTAGTATACTAGTTTGTTTTATTTGTCTTTTTAGAGATTTTTTTGGAGTGATGATATTGTAGATAATAGTGACATGTCCTCGATTCCTATACTCTATTTATTGTGCTATTGATCGAGTCAGTTGATTTAGCCTTGCAGTTTAGTACACTATGAGAAAATTATATTCGTGCTCTTCTTGGCATAATAATTTAAGTTACCAAATATACAAGAAATAAGCCAATCTTTCATCCTCCTTTGTTATCCATGCAACTCGCTTCTCTATTCCATTGTCTCCATCCTCCTCATCACATTGTCAACATTGAAGTATCACTATGAACCAGATGATGTAAGTGGAATGCTTGGCTTGGGAAGCAACAGTGGTGTGTTCACTTTGACACCAATAGCTGTAGCAAACAAAGCATAGTATCCATGACTGCTGGTGTAATGAAATTTTGAAACAAGGCATGATAATTAGTCAGTTGTTGTGAAATAAGAAAATTTGATGGATTGTACAAGTAGGTTAGGAAACTACCTCGTGGATAGGAATCCACCGCCCTTGACGAATAGAATAAATCTAATGGCAACAAAAACTAGGAACTCACCATACAACATATATTCCATACTCAAGCTCATAGCTATCTGAAGCATCCCCTGTTACCTAAATAGTGTATTCTACATTTTATCCACCAATGGTGTATGCCAATCTTTGATTTTTGTACATTTACTACCCTATGAACAAAACTAAACACTTTCTATTTTGATTTACCATTTGACGAGAGTTTAACTCGTCAATGCCCATTGTTATGGGCTTGGGTTTTGGAGAAGGAGGGAGCGCTGGAGACATCTATCGGCTAGCAAACAAGCATACAGGAGACAAAGATTTACCCAGGTTCAGGCCTCGTAGAGGTCTCTACTCCTGCTTGTCTGCTCGTGGAATTATCGAAGGAACCGAAGGTTACAATGGTGCGCAGATGCAATCTGGCGAGGGTTGTGGAAACTAGGGTTGTGTGTGTCCTCCTCGCCGCCCCCTCCTAGCCTTTATATAGATAGGCTAGGTCTCGGGTAGCAGGTCGAGTCGGTTACAAATTAGGATTTTCCCCTTCAAACTTTCTACCTTTAACTTTTTCTTGTTCTTCAAGCAATCGAGAGTCCGTAGGTTACTCGAGTCCTTTGTTTGGGCCTTTGCGACACCGTGGGCCTGTACGTATTTAGACCATATATACCAAGCTCGAGTACCTGTAGGGTATACCCATGTCAGTAGCCCCTGAGTGTCCAGTGGAATCGTAGATTCGACTGGAGACTTTTTGAAGTCTTTCGAGTGCCTGAACAAGTATATTTCGACTGTTTTATTTGCGTCATAGGGATTGTTGATGTACCATCCTGATATAACCGAAGTATCGGTATCAGTTAACCACCTTAGGGTGAAACAACGCAATCTACTCGAACTCGAGTCCCCGGACTCGAATTCGAAAAAGTGCTGGTGTAATTCGACTCAAGCCGCGGAGGTCTTACACGAGTCGAATTCCAGTTATATGGGTGTGAGCACTTGATGCGTCCGTCAAGGCATGTTCATCGTACCTGTAGGAACGGATACGTTTCTGGTAGTGCGCAGTTAATGCGTTGCCAGGCCTTATTCAGGTCTTACCTTCACGCAGTAAGCGCGGCATCCGCATTTTACCATCGGAAGACGATTCGGGTGACCCAGGAGACGCAGTCTCTTTGTAGGGGAAAATTATGAGGCGGTGTCGCCATGAGTTTCGAGTGTGGATGTTATCAACACACAGTTTTTTGTATAAATAATCATAAGGTACGCGACCAGCGCTCCCTATGAGATTAGCCCCCGAGTGCCTGGTTGAGTCGAAGACTCAGGCAGGGACTAAAGAACTTTTGCGACTGCTGTCGTTTTTTGTTTGCTTGTTTCAGTCGAATTTGTTTCCGGCGCTCCCTATGGGAGTAACCCATGTCCTCAGTCGAGTGGTTGGGTTTGCTTGTGATTGTCCGTGTTCCTGTAAAAAGAAAAGAAAAATCATAGGGTACGCGACCAGCGCTCCCTATGGGAGTAGCCCCCAAGTGCTTGGTGGAGTCGAAGACTCGAGCAAGGACTCAAATAATCAAAGTTTTCCGCTGCATAGCTTTGATGACGTCAGTGCGGACGCTTTCATGACCTCAGTTGCCCGCGTGAGCGAGTTTGACGGGACGTGACGAGCAGTGGGTCCTACTATCTGACTTTGATTTGACTGGGCGTGCGTAATCTTTATTTTAACTGCGCCTCCTCGATTTCCGCGCGTAATGGGAGTAGTGGAGGGACGGTTCGCGCTTCCACTCCTCCACGTGTCCAGCACGATGTTTGCCACGCGTCAAGTAGGGTTTTTCTGAGCCGTTGTATTGCATCTTCGAGTGGTTAAGTAGCGGCGCTGCGACGGTAATTTTCTCATCTGCTCTCATTCTTCCTCTGCTTTCATCGCCATTGCTGCTGCTCCTCCACTTTCTCTGCGCCCGTTTCTTCCACGACGCTGGACTAGCTCCGCTCGTTTCCGAGCTACTTTCTTCGCTCACATCGCCGTTGTGCAATGGGAAAGAAGAAGGAAGGCGCTGTTGCTAATTCTGCGGCTACCGTTGCCGCGGCGAAGAAGAAGGGCGACTCCACCGTTGCGGGCACCAGCACCGCCGTCAGCGGGAAGAACCAGAGGCAGATTGGCGCTTTCAACACAAAGGGCAATTTTCTGTAAGCAAAGAATAAATTCTAATATCATAAAATCCAAGTAAGCACTGCTTTAAGGCAAGCTACTAGTTTTGTATGGGCAACATTGGAGAAGTTCTCCATTGAATTTATTATCTATATCTTCTTATAAAGTACATACCCACTAAGAGTCATTTATGATAGTCTATCTCAACATGCAAGATATCCACATCATCTACTCCTTTAGCCAATCAATTGTCCATGTCATCCCACTAATATTCATTAGTAATAGTCCATGTCATCCCACTAACATGAAAACTATCCATGTCATCTTTTTTTATCCAATAGTTTACATCACCAATTTTCAGCCCTTAAATATGCCATAATTTTTCGTCATTTTTTCTTGAGCCTTACGTCAATTAAATTTAGGTCCTCGACTATTTGGACTGCTTGAGTCTTGCTATTATTAGACAACTCCAAGTTTATTATTATTTTTATATAATTTTATCTATACAATAGAGTCTCTTAAAAAATCCCGCCGCAACACGCGGGTGAGTCGTGCTATTCTTATGGACAACTCAAAGTTTATTTTTTATATAATTTTATCTATACACTAGAGTCTCTTAAAAAATCTCGCCGCAATGCCTGGAGTATTGTTCTAGTTAAAGATAAAAGTAAAGGTACAAATAGATAATTAACAACAAACCATAAATCTAATTATCTAAGGTGGTTTTCTCTTGAGCTATTGTCCAAATGCTTCCGCATATTTTTTCCTTAGCTCTGAGACTAGCCACAGTGCAATTGTATTACAACTATTAGTGAAATCTTCATAAGAACTTGTGTTGAATTAATTATAATTGAATAAAATAAATAGATGACACGATGGAAGGGACAATATGATACTTGTCTTTCTAGAGGTCTAACATGTGAGGTTCATGAGTGGTAAGCTAAGGCTCCCGTGATAATGGCGGTGCAAGGACTCGTGATGATTGTATCCTCATCCTCTCAAGGCCAAGAAAAAAGTTTAAACATGATACAAGATAGGAAACAAAAAACCTTGTATCAATGGAGAAGTGCGTCATCGTGGAGAAGTGTAGAACTATCGCATCATTGAGAAGAAGGCAGACTAACTCTCTATTTCGTTGGGACGAGGTAAAGTTTCACAAGAAAGGAGAAAAGTTGTTTCATGGAACACGAGAAAGGTGAACCCAAGTCACTTATTTTGGGACGGAGAGAGTATTATTTTCTTCACTTGGTTATGAGGTGTTTAGTAGGCTGTAGAGATTTTTGAGCTCCTTGGAGTAAAGACACGGGAGCATGTCCATGCGAAAACAACCTTTAAGCCATGTTCTCCACTTCATTTGTTTGCATGTGTGCCCTTTTTTGGGCCCAAGGGAGCTATGTGTGTGGTGACTATTTGGTTGCTCGCTTTACAGCCCATGGAGCAATCCAAAAGTAGTGTGTTGTTGTTTGGTTGTATCCAAAACAACTTCTAGCGTACCCTCTTCTCACAAGTGGTGGGGTTACAAGTCCAAATAAAAAAATCTCAGATCAATAGCACACATTTCATATGACTACAATAATCATTAGTACCTTATTTGAGATAGTAACATATTAACTGATCATTCACACGACACATACTTATATAGGTTAACCCCATCAGCAACTGAAATCGATCATTCTTAGTCGATGTCTTCACCGATCCTCCTAGTGGCATCACCACTGTCTAGGCACTTCTTCACCACCTCATAACAAGAGTAGTCAAAGACCACCATGTGATACTCCTTGTCATTTGACTTGTTGAAGCTGAGGAAGTAGCCAACTTGCGGATTGTGAGAAATTGCAAAAGCTGACCAACCTTGATCGAGGACAGCTTTTCCATCGACCTCCTTAACCTTGATTTCCTAGTTGCAACCAGTGTGAGTCCCGAGGATGATCTTACGGGGAGCGAGCCCAAGTACTCCCTAAAGCCATCAGGGATTTGCAGCATCCCTAACTGAGATGCAAAGAGCACCTTGATGAAGTGGTTAGGGCCACACTCTTCATGGAAAATGACCAACATTGGTCAGACTTCCTCTTTCCCTTTTATTGGATCCCTCCCCCTCAGCTAGAACCTCCACATGTGTGCCAAGATGCATAGCCTACAAAAGCAACAATGGTTAGTGGTGCAACAAAAAGAGCTTCAGGACAACAAGCAAATACATTTGATAGAGAGGGTGCTACATGAAATAGAGAACCAATTGGTTGTACACACCTTCTCATCCTCTAATAGTGGCTCTATCATGGTGCATTTTCATCATATGCTCATAAAAATGAACAAGCAACTGTCCTATAGAATGCCTCATTCAAAAGACACACACAATGCAAAAGATATGGTCCCATAGTACCGAGAACAATGCTAAATCAATATGTGGTTATACACATCACAAGGTACTATAGGACCATCCCCTACACTAATGGATTGCAACTTTCTAATCATTGGCAAGATGAAACACAAGAGAAATTGCCTTCATACAAATTACTACGGAGCTACTAAAAGTTTCTGGCACAGTTATACAAACGGGAGAAGGACAACTAGGCCTACACATCAGCACTCGCGGGCTTGGTCGACTCTGTGGCCTTCGCAGCAGCAGCCCCAGACGCTGTGGCCTTTGCCACACTTAGTCGTTTTCGCTCTACAGAATACTTCGCAAGCATCTCTATGAGTCAGGGCCCATATTTATGACAACGAGCAGGAAAAGGACTAGAAGCTACCTCTTCGCCCTTCGTTGTCATCAGCATCTTCGAGGTGATTCTGCTCACGTTCAGGTCCGCACCGCAGGCCTGCACCATCGCTAGCCCCAAAGAAGCACCGTCTCCATTCCACGCATTCTTGTAGTCCACAGGAATGCCCCCGGCAAAGGTTTCTGCTAGGCCATCAATATCTTCAACAAGCTTGGCCTTAGGGAGAATCTCCTCTCGAAGACGTCCAAGCACAGTCTTGGCCTTCTTGAGTGAGTCCTGCATGGAGACGCTGCGATCGAAGTCCACTCTGGTGGGCCACAACATCGGCCAGGGCATCCTCGAGGGCGAGAACCTGGCAGTCGATGTCCACTCTGGCGGCATCTACGATTGATCCTCACAAATCAACAATGAACAAGACACCAAATAAGAAAATATAAACTGAGCAAAGCCACAACAAGGCATACCAAAAAGTGCTTAGGCAACAGAGAGAAGTTGTTCCGCGAACCCTTTCTCTCTGTCGGCTGCAGCGACCAACAAGTCCTCCTCGCTCTTTTTTGCCTCCTGCCTAGAGTGCTCGAGGGCTTCGAGTGCTTCGTCCCGCTTGATCTCCGCCGTGCTGAGCCCGTTTTCAAGGGAGCTTAGACGATGAAGAAGGTCATTGTTTTCCTCTAGCAAATGAAAGAAACATGCCAAGAACAATCGAAACCCGTGTTTAGCAAAGCACGACAGGAACAAAAAACTCACTCTACAGCTAGGGGTAGTCAATATCTAGCCGAGCATGCTGCTGGCCAAGATTAACAATCTGCTCGCCAAGACGAACAACATCCTGAAGGATAGGCTGCATAAGCAAAAATGTGTCAAGAATGAAGGTGACACGAGGGAACTTCAGAAATAACAAACTCATGTACACTTACATGGTCACCTGAAGACTCCGAAGGTTCTTTCTGGGTAGACGTCCAAGCAAGAACCCTGTTCTCCCCCAAATTGGGAGAACTCGAGGAACTCGTGCTAGAGGTGGACGCCATCTTCGGGGAGGGCTCAGATGCCTCCACATCCTTACCCCTCGAGTCCATGACTCCTGTGTCTTCCAGGACGCGGCAAATGTTGGACGACGATGACGCAGTCACGCTTCAACAAGCATAAGTAGACGATCAGCACAAATGAAGTACAAACCAGGAAATATGTAAATGCATCATGCAAGACAATCAAGACTCACCCATCAAAATAGTCGAGGTTGAAGTCCTCGTGCATCTTCTCCTTTATCTTCTTCGACTTATTCAGTGGAGGAGGCGCCATATTGCGAATAGGTACCACCGGAATAGGATTCGTGGTACCCACTTCAGGCGAAGGATCCTTCGGCGCCTTCCGTGTAGACGCATCCGAATCTTCACTTTGGGAGCGCTTGCAAGTGCACCCTTCGCTGGACTGGGGGGGCTCCCTGTACCTTCGGGAGGAAGTATTCCTTCAGTATGGGCATAGTCGACCCCAATTCGTCCTCCTCCGCAGCTTCAGGAGGAAGTATTCCTTTAGGATGAGGAGGTAGCTAATTCTCCACTTTCCAGTCCTTTCATAAGTATCAAATTACAATTACATGTGCCCCACAGACAAACAAAGAAGAACAAGAGTTAGTAGCAAAATTACCGCAGGGGAGGGTGAGTCGCAAGGAATGGTAGAGTGGTTGAATCCCCAGGAAGGACGTCCTTCATGGTGAATTTGGTCAGCGCCCTGACTTTCTTATCCACCTCCACCAAAGACATATTCTCAGGAGAGATGGAGGTCGGGTCTCTCTCGTTAGTCCAGAGATACATCGGATATGCTCTGGCCTATAGCGGCTAGACCCGATGCCGCAACCATGTTCGAATAAGGTCCATGCGGGTAACCTCTTTGCCTCTGACAAGTTGAAGATCAAGTACCCGCTGGTACAAGTCCTCTACTTCCTTTGATTCGCCAGGCATCACGATGTTCTTCCAGGATATTTGTTTCTTCAGCTCAGCCTTTGGGTTAAAGGGAGCAAGCCTGAACCTTTCTCCATCAATCTTCTGGTCTTGGGTGTAAAACCACTTCTCCCTCTATCCTTGGGCGGATTCGACAAGGTTGAGACTGAAATATTGGACATTGGGGTCCACATATATACTGCATCCGCCCAAATCATACACCACCGAGCCAAACCCTGACTGCCTCTTCAGCTTGAACAGCTTCTTGAAAATACCAAAGTGCGGCTCGATTCCGAGCCAACACTCGCAGAGAGTAATGTAGCACGCGATGTGCAAGACAAAGTTGGGGGACAACTGATGAAGTTGAAGCCCATAAAAGCAAAGCAACCCTTGCACGAACTTGTGGAGGGGGAGAGAGAGACCCCAAAGGATAAAGGTCAAAACATCACCAAAAACCCAGCGGGAGGATCGGGGATTACCTCTGGTCCGGGGATTTGGCAATCAGCTTCGTTGGCCGGAAGCAGACCGACCTGGTGATGCTTTTGGAGTTCATGCTCCTTCAGGGTTGTGCGCCACCACGACCCTTTGGTCATGTGGGTCTTGACCCCCTTCTTCTTCGTTCCCACAATGGTAGTGCCAGACCCGGTGGTCGCGACAACGGTCTTCTTCTTTGCTACGGTGGCGGCAGCGGGGGATCCGGCGTCAGCGTTTCCCTTTTTCTTCCCCATCCTTCGGCGGCAGAGGGACCAGAGGAAGTAGCTGGGAAAAGCTTTCAGGACGTCCATGGAAACAAGGATGTGAGTAGCAAGGAAGCAGAGGAGCGCAACAATGGCAGCGGCGTGAGGAAGAGTAAGATGCAAAGTGAGGAAGTACCTGCTTAACCTCGCTACTTAAGCGAGGGTAAAATCCCATCCAACGGCCGTCATCTCTTTACTTCCACGCGTGACGCACATCTACAAAGACACATGACAACGTGTATAATGAACCGTCGTTGCACGATCCCCACTCAGCACAAATATCGTGGAGGTGCAGTTAAACCCCAAAATTACGCATGACTAGTCAAATTCTGGTCAGTTGCTGGGACCCACCATCGCGACGTCCCATCAGCACCGCTCATGCCGGCGGCTGAGCTCATCCAATCGTCAGCAATGGCGTCATTTGCACTATCTTAGGCAGCAGCCTAAATTTATTCGACTCCTCTAAAGTTTTTGTTCGAGTCTATGACTCAAACAAACACTCAAGGGTTACTCCTAATAGGAGCACTAGTCGTGCACCTGAATATTTTTCGGGCCAAGTGAATAGGCCACCCATTAAAAAATACAACGTATAACGTCTTAGCCCTAAGGCAGTTAACTGATCCCGATCCGTCATATGTATCGGACACGCATATCGACAATCCATATGACACAAACTGAGGCACCTGAAAGCACTTTCGACTAGCCATGCACTCGAAAACTCAATAGTCTCTACCCGAATCTACGATTCAGCTAGACCCTCGGGGGCTATTGACATGGGTATACCCTACGGGTATTCGTGTTTAGCCTATACGGTCCAGTCCAAGAGGATCCCACGATACAATGAAAGCCCAACAAGGATTCGTGTGGCCCACGTTTGGAGGATGGCGACTCCTTGGAGGACACGACAAGCAATAGATAGAAAATTAAAAGGGTAAAACCCTAATATGTAACCGACTCGGCCTGCTATCCCAAGATCTAGCCTTCCTATATAAAGGCTAGGAGGGGCAGCAAGGAGGACATCCACAACCCTAGCATACACCTCGCCAGATTGCATCTACGCACCTCCTGTAACTTTTGACTCCCCGATAATCAAAGAGTAGACAAGCAGGAGTAGGGTCCTCTTCGAGGCCTGAACCTAGGCCACGTGTATCCATATGTGCTTGTTTGCTAGCCGATCGATGCCTCCAGCGCTCTCTAATCCCTCGAACCTAAGTCCATCAAAGATGGGCATTGATGAGTGATACATTGCAAATGTATCTATAATTTTTGATGTTCCATGCTTGGTTTTATCTACTTTCTTATGTTTTGTTCCAACTTTGGAGTACTTTTCATATGATTTCTTAGACTAACCTATTAACAAGAGCCATAGTGCCAGTTCCTGTTTTCTGCTGTTTTTGGTTCCAGAAAGTCAGAAAATGAATATTCTCGGAATTGGATCGGACAAAAGCCAAAGTTGATATTTTCCCGGAAGACTCACGGAGCCAGAAGGAGAGTCGAAGAGGGGCCACAAGGTGGCCACACCACCCCATGGCGTGGGTCCCCTAGGACGCGCCAGGGCATGGTGTGGGCCCCCTGGCCGCCCACCGACCTTGCCCTCTGGCCTATAAGAAGCCTCCTGATGCATAAACCCTAGAAAAGCAAGCCTCCAGCCACGAAAAGTTCCACAGCGCCGCCGCCACCGAAGGGGAGATTTGGGGGACAGAAAGTCTCTGTTCTGGCACCCTACCAGGACGGGGAAGTGCCCCCGGAGCCATCTCCATCGATCTCCACCACCATCTCCATCACCGTTGCTGATTCCCATGATGAGGAGGGAGTAGTTCTCTCTCGAGGCTAAGGGTTCTACCGGTAGCTATGTGTTCGTCTCTCTCTCCATGCATGATCATATTGTGATCATGAGCTTTGTAATCAAGTAGATCTACCTTGCTACTCAAGTGCTTTAATGAATCTCTGCTCTCCCCATGTGTGTGAAAGTGACAGCATGCTCACCATGGTGGCACTTAGGCTAGAGATTACAAATACTTATTATGAGTTAAATTTGGAGTTAGATGTTTCTACGAAATTGTGGTGTTTTGTGGACTCATCTAGTACTCAAGGTGACAGTGTGGGGTTTTCTAGATGGGAAAGGCTTACTTTGAGGTGTTCTGTTATAGCCCTACCATCGATTAGAGTGTTCAACGGAGAGTAGTTGAGAGTAGTATCATAAAGAGTGGATATATTTATATGAGAGTGTTCACTAGTGAAAGTATGATCCCTAGGCCTTGTTTCTAGGCATTGATACACCGTTTGCTATTAGATCTGTTACATGTTTTCTTGCTTCCATCTTTATTTCAGTTTTACTTTAGTCTCTTCCACACCATCAAGTTATTTTCTATCACCGTTACCACTTATAATTATCCATATCAGTTGTATTTCACTATATCTTCGCCGAACTAGTGCACCTATACACCTGACAAGTGTATTGGGTGTGTTGGGGACACAAGAGACTTCTTGTATCTTGATTGCAGGGTTGCTTGAGAGGGGATACCTTGGCCACTTCCTCCCTGAGTTCGATAAACCTTGGGTGATCCACTTAAGGGAAAACTTGCTGCTGTTCTACAAACCTCTCCACTTGGAGGCCCAACAATTGTCTACAAGAATAGAAGTGCGTAGACATCAATGAGTTAACCCCTCATCACACACCCAATGCAAAGAGATGGTTCTACCGTACCAATGCAGACTAAAGATTGCTTGTACAATTCCCAAGGTATGATAGGATCATCTCTTGCACCCATATATTTAAGGTGCCACTGATTATAATCATCGGCGGCGAAAACAAAATTGTGACCTCATATAGTAAACGAGGAGCATTCTTAGGATGGGGTAAGAAAATAAAGGAGAATATGGAACATTTGTTGTTGTACATGTCACTATGTTCGACCGTACCATCTTGGCATTAGTGGTTTAATGATTGTCCCTTGGAAGAAGATAAACAATGAAATGGAATGCCTTATAAGCAATGTGGAGTGAAATATAAATCATAATTTGCATGCAACCAATTGGGGCTCTTTCACATGCACATTAAGCATAATCATCAACCATAAGCACAATAATGAAAAAATTGAAGGCCTCATAAGATAACATAGCACAAAGTAGTCATGAGATAATTCGATTTCGCAAATAGCAGGCACACCAAATGTGGTTGTACATGACACATGGTAAATGCAGATTATCCCATGGACATCGAATAGTGCCAAATTTTAATCATGGATGCAGTAAAAAAACCTAACTGCACGACTAATCTAAGTTTCATAGTAAGAATAGTAATAGTAGCACTAATATAAGTGTCTATGGTACATATCCAAGAAACTTGAGGTCCTTGGCAATCGTGACGAGTGAAATCAAAGCAATAAACCATAGGCAGCCATGAAGTCATAGCATTGCCCCAAATCTACCCGCAATCGTACTAATAAAAAGTTTAAACCCTAGCACAATAGTTACCTATACAGATCTACAATGCATGTCATGCATAACCCATTTATAAGCCATGTACATGCATAACTATGAAGGAAAAATGTAGGTAATGCTCAGAATAGGGCTTACCGTCATCGCTGAGCGGCCAAGGACGCAGTTAAGATAGTGTTGCACGGGGACGTCGACACCACTGTCCGGTCAAGGTTACATTCAAGGTCGTTTTCCAGATCTTCCTTATTGCGTCGTTGCAAAGGATAAGACCACCGACGTGGCATGACATGAGAGTGATACTAGGTAGAGTGATAGAAAGTGAAAGGGCGGCGACGAGGGTTTAACTCATCAATGCTCATTGTTATGGACTTGGGTTTTGGAGAAGGACGGAACGTTGGAGACATCTATCGGCTAGCAAACAAGCACACATGGGACTCAAAGATTTACCCTGGTTCAGGCCTCGTAGAGGTCCCTACTCCTGCTTGTCTGCTCGTGGAATTATTGAAGGAATCGAGGATTACAATGGTGCACAGATGCAATCTGGCGAGGGTTGTGGAAACTAGGGTTGCGTGTGTCCTCCTCGCCGCCCCTCCTAGCCTTTATATAGATAGGCTAGGTCTCAGGTACCAGGTCGAGTCGGTTACAGATTAGGGTTTTCCCTTTGAACTTTCTATCTTGAGTTTCTTCTTGCCTCGCAAGCAATCGAGGGTCCATAGGCCAATCGAATTCTCCACTGGGCCTTGGCAACACCGTGGGCTTCTGCCGTATCTGGACCATATATACCAAACTCGAGTACCTGTAGGGTATACCCATTTCAGGCGATGATGGGATTTATTGCACGTGTACCCGAAGGGACACAAATTCCCCTCTCCTTCTCCACGCATGCGACCGAGGTATCTTGTGGTGCTCTCTCGGGACTGGCTCCATAGAAACTATCAATTCAGCTGTTTCTCCAGGACATGACTTGGAGGTGCTTTAATGAGAATGCATACCACAATGTAGAGGTCATCTAGGCAACCAACCAACTCTTAGTGATTGGTTATAGTATCAATAAAAATTACTACCTATTCTACTCAGTTTTTCCTTCTCATTGATCTTCCCTCACATTGAGTAATACTTAAGGTGGTTTTAGTGATTTTTGGAGGAATTAACTGCAATAGTAGTAACTTTTACAAGAAAGGGGAAGATACTTCTGTAGTCACATCTTTGTTTGTGGTCCTCAAACATTGGTGTATCACCAGAACCAAATGCTCCCCTAACATATGGCTATTTTTTAAATAATACATTTTTTATCAGTTCGGAAAATAATACATGAAATTTGTAATTTCAAAATATAGCGCGACTACTGCTCACCTTGTGCCGACAGGAACTAATCGTCTCACCGTGTTCCGACAAGCATGTGTTGTCTCAGCGTCGGCCTACAGGCTCATAGAGCGGGTCCCACCAGACGCAATAGCAGTCTGATAGTGGGAATCGGCACCCCAAGAGACGATAGGGCCAGTTAGCACCCCATGTGATGATAGGCTGGTCCTTATCCCATCGGTTGCATCCCGCTCCTCTTCTTCCTCCCCTTTCTTTTTTCCTTCTCCCTCGAGAGCTCCACTTTCACTCCCAGATTGAGCCCGTTTTGCCCCCTTTTTTCACGAAATCTTCAATAAAAATGCAGTAGGGAGGTAGGGGAACCCGGATCTATTGATCGGATAGCTTGGGGACGTGATTTGGGTTGTTTTTGTGGATGAAAGGTGGTGGTGTTCTTGGAGAGCAATGACAATGGTGGAGGCTGGTGTTTGAGGTAGCTGAGATGCGTGATGGTGGTCCAGTCAGTGGAGGCTGCTACACGGTAGGGCTTCACACTCTTCAAGGGTACACCCTAATCTCTCGCTAATTACAGTTTATTGTGTATGCTTATGGGAGCACTTGGATATGGTTAGTTAGCTATAAGAATATTTTCCAGAGGTTTAGTATATTTTTAGACTGTATTTTATCATAATTCATACTATCTGACGAGTTGCGGTATTTTTTTAGGTCAGCAAATATGTCAGATTTAGTAAAAGTTTTTGTTTTACTACGACAATGGTCTTTTCATAACAAATAATCACAGAGTTGATTTGAATGAGTTTTAATTCATTAATATAGAGTTGTCGACCCCTGAAACATGGACCGTTAGTCAGTTGAAGGACTGGTTGTCTGATTCTTTAGGACTTCCTTAGACACATACCGTCGGTGTGCATGATTTTTGTTCAAAAACTAAAGAACAAACGCTTGGTTTTATTTGAGACTGATAGATGATGCATCTAATTGGTTGCATTGGTTGAAAGGTTGCGAAAGAAGGAGAGTTTGACGGGTACATAATCTTTACTTAATGCTGACATTGATGGAAAGCATCGTACGATGATATTAGATGCTAGACTGGGATCCCTAAACCCCCTTAACACTCGCACTCCTCAAGTGAACTAGATGATACACCCTATTTGGGTTCAGAGGTATATGCTTTATTTATTCCTCCATGGGTTTTATATATTTATGAGACAGACTAACTAAATTGTTATGCTCAGGTTGAAGTGGGTTGGATTTTTACCTTTTGCGCATCTAGTTGAGGCCACTCGTGCGGAAATGATAGATGACCAACATCATGGCTTTAAGACTACTTGATTTAGCTATGACCACTTGTTTCTCACCTGCTTAGTGGATCTATGGAGGCCCAAGACTCACACACTCTACTTTCACTGAGGAGAGATGGCTCCTACACTTCAGTATGTGTCATGTTTGCTGGGAATACCGTTGGCTTGTGAGCAAATAGGCCCATTGGAGGCACCGGAAATTTGGGCCCAGGGCATGGCCCAATGTTTCCAGGGAATCCGTGAGGGAGCTGGGCCTTTGCGTGCAAGAATCACAACCCAAAACTTGACTGGTTCCTCAACTTTTAGGTTAGTTCGGTTTCTTGTATTTTAATGTTTGTCTGACCATTCATCCTATCACACAATAAAAATTGTTATATTACCAATGCAGATCTAGAAGTTTGGGTACCCAGTTGATAGATGACTGAGCTAGAGATCACGTGGAGCCTAGAGGCATACATACTGTAGCTTCTCGGGAAGGTGATATTCATCGAGAACCATACCACAACCATTGGCACGAGCTACATCTACATGGCTAGGGAGATCGCTGATGCGACGTGCCAAGACGACATCACACATAGGAGCTGGGATTCTGCTGTCTTAGCGGCTACGTATCAAGCTATGTGCAATGCTTACCAGCTCACCGTGACTAAGTCATCCTTGATAGGATGACCACTATTGTTGGAGCTATGGTCGTGGGCGAGGTTCCCTATCGACCTCCCAGACGTATCGCCTAACAAAGTAGGAACAATTATCTACCAATCTAAAGGCTGTTTGACGCAGAGGTCATTGATATGCCTACTTTCGGTACTTATTGAACCCGTCACAGGGTACGTTTAATGTTTTAATTTAATGCTCTACTTCTAGTACACTATGGATGAAACTAATAATAGTTTTTGCATAGCGTCGCTTTGCGGAAGGTCAAGTCAAAAGTTGCTACCCGTTGTTCGGCGAGCAATTTGACGTGTTCAGAGCAGATGCGATTATTTGGGTATCGTAGACTCAGTCAATGATATTTGCTAGATATCCTGAAGGGATTTCTACTTTGTGCACCAGAGATGCTACGTATTGGTTGATGAAAATCAAAGATCATCTTCGATTTCCAAGTGGAGGAGATGTCCCAAAAGAGGGTTAACAATTAAGTCTTTGCTAGTTGGTCGATCCTGCACGTGTGGAGGTCCTGCTTCCAAATTCGTTGCACATGTAAGTTAATATATGCAATTTAAGATTGTCCCACTTTATGTAGTTTTGGATTGATGGTCCAACACACTTGAATTATAGGTATACATGGAAGGGAAATAAGAGGATCGTGACTCAATGGATGTATCCGGTTGAAACTTATGTTATAGAGTGGCAGACTACGACAGATGAAGTCTAGCAAGAGGATGCCTCGTTTGATATGGAGATATTCAACGCATACTTATAGAGGTACATTCCCATGACACGACTGTGCCCCATCCATCACGCACATGAGGAGGAGAGGTACCCGAGCCAATCGACTTTGGAGTCCAAAGAGTATGCCATAAATACTTCCTCCTTGTCTAATGAATGTGTTTTGATGGGGATATGCCGAACGGGGTATGCCCAGTAGGACGTTCCGACTGGCCCAAGGACCTTGCGAGTGGGCCTATAGGATGGCGACTGGAATGCGACCAAGGAGCAGGCCTGGCGACTGGAAGCTGGAGGCCAGAAGCATAGCTGAAGCCCGGTCGGATTAGGTCAAATCTTCCGAATCCTTGACTAGTTCGGTTGTAAATATTGTAAACCCTAGCGAGGTACCTCCTATATAAACCTCTCTAGGGTTCCCTTTGTACTCACGTTCCATCATACACTCCCTCAAGTGACTCGCTGCTTAGACACCGAGCTCGCCACCCCTGTAACTTGCTCTCCGCCAATACAATCTAGCAGGAGTAGGTCTTTACCCTCCGGGGGGCCGAACCTGGGTAAACTCATGTGCGTTGATACGTCGTAAATGTATCTATAATTTTTGATGCTCCATGCTTGTTTTATATCAACTTTCTTATGTTTTGTTCACACTTTGAGGTATTTTTATACATTTTCTAGAACTAACCTATTAACAAGATGCCATAGTGCTAGTTGCCTGTTTTCTGCTGTTTTTGGTTTCAGAAAATCTAGTAAAGAAATATTCTCGGAATTGGACGGGACAAAAGCCAAAGTCAATATTCTACCAGAAGGAACACGGAGTTCGAAGGGGAGACGAAGTGGCGCACCAGGGCGGCCACACCTGGTGGTGGCGTGTCCAAGGGGTGCCACCAGATGGTGTGGCCCCCTGGAGCTCCACAGACCTTGCCCTTTCTCCTATAAAAGTATCCCGAGACAAAAACCCTAAGTACCCGATCAGAAATCTATGAAAGAGTCTGTAGCCGCCAGCATCTCCATCCCTAGATCGGGGGGATCCGAAGCTCTTCCCGGCACCCTGCCGTAGGGGAGAGATCATCCTGGAGGCCTTCTTCATCACCATGCCTGCTTCCAGTGTGCTGTGTGAGTAGTTCATCCTTGGACTACGGGTCCATGTAGTAGCTAGATGGTTGGTTCTCCTCCTTTGTGCTATCATGTTTAGACCTTGTGAGCTCAGTTCATGATCAAGATCATCTATTTGTAATCCTTTATGTTGTGTTTGCGGGGATCCGATGGATATTGAGATGCTATTTTAGATTAATTATTGATTCTATCATGTCTATGTTATTTATGATCTTGCATGCTCTCTGTTGTTAATAACTATCTTGGCCAAGTAGATGCTTGCAAATCCAAGACGGAGTATTTATGCTCGATAGTGGGTTCATGCCTCTAGTAATCTGGGGAAGTGACAGAAATCTCTAAGGTTGTAGATGTGTTGTTGCTACTAGGGAGAAAAAAACAATCCTTTGTCCATGGGGCAATCATATTGTTTACTTTACACACTTTTCTTAATGCAATTATATCTTGCTTCCAACTTAATACTGGAACGGGTTCGGACGATAACCTGAAGGTAGATTATTAGTCATAGATGAAGTTGGATTACGCTCTAAGTATTATGTTGAAATGCCCAATTAAATCTCATAGGAGTCAAGATGTCTAGTATATGCATTGTATGCTTTCTCAAATCTGTCAATTGCCCCACTGTAATTTGTTCACCCAACATGTTATTTATATTAAGGAGAATCATCTCTAGTGAACTATGACCCCCAGTCCATTCTATTACCATTAATATACCATATACTGTTTACCGTTTACTGTTTACTTTCTGCAAGAAATTACTACCT
The DNA here is from genome assembly GCA_910589775.1 of Avena eriantha. Classification (NCBI taxonomy): domain Eukaryota; kingdom Viridiplantae; phylum Streptophyta; class Magnoliopsida; order Poales; family Poaceae; genus Avena; species Avena eriantha. The sequence continues at coordinate 347,548,478 of OU342745.1, read as the reverse complement.
TCCACACTATATGTTTAATCCTTTGTTTTCAGCAAAATCAGTGAGATTGACAACCTCAGTGTAACTTGGGGCAAAGTTCTGTGGTTGTGTTGTGCAGAATTTCAAGTTGTTAGCAACACCTTGGAGTTGTTTCCTTGCTCCTATTGGTTCGATAACCTTGGTTTCATAACTGAGGGAAAACTTGCTGCTGTGCTCATCATACCTTCCTCTTGGGGTTCCCAACGAGCTCTACGTTTTGAGCCATCAAGCACTTTTTCTGGCACCGTTGCCGGGGAGTTAAGGTAGCTTCAATCTCATCCTCCTCTCAGGGAGAAAGAAGATTCTTGCAAGGGGAGTCCCTCACAACCAATCTCTTTACTTTGTTTTTGTTTTCCTTAGTTTATTTTGCTTTCTTTGCTTGTTTCTTTTTTTCAAAAAACACAAAAAATTAGTTGTAATAGTTTGCTTCTTTTATCAAAAACACACAAAAATTAGTACTTATTTTAGTTTCTATTTCTGTTGGCTTGCTTTAAATCTTACAAAAATGAATACTCCTGAAATTACTAAGTTGTGTGACTTCACTAGCACAAACAACAATGATTTAATGTGCACACCTATTGCTCCACCTATTCCTGAAGCTGCTTTCTTTGAAATTAAACCTGCTTTGCTCAATCTTGTTATGAAACAAGAATTCTCTGGTGCTGGTAATGATGATGCTGCTGCTCACCTTAATAACTTTGTTGAACTTTGTGAGATGCAAAAACATAGGGATATAGATGGAGATATTATTAAGCTTAAATTGTTTCCTTTCTCCTTGAGAGGAAAAGGTAAAGAATGGTTGTAATCCCTACCTAGAAATAGTATTGATTCTTGGATTAAATGCAAAGATGCTTTCATTGGAAATACTATCCTCCTACTAAGATTATATCTATGAGAAGTGAAATAATGAAATTTAAACAATTTGATAATGAACATGTTGCTTAAGCTTGGGAAAGAATGAAATCTTTGGTAAAGAATTGCCCCACTCATGGACTGACTGCTTGGATGATTATCCAAACCTTTTATGCATGACTGAATTATTCTTCTAGAAATCTGCTAGATTCTGCTAATGGAGGCACCTTTATGACCATTACTTTGGCTGCTGCAACAAAGCTCCTTGATAATATGATGGTTAACTATTATGAATGGCACACTGAGAGAGCTCCACAAGGTAAGAAGGTAAATTCTGTTGAAGAAACCTCCTCCTTGAGTGATAAAATTGATGTTATTATGTCTATGCTTGTTAATGGAAAAGCTCATATTGATCCAAATCATGTTCCCTTAGCCTCTTTGGTTGCTCAAGAGAAAGTTGTTGTGAACTTCATTAGAAATAATAATTTTAGCAACAATGCCTATAGGAATAATTTTGGTAATAACAATTATAGGACATATCCTCCCAATAATGGTAATGCTTATGGAAATTCCTACAACAACAATAGAAGTGCAGCCTCTGAACTTGAAGTCATGCTTAAGGATTTTATTAGTAAACAAAATTCTCTCAATAAAACTGTCGAGGAAATTTTTTCGAATGCTGAAAAATATATATCATTTTTGTCTGAAGCACAATCCTCTTTGATTAATAAAATGGCTGCTAAACCTGAAACTATGGAAAACCCCTTTGCTGCTACTAATGCCATACAAGTTATAATTGATGAAAATGTTAGACTGTTAGCTGAATTGCATGCTAAGTGGGAAAGAGAAAATGAAATTGCTAGAAATAATAGCATATGCACTATTACCACCACCAATGTTGATGCTAGCAAACCACATGAAGTCCCCATTCCTTCTGCAACAAAGCCTAAAACCAATGGAACCTTTTCCAATAAAAATGCTGAAATTCTTCGGAATATGGGAAACAATAGTTCTACTACCTTGGATGGTAATTTTGATTTTGATCTTGGTGATTGCAATATTTTCGAAGTAATTATGTTCCTACAAAAGCTTGCTAGAAGTCCTAATGCTAGTGCTATGTATATGTCCTTTACAAAACTCATTGTTGATGCTCTCATAAAAATTAAAGAAGAAAAGTTGAAACATAAAACTTCTATTCCTAATAAATTGGAAGATGGTTGGGAACCCATCATTAATATGAAAGTGAATGATTTTGATCTCAAAGCTTTATGTGATCTTGGTACTAGTGGCTCTATTATGCCTAGAAAGGTTTATGAAATGCTTGATTTTCCACCATTGGAAGATTGTTATTTAGATGTCCAACTTGATGATAATGCTAAAAGGAAACTCATGGGGAGTATTAATGATGTTCTTATTATGGTTAACAATACCTATATCCCCGTTGATTTCTATGTTTTGGATGTTGAATGCAATGCTTCTTGTCCTATTATTTTGGGAAGACCTTTTCTTAAAACTGTTGGTGCTATTATTGATATGAAGGAAGGCACCATTAAATATCAATTCCCACTCAAGAAAGGTATAGAACACTTACCTAAGAAGAGAGAGAATATACCTTTTGACTCTCCTATTAAAACAAAATTTGGTCTTAATGCTTCTTCATTTAAAAATACTTGAATCTTGCTTCCTATGCCTAGCTCAAAGGCGTTAAAGAAAAGCACTATTGGGAGATAACCCAAATTTTTTTACTTTCAGTAAGTTTTTATTTTGTTGAGTCTTAGAAGTTATTGCCTCTGTAATAACCTCTCCGTATCCTTTTTGTGTGGTTTTTGTGCCAAGAATAACCTCTAATGAGAGAGAAGTAAGACTTGGGAAAGTTGCTGTCTCGAAACAGATTTTTGTGCTTCACTGTAAAAAATCGTGAAAAATCCCTGTACGTCGGATTGAGATGTAATGTTTTGTGCTTATGCCCCAGGTTTTTATATAACTTTCGTTAGTTTATCAATTTTCGATTTGAGCAACAGAAGGTCTTCGAAAAAATCGTTTTTACCTGCTGGTCTGTTTGGACAGATTTCTGCCATTATTTGCATTTGCCTCTTAATCTCTTTCTCTTTGAGTTCTCTTTGATCATTTGAGCTTTTTGAAGGAATTTCTACGGTAGCTTGTGTTTTAATGGAAGTTTTACTTGTGTTGAAACTAAACCCAAGGACTTATTATCTTGAATACACTAATGTTGCTAATGAAGATTGTGTGAAGTTTTGTATGAAGGAAATTCTCAAGTGTAGGGAAGAATAATGTGATGAGATGAATTATGGACAAAAGCTTAATCTTGGGAATGCCACCCGTGTCACCCCAAGAAATATTCAAGAAGTACAAGCGTCAAAGCTTGTGGATGCCCAAGGCATCCCCTTCTTCATCAATAAAAATCTCAGGTTTTCTTCCAAAACACTTCATTTTTATTATTTCATTCACAATTGTGTTGTTCTTGGAGCATCTTCATTTTGTTTTTTGTTTTCTATTGTTTGGTTTGCTAAAATAAATTAGTTGGACCCCCGCATTCATACATTGTTTCAAATAAGTTGATTGGTGTTGGAAAAGAGTAGGAAGTTTCATGCTTATAAGTGGTACAAAAGGAGCTTGTTTTGATTGTGGCCTAGACTTTATCATGTCATGTTTGATATTGCTTTGACTTTATGCTTAGTAATTATTGCTGTAGCATGACTTGTTCCAAAAAATTGAGATTGCATAATGTGCTTTGAAAGAATCATGCGTTGTTTTTGCATACAAAAGTATAATATTGTGGTATTCTCCTTTGATGCTTTATTTGGGTTGACTTCGCACATGCTTACACCATGTTAAGACTATGAACCAGTCACCCTAGCCTCTATGATCATTTATTTTTTTGACTTGTAATATCACTTTATGCTTTAATTAATAATGTTTAGTCACTTTGCATGATTATGACCATTATTGCTCTCTTAGTTGGTCTCTCCCAGTCTTTTGCTAGCCTCCACATGTACCAAGTATGAGTTCCACTCATGTATCCAACCCCCAAGAAAACCAAGTTATTCCAAAGAGTCCACTATAAATTCCTATGCATGGTCTATTACACCATTCCAAGTATATTCATGTTTTTATCTACCTTCCAAATTAAACTTGTTATGTGAAAATTAGTGATTAAAGCTCTCACAAACTTCATGGCACACTTTACTTTCTTGCACTTAATAAACTTGAACCAGTGTGTCCATCTATGTTGCTTATATGCTTGCGCTTTATAAGTTGTGAATTAGCAGAACCATGTACCATGGGGAACGCTTTCAACATTGCACTTATTATTCAGTTGATATCATGTTCTTTTGTTTATGGATCCCGACGGTGTGAAATAAAAGGGGAGCTTGTAAGCTCATTCAGTTTGTATGTGTGTTAGAGAAACGCCTGGGGGGCTAGCCTAAGCCATGCCTAATCATGGTGGAAACTTGCAGCATAACCATAGTGAGCATTCTGTGAAGCATCCTCAATATAAACCTATGCAAATAGCAAATAAAAAGATCGTTGAGATGCTCATTGTCTGTTGCCTTGTCATTTTGATATGGGATAGCTCCTATATCATGGGGAAAGGGGTACCCCGTTGGCGGTTCTCCATGATACACATGTACTTACAATGACAAGAACTTACTTGTGACTAAAGTTGAGTAGCATGAGGTTCGGTACTCGTAAGTAAGGGGCATGAGATTTTCAACTTATAACTTGTCAAGCAAATCCTCACATTTGTGTCACTTTAACCTTAATCACCTCAAGATGCTTATGATAGGGGCAATGAGAGCTGAAAGCTAATAAGTACCATAATTTTTGGAAGCTCTTTATGAAACTTGAAATCCCTGCTTCCCTTCTATGAAGGGCCTTTATTTTTTACTTTTATGTGGAGTCTCCATCCTCTATCTTTATGCACCAATTGAGAGAGCATAGTGGTCATTCTTAGTTTAATGTGAATTGTCCCAAAACTTGTTGACTGATTCATAACTTTGATATTGCTTGTTCTTAAATTATTTGTATCTAGTCACCCTTATGAACTTTGAAGGTGTCCTATGCATTTATGTTTTGCTATACCATGAGGGACAAGCTAAATACCACTCTCATTATGTTTTCTATATGTGAAACAAACAAACGTATTTCAATGCATTGTTATTCATGATCTTTTGTTTGTACCTTTTCTTGTTACAACATAGTTGCTATGTCTTACTAGAACTCTATCTTTCATGTTCATGTTTAGAGTACTTTGATCCCAACTATCAATGCTTTACAAATACCTTGATCAAGATTGTGATGGTGCATGTCACCTCAAAAATTATTCTTTTTTATCACTTACCTACTCGAGGATGAGCAGGAGTTAAGCTTGGGGATGCTTGATACGTTGTAAATGTATCTATAATTTTTGATGCTCCATGCTTGTTTTATATCAACTTTCTTATGTTTTGTTCACACTTTGAGGTATTTTTATACATTTTCTGGAATTAACCTATTAACAAGATGCCACATTGCCAGTTGCATGTTTTCTGCTGTTTTTGGTTTCAGAAAAGCTAGTAAAGAAATATTCTCGAAATTGGATGGGACAAAACCAAAGTTAATATTTTACCAGAAGGAACACGGAGTCTGGAGGGGAGACGAAGTGGCACACCAGGGCGGCCACAACTGGTGGTGGCGCAGCTAGGGGGCGCGCCACCAGGTGGTGTGGCCCCCTTGGAGCTCCACCGACCTAGCCCCTTCGCCTATAAAAGTGTCCCGAGACGAAGAACCCTAAATACCCGATCAGAAATCCACGAAAGAGTCTATAGTTGCCTCCATCTCCATACCTAGATCAGGGGGTCCAAAGCTCTTCCCGGCACCCTTCCGGAGGGGAGAGATCATCCTGGAGGCCTTCTTCATCACCATGCATGCCTCCAATGTGTTGCGTGAGTAGTTCATCCTTGGACTACGGGTCCATGTAGTGGCTAGATGGTTGGTTCTCCTCCTTTGTCCTATCATGTTTAGATCTCGTGAGCTTTGTTCATGATCAAGATCATCTATTTGTAATCCTTTATGTTGTGTTTGCGGGGATCCGATGGATATTGAGATGCTATTTCAGATTGATTATTGATTCTATCATGTCTATGTTATTTGTGATCTTGCAGGCTCTCCGTTGTTAGTAACTATCTTGGCCAAGTAGATGCTTGCAACTCCAAGAGGGAGTATTTATGCTCGATAGTGGGTTCATGCCTCTAGTAATCTGGGGAAGTGACATTAATATCTAAGGTTGTAGATGTGTTATTGCTACTAGGGAGAAAACAACAATCCTTTGTCCATGGGGCAATCATATTGTTTACTTTACACACTTTGCTTAATGCAATTATCTGTTGCTTGCAACTTAATACTGGAAGGGGTTCGGACGATAACCTGAAGGTGGATTATTAGTCATAGATGCAGTTGGATTGCGGTCTATCTAATATGTTGGAATGCCTAATCAAATCTCACAGGAGTCAAGATGTCTAGTATATGCATTGTATGCTTTCTCAAATCTGTCAATTGCCCCGCTGTAATTTGTTCACTCAACATGCTATTTATCTTAAGGAGAATCACCTCTATTGAACTATGTACCCTAGTCAATTCTTTTACCATTAATATACCATCTACTGTTTACCGTTTACTGTTTTCTTTCTGCAAGAAATTACTATCTTCCACACTATACGTTTAATCCTTTGTTTTCAGCAAAACCAGTGAGATTGACAACCTCACTGTAAGTTGGGGCAAAGTTCTGTGGTTGTGTTGTGCAGGATTCCAAGTTGCTAGAAACACCTTGGAGTTATTTGCTTGCTCCTACTGGTTCGATAACCTTGGTTTCATAACTGAGGGAGAACTTGCTGTTGTGCTCATCATACCTTCCTCTTGGGGTTCCCAACGAGCTCTACATTTTGAGCCATCATGCATCCGCCCCCATCTCGCACCACAGATGGCGGCCAGCTCTCGCCCCCAATACTATCAATCGCTACCCCTGGTAATGACTGTCATGGCCATTCCCACGACAGTGGAACCCACCGTGGGGCGTGGCCGGTCTGGCCTGATTTCTGTGGCGAGACCCTACACGCCAATCGATCGGCCGATCGCCACCGACCGCATGATCGCTAGCGGCGGGATCTTGCAGATCCTTCCTAGTAGTGATGTCTACGCACTTCTATTCTTGTAGACAGTTGTTGGGCCTCCAAGTGCAGAGGTTTGTAGAACAGCAGTAAGTTTTCCCTTAAGTGGATCACCCAAGGTTTATCGAACTCAGGGAGGAAGTGGTCAAAGGTATTCCCTCTTAAGCAACCCTGCAATCAAGATACAAGAAGTCTCTTGTGTCCCCAACACACCCAATACACTTGTCAGGTGTATAGGTGCACTAGTTCAGCGAAGAGATAGTGAAATACAAGTGGTAGGCATAGTGGTAACGGTGATGGAAAATAACTTGATGGCGTGGAAAAGACTAAAGCAAAACTGAAATAAAGATGGCAGCAAGCAAACATGTAACAGATCTAATTGCAAATGGTGTATCAATGCTTAGAAACAAGGCCTAGGGATCATACTTTTGCTAGTGAACACTCTCATATAAATATATCATCTTCATGATACTATGCTGAACTACTCTCCGGTTGGACACTCTAATCGTTGGTAAGGCTATAACAGCACACCTCAAAGTAAGATTTTCCCATCTAGAAAACCCCACACTGTCACCTTGAGTACTAGATGAGTCCAACAAACATCACAATTTCATAAAGACATCCAACTCCAAATATAACTCATAACAAGTATTTGTAATCTCTATCCTAAGTGCCACCATGGTGAGCACGCTGTCACTTTCACACACATGGGGAGAGCAGAGATTCATTAAAGCACTTGAGTAGCAAGGTAGATCTATAGATTACAAGCTCATGATCTCAATAAGATCATGCATAGAGAGAGAGATGAACACATAGCTACCGGTAGAACCCTTAGCCTCGAGAGAGAACTACTCCCTCCTCATCATGGGAATCAGCAATGGTGATGGAGATGGTGGTGGAGAGCGATGGAGATGGCTCTAGGGGCACTTCCCCATCCCGGCAGGGTGCCGAAACAGAGTCTTTTTGTCCCCCGAATCTCCCCTTCGGTGGCGGCGGCGCTGCGGAACTTTTCGTGGTTGGAGGCTTGATTTTTTAGGGTTTATGCATCAGGAGGCTTCTTATAGGCGAAGAGGCAAGGACGGTGGAGTGCCTAGGGGCCCACACCACCTGGTGGCGCGGCCAGGGCTAGCCCGCGCCACCATATGGTGTGGCCTGGCCCTGGCCCTCCTCCGTCTCTGCTTCAGGCTCCGTGAGTCTTCCGGTAAAATAGGAACTTTGGCTTTTGTCCCATCCAATTCCGAGAATATTGATTATCTGACTTTCCTGGAACCAAAAACAGCAGAAAACATGCAACTGGCACGGTGGCTCTTGTTAATAGGGTAGTCCGAGAAATCATATGAAAAGTACTCCAAAGTGTGGACAAAACATAAGAAAGTAGATAAAACCAAGCATGGAAACATCAAAAATTATAGATACATTTGCAATGTATCAACATCCCCAAGCTTAACTCCTGCTCGTCCTCGAGTAGGTAAGTGATAAAAAGAAAGAATAATTTTTGAGGTGACATGCACCATCAAAGACTTGATCAAAGTATTTGTAAAACATTCAAAGCTGGGATCATAGTACTTCAATCATAACATGAAAGACAAAGTTCTAGCAATAAGACAAAGAAACTATGATGCAACATGAAAAGGCACAAACAAAATATTCATGAATAACAATGCTTTGCAAGACATTTGTTTGTTTCACATAAAGAAAACATAGCATAATAGTATTCAGCTTGTCCCTCAATAGAGTAGCAAATATAAATGCATAGGACACCTTCAAAGTTCATAAGAGTGACTAGATACAATAGTTTAAAACAAGCAATACCAAGATATGCATCAATCAACTAGTCTTGGGACAATGCACAAAGAACTAAGAATGGCCACTATGCTCTCAAAGTAAGTGCATAAAGATAGAAGGTGGAGACTTAATGTAATGGTGGAAGAAAAGCCTTTGTAAAAGGAAGTAGGGATTCAAGTCTCATAAAGAGCTTCCAAAAATTATGGTACTTATAGCTTTCAGCTCCCATTGCCCCTATCATAAGCATCTTGAAGGTGATTAAGGTTAAAGTGACACAACTAAGAGGATATGCTTGACAAGTTATAAACCGAAATCTCATGCCCCTTACTTATGAAGACCGGTCCTCATGCTACTCAACTTCAGTCACGAGTAAGCTCTTGTCATTGTAAGTACATGTGTATCATAAAGAACCGCCAACGGGATACCCCTTGCACATGATACGGGAGCTTTCCCATAATCAAAATGACAAGGCAAGCAGACAATGAGCATCTCAACAATCTTTTTATTTGCTATTTGCATAGGTTTTTATTAAGGATGCTTCATAGAGTGCTCATTATGGTGATGCTGCAAGTTTCCACCATGATTAGGCATGGCTTAGGCTAGCAGCCCAGGCGTTTCTCTAACACACATACAAACTCCATGATCTTACAAGTTCCACTTTTATTTCACACCGCCGGGATCCGTAAGCAAAAGAACATGATATCAGCGGGGTACAAAGTACAAGTGCAATGTTGAAAGCGTTCCCCATGAAACATGGTTCTGCTAATTTCAACTTATAAAGCGCAAGCATATACGCAACAAAGAAGGACCCAATGGTTCAAGTTTATTATATGCAAAAAAAGTAAAGTGTGCCATCAAGTTTGTGAGAGCTTTAATCACTAGTTTTCTCATAACAAGTTTAGTTTGGAAGGTAAACAAAAGCATGAATATACTGGGAATAGCATAAGCTAGTAGGTAGGCATGGTGGACTCTTTTGAATAACTTGGTTTAGGGAGTTGGATGCATGAGTGGAACTCATACTTGATTGTGGAGGCTAGCAAAAGACTGGGAGCGACAAACTAAGAGAGCAATAATGACCATAATCATGCAGAGCGACAAAACATCATTGATCAAAGCATAAAGTGATACTACAAGTTGAAAACTAAAGGATCATAAAGGCTATGTGGACTTTGGATAGTCATAACATGGTGTGAGCATGCGCCAAGTCAACCCAAATAAAGCATCAAAGGAGAATACCACTATACTATGCTTTAATATGCTAAAACAACGCATGATTCATCCAAGGCACATTAAGCAATCTCAATTATTTATAACAAGTCATGCTACAGCAAAGAATACTAAGCATAAAGCCAAAACAAAATCAAGCATGGCATGACAAAGCATAGGCCACAGTCAAAAACAAGCTCTTTTTACCACATAAGCATGAACTTTCCTACTCTTTTCCAATCCAAACCAAACTATTTGAAACAACTCACAAAGATGATAATAAATAAAGATCAGTGAGATTTTCTCACAAATCCATAAAGAAGAACTAAAAAGTTCTAAGCTGAAAGCACGAGAAAACTAAGGCTAAACACGGTGCTAGCAAAAGAGAACACTCACAAAACAATAAGAATGAAAACTAGAGTGTTCTAGGCAATGAAAACGGAGCGTGTCTCTCTCCAAAAGAAGCGCGTCTCTCTCCAAAAGAAGTGTGTTGGGATCCAACCAACTTATTCAAGAAAACTAAGCGAACCAAGCAAACTAAAACTAAAAACAAAAACAAACACGCTCCAAGGACAACACAACTGTGCATGAAACAATAAAAATGAAGGGTTTGGAAGAAACCTGAGATTTTTATTGATGAAGAAGGGGGATGCCTTGGGCATCCCCAAGATTTGAAGCTTGTACTTCTTGGATATTTCTTGGGGTGACACGCGTGGCATCCCCAATCTTGAGCTTTAGTGCATGCTTCATCCCATTACTCATTCCTTCCATGCACCTGAAATTTTTCCTTCATACAAAACTTCACACAATCTTTATTAGCAACATTAGTGAACTCAAGATAAATAAGTCTTAAGGTTCAGTTCTAACACCAAATAAACTTCCATTAGAACACTAGCTACTGTAGCACTTCCCTTTAAAATCTCAATTCCCTAAAAGAACTAAAAAAAGGAACCCACAAGAAGCAAATGCAGAAAATGGCCGAAATCTGTCAAAACAGACCATCAGGTAAAGACGAATTTTTTCGAAGACCTTCTGTTGCTCAAATCAAAAAGTGTTGAACTAACGAAAGTTAGATAACAACCTGGGGCAGAAGCACAAAACTTCACGCCTCCAAAAGACTTTCAGACATTTTACATGAATTTTTACGGTGAAGCACAGAAATCTGTTTCGGGACAGCAACTTTCCCAATCATTACTTCTCTCTCATTAGAGGTTACTCTTGGCACAAAAAGCAAATAAAAAGGATAAGGAGCGGTTATTAGACTCATCTAAAACTTTTGGGTTATCTCTCAATAAGTACTTTTCTTTAACGCCTTTAAGTTAGGCATGATAGTTTGAGAAAATGCTCACATAAGAAATATGAATTTAAGTAAAAGAGAGCATCAAGAAGCAAATTCAAAACATATTTAAGTCTAACCCACTTCCTATGCATAGGAATCTTGTAAAGAAACAAGTCATGAAAGCATAAAGCAACAAGCATAGGAAAGTAAACCAAGTGCAACTTCAAGACTTTCAACATAAAGAGGGGAAACTTAATATTATTGAGATGCATAAAACCATGTTTCCCTCTCTCATAATAACTTTCAGTAGCATCATGAATAAAATTAACAATATAACTATCACATAAAACATTAATATCATGAGCTACATGCATAAAAGAATTAATACTCCCCACATAAACATAGTCATTCTTATTAATTGTAGTGGGAGCAAATTCAACAAAATAACTATCATTATTATTCTCATCACCATAATCATCGAATATAGGAGGCATATTGTAATCATAATTACTTTCCTCCTCAATAGTAGGTGGACTGAAAATATCATATTATCATTGCAATCACCATATATTGGGGGTATAGTATCATCATAAGCAATAGAATAGTTATCTTCCAAAGTGTGTTCATTTGTAAACATATCATCATTGGAAGGAACATGGATAGCACTAATAGTACAACAATTATCATCATTTTCAGAATTGGTACCGAAGAGATTTTCAATATCAAAAGTACAGTGCTTTTCCCAATCATGATCACTAAAATAGATAATAGGCATAGGAACATCATCGAGTTCAGACTCATCAAAAACTATAATAGGAGCAACATGCTTAGGGAAAAATACCGTTTCCTCTCTCCTTTTACTCCTCCTCTTCTTCTTTCTCTTCTTCTCTTTAGGAGGGAGAGGCTTGAAAGGAAACTTCTCCATATACCCTGGTTCATTGTTAGAGACAATAGAAGAAACTTTGGAGGATTCCTTCTTTTCATTAATAAGATCAAAACACATATTAGTCCTATCATATTTTGGTAAAATCTCATCTTCTATAATATTTTGTATGTAAGTATTTGTGTGGAAATTATCAACACAATAAATATGACAACCATGCAGGACACTATTCATATCAAAAGCACCCATATCTACCAAAGAGGTATTTCTTGATAACTCTTCACACCCCAAAAATAATGTAAGTTCATCATGCTGATTAGGAGTGATCATGTCATCACAATAGAAACTTGCAGTACTCATTGGATTAGAAGGGCTATTATTATGGCCTGAGCATTGAAAATTGAAATGACCCACTTCGAAGCAAAGTTCACAAATAAAAGGATAAAGGGCACAAACTTTTTTACCAAGATCATTTAAAGCCCTATACCACATTCTAGTTTTTTCATTCCTATGGGCGATACAATATTCTTCTTCAATTTGATTATTCTCACAAGGCCTATGTATTCCACAAAAATTAACATGCTTATAAGAAATAGTACTTTCAGAGGTTTGAGCATGTTTATTGCTATCATTAACAACAATTTCATTTTCCATGCAAGTGTCTTTAAAAGGCTCATGATACATGTCCCACTTTTCTTTAGGAGCATTAATATGAGAAGCAAAGGTTTTAAAACAATCAATAAGAATTTGAGGATCAAGACCATATTTAGCACTAAGCTCTTGAAAATCAGCAGTTTCAGCGAAAGACTTAATGCAATCATACTCATACTTTATACCTGGTTCTTTACCTTTGTTGTTATCCCAATCTTCGGTATTGCTTTGAATTGCTTCAAGAAGACCCCACTTAGCTTTGACCTCCTTACTCGTGAAGGATCCCTCTAAACAAGTATCTAGATAGTCCTTGTAATGTCCTGAAAGCCTTGCATAAAAATTATTAATAACAATATTCCTGGGGAGCTCATGAATGGGGACATTTGAGCATTAGTGACTTCAATCTCCCCCATGCTTGGGCAATACTTTCTCCATCATGAGGATGAAAATTATAAATATAATTCCTATCTTTATGAATTTCATGAGGAGGATAAAATTTAGAGTAAAAGAGAGATTCAAGTTCCTTCCACTCCAAATGATGAGGATCATCTAGTAGCTCATACCACTCCCTTGCTTTGCCCTTAAGTGATAAAGAGAATAGCTTCCTCTTAACTTGGTTCATTGAAATACCTGCACACTTGAACAACCCGCATAATTCATGTATAAAGAGTAAATGATCACTAGGATATACAATTCCATCTCCAAAATAAGAGTTATTCATAACACGTTCAACAATTTTTATAGGTATTTTAAAAGGGATGCTTTCAGTATGTGGATTTAAAATATCACAAGTGTCATTAGAATTACCACATACGGGAGATAAAGTATCATCAGAGCAAATTTTCTTCTTTAAAACTGGGGAAGTAAAAAGATCATTTTCATAAAAACTAACTTCCCCAAGCTTAGACGTTTCCATGGCATTAGTAACAAAGGTGTTCAAAAGATTCATACGAATAACATTGTTATTAGCATGCAAAGAAGGTTCCAAGGGTTTTTTAATTTTCTTTTCAAAGAATTCAAGTTCTAACTTAGGAAAAAGAATAAAAAGCTCTCTAATTTTGTTGTTGTTTTCCATTAAGCCTAACTAGTGAAAACAAGAAACAAAAAGACAAAATTGCAGAATCTAAAGGAAATAACTTCGAGTACTCACACCAGAAAATAGGCATTTGCCGTGGGAGGTTCTTCTTCTTTAATCCTCCGGTGTGAATACCTTTTACCTTTCCTCCCCGCCAACGGCGCCAGAAAATAGCTTGATGTCTACGCACTTCTATTCTTGTAGATAGTTGTTGGGCCTCCAAGTGCAGAGGTTTGTAGAACAGCAGCAAGTTTTCAGTTAAGTGGATCACCCAAGGTTTATCGAACTCAGGGAGGAAGTGGTCAAAGGTATTCCCTCTCAAGCAACCCTGCAATCAAGATACAAGAAGTCTCTTGTGTCCCCAACACACCCAATACACTTGTCAGGTGTATAGGTGCACTAGTTCGGCAAAGAGATAGTGAAATACAAGTGGTAGGGATAAATATAAGTAGTAACAGTGATGGAAAATAACTTGATGGCGTGGAAAAGACTAAAGCAAAACTGAAATAAAGATGGCAGCAAGCAAACATGTAACAGATCTAATTGCAAACGGTGTATCAATGCTTAGAAACTAGGCCTAGGGATCATACTTTTGCTAGTGAACACTCTCATATAAATATATCATCTTCATGATACTACGCTGAACTACTCTCCAGTTGGACACTCTAATCGTTGGTAGGGCTATAATAGCACACCTCAAAGTAAGCCTTTCCCATCTAGAAAACTCCACACTGTCACCTTGAGTACAAGATGAGTCCAACAAACACCACAATTTCATAAAGATATCCAACTCCAAATATAACTCATAACAAGTATTTGTAATCTCTAGCCTAAGTGCCACCATGGTAAGCACGCTGTCACTTTCACACACATGGGGAGAGCAGAGATTCTTTAAAGCACTTGAGTATCAAGGTAGTTCTATAGATTACAAGCTCATGATCTCAATAAGATCATGCATAGAGAGAGAGATGAACACATAGCTACCGGTAGAACCCTTAGCCTCGAGAGAGAACTACTCCCTCCTCATCATGGGAATCAGCAATGGTGATGGAGATGGTGGTGGAGATCGATGGAGATGGCTCCGGGGGCACTTCCCCGTCCCGGCAGGGTGCCGGAACAGAGACTTTCTGTCCCCCGAATCTCCCCTTTGGTGGCGGCGGCACTGCGGAACTTTTCGTGGTTGGATGCTTGATTTTTTAGGTTTTATGCATCGTGAGGATTCTTATAGGCGAAGAGGCAAGGTCGGTGGAGTGCCAGGGGCCCACACCACCTGGTGGCGCGGCCAGGGCTAGCCCACACCACCATATGGTGTGGCCAGGCCCTGGCCCTCCTCCGTCTCTGCTTCGGGCTCCGTGAGTCTTCCGGTAAAATAGGAACTTTGGCTTTTGTCCCGTCCAATTCTGATAATATTGATTTTCTAACTTTCCTGGAACCAAAAACAGCAGAAAACAGGCAACTGGCACTGTGGCTCTTGTTAATAGGTTAGTCCAAGAAATCATATGAAAAGTACTCCAAACTATGGACAAAACATAAGAAAGTAGATCAAAACCAAGCATGGAACATCAAAAATTATAGATACATTTCAATATATCAAGTAGCTACATCCCGACATCGCGCCCAATCACGCATAGCGCGGTGATGCCGATCGGCACCATCAGCTTGTTCGTCGGCTTCACCGATGCAGTCGACCCGGCGGGAATGGTGATCATCGGCGGATCGCCACCATGCTGCGATCTGCTCTCGGAGGACCAGATCCGCTCCATTAGCCGCCTCGACACTGAGTACGACTCGGCCGCCAACAGCGCGGCCGGGACTGATGCCGCCATGGACGACGCAGCTCTCTATGACGACACCGATTCGACGATCCCAGCCTCGGTCGCCTGATCCATCACCGCCGCATCACGGGAGGACTCCATCACGTGGGTCTCCAACCCTAAAGATTTCGAGGACCCCTCCATCCTCAGGATCTTCGACTCTGACTCCGGGTCGGAGTCCCTAGAGGACTTCTGCGCCAGATCCAATCGCTTCAATGTGATTTACATGGCGGGTAGCATGAGCGCCCCGCCAAATCCATTCTCCACGCCGATCCCGCCGACTGCAATGGCGACAGAAGTGGAAGAAACCTGCCTGCGACTGGAGGAGGCGCAACGCAGGGAGCTAGCCAAGCATGAGAAATTCCGCCTCGAGCAGGAAATAACGCAAGAGCTGTCACTCTACCATCAACGCCGCATCAGGACCCACCTGAACTCCAACGTCCAGGGCTGCATCCTGAACTTTAACGATGAGAGCGACCCTGCACGCGCAGCCAAGCACGAATATTACGAGAACGCGCCGCTAGGCGGCAGCAACTGACCACCACCTGGCGCACCAGCGACTGGAGCCCCACCGCAACCCATTGGTCGCGCACCCCACCAGACCAACCGCGAATCATCATCTCACCACAAGCCCACGACACCAACAGGCTCCCATTGTACTCCACTCCAATGGACAACATCATCGCGGCTGATGCCGCGATTGCTCACCTCGACATCCAAGGAGAGGGTGAGCTACGATCTAATACGCCAAGTCCCTACTCGCCAGGGCTGTCGAGCAGCAAGCCGCGGGAGTTGACCCGTGGGGGCGGATGTGTTCCCACTCATCGGCAAGCAGGGCAGCCTTAAGCGCCCCCAACCTTCACCAACGATGTCACCTTCCCACCACCCCAGCCCTTGGCGCACTAACCACGGGCCGCCAACCCCGCGCTCTCCACAACGAGTCGCGACCGGTGAACAACACGGTCGCCACTAACGGCCAACCCATTGTCGCACGAACGCACATCATCAACAACCAGGCCTGGTGGGTGCGCTAGCCCAACGACTTGAGACACACCCTCACAAACCACGGCGACCCCGAACCAAGGGGCTCGTTCAGCCAAGTCGGCCCACAGTGCTTCGGACCAATGATCCGAGGCAAGAAGTAACCCGTCAACTTCAAGGCGCCCAAGGAGATCGAAAAGTATGATCCCACGTATGACCAAGCGGTGTGGCTGGACACGTACCTTATGGCGATGGGAATCACCGGCCACACCGACCTGCTAGCCGCTCGCTACCTCCCCCTGATGATGGAGGGAGCGACCATGCAATGGATCAACAGCCTCCACGCCGACATCATCGACTTGTGGGAGGAGATGCGCGGCGCCTTCGTCCGGCACTTTGAGGGCTCCTACACCCACGCCACAACCATCAAGGACCTAGAGCGATGCATCCAGGGGCCGCGCGAATCGACCCGCCACTGGATCCAAAGGTGGCAGGAACTATGGATCAACGCCTCCGGCATTCACCCGGATACGATGATCCATTGCTTCAAGAATGTGTGAAGGTATGAGCCCCTGGTCGCTAAGATAAAGAGGGTTTACCAGACGCTTGACAACATCCCCGACCTCCTCGAGATCGCCAAACGGTATGCAGAGGAGGACCCCAACCAGGACTCCGACAACGAGTTGGGAGGAAGGCGCCGTACCAGCGGCCATGACAACGGGCGACAGCGCGACATGCGCTACAACAACACTCGCCTCACCGGAAAACACCGCGGTGATGGGAGAGTCGACTTCATCGCTAACGCCAGTTATGGGCAACGCGACCCGAACAACTTCCGCCGTGACAGAGGAAACTACCGCGACATCGGAAACTACCGCGCGAACAACACGACGAGGCCAAAATTCGACCCCGCCGCCCTGCTCAACCAACCCTGCGTATACTACAACAGGGAGGGAAAACCCACCACCCACACCACCGTGGACAGCCACTCCCTGAAGGAGATCAAAAAGGCAAGGCGAGCAAGGGCAAACCCCAACAATAACCCACCTAGGGACAACGACACTGCCGGTGGGTTCGGCAACACCGTCAGCTCGCTACACACCTTCACCGGGCTTGGCACCAAACGCGAGAAGAAGGTGCTCGCCCGTGCAGTCGCCGTCAATGCGGTGACCCAAGTCGACATCCCCTGAATCCTCAACTGGTCTGATCAAAGCATCACCTAGAGTCACCAAGATCACGCGCCCAGGATCAAGTACCCAGGGCAAGTCGCCCCAGTGGTTAGGCCCAAAGTGGCCGACTACTGGCTGCCAAAGACGCTGATGGATGGTGGAAGCTCCATCAACATCATGTACTTGGACACATTCAAGAGGCTCCACCTCCCGGAGTCGGCGATCGAGCCGACACTCACCACTTTCCACGGCATCGTCCCCGGTCGGAAGGCGTACCCGATCGGCAAGGTGACGCTGCCAGTCACCTTTGGCACACCAGCGAACTTCCGTACCCAGCAGATCGTCTTCAAGGCGGTGAACTTGTGCAGCCCCTACCACTGCGTCCTAGGGCGCCAGGCATTCACCAAGTTCATGGCGACCCCGCATTACGCCTACAACATGATGAAGCTCCCAGGGCTAAGCGGCATCATCACCGTCCACGGCGACCCCAACATGGTCGTGGAGTGTGAAGACAAAGGTGTTGAGCTCGCCGACGCCGTCATCGCTGCGGAAACAAATCACACGGACGAGCTCACGAAATACGTGAGCAACATCGACAAGGACGACCCCACCATCCTGAAGAAGCAAACCGCTACAACTTCCACCTTCGAGGCGACCATGCACACCCGCACCATCGAGCTCATTCCAGACGACTCCAGCCAGACGGTTACCATCAGCACAAACATGAGTCCCATATAGGAAAGCACGCTCATTGGGTTCCTACGTGAGAATCGCGACATCTTCGCATGGAAGCCATCCGACATGCCTGGTGTCCCGAGGGAACTCGCTGATCACAAACTTAACACCGACCCCAAAGTGCGACCAATGAAGCAGTCACTGCAGCCCTTCAATGAAGAGCACCACCGAGCAATCGTCGAAGAAGTGCAGCGCCTACTCACCGCAGGCTTCATTCGGCCCATCAAGTACTCCAAGTGGCTGGCAAACCCAGTCCTCGTTCTGAAAAAGAACAACACCTGGAGAATGTATATCGACTACACCAGCCTCAACAACACCTGCCCGAAGGAGGAGTTCGTCCTACCGCGCGTTGATCAAATCATCGACTCGACTGCGGGGTTGGAGTCGCTGTGCTTCCTCGATGCATATTCTGGTTATATCCAGATCAAAATGGCGCTCGAGGATGAAGAGAAGACGGCGTTCATCACGCCATTCGGTGCCTTCTGCTACACCGCCATGATGTTCGGCCTAAAGAACGCTGGTGCGACCTACCAGCGGTGCATGCAGGAGTGCCTCGCGAGTCAAATTGTCTACAACATCCACATCTACATTGACAATGTGGTGGTAAAATCCACCCGCCAAAGCGACCTTCTCGCCGACCTGGCCAAAACCTTCGCAAATCTATGGAGGTACAAGATCAAGCTCAATCCAGGCAAGTGCACCTTTAGCGTGCCAACTAGACAGTTGCTGGGGTACGTGGTCTCCAATGAGGGATCGAATCTAACCCCACCAAGATTGACACCACCACGAGACTCGGGAAACCCGAGTGCCCGCGCGACATCTAGAAGCTGTCCAGGTGAGTCGCGGCTCTCAGTCGATTCATCCCCCGACTCGGTGAGAAGGCAATGCCTCTGTGCCGCCTAATGTGGAAGAACCCCACATTCCAATGGGACGAAGAAGCGGACAACACGCTCAAAGCTCTCAAGGAAGTGCTGCTAGCAGCACCACTGCTCGCCGCCCCAACCGACAAAGAGTCGATGCTCATTTACATCACGGCCTCCACTCAAGTCATCAATGCCGTGATGGTCGTCGAGCGACCGGAAGAAGGCAAGGAGCACCCCATACAGCGTCCTGTCTACAACATTTGCAAGGTCCTGACAGACTCAATACAGCGCTACCCGCAGTACCAAAAATTGGTGTATGCGGTCTTTAGAGCCCAGCGGCGACTCCCGCATTACTTCCAGGAGCACCCCATCACGGTCGTCTCCTCCGCGCCGTTGCGGGACATCATCCGCAACCGCGAGGTGACTGGGCAAGTCGCTAAGTGGGCCGTCGAGATCGGCATCCACAACATCAAGTATGAGCCACACAAAGCGATTAAATCGCAGGCCCTGGCCGATTTCCTTGCTGATTGGGAAGAGGAACAACAGTCGGAGAAATTACCCTACCTCCACTACTGGTCACTCCACTTCGACGGCTCCAAGAACATGGACGGAGCATGGGCTGGGGTCGTCCTCACCTTCCCCAAAGGCGACAAGCTCCACCTCAATTTCACACCCTGCACCAACAACATGGCTGAATACGAGGTCCTCCTCCACGGCATGCGGGCTGCAAAGCAGATGAAAGTCACTCGCCTACGATGCTACAGCGACTCCGACCTAGTCGCCGGCCAAGTCGCTGGGATCTGCGACGCCATCTCCCCTATAATGATAGCGTGCTGCCAAGCGGTGGACCAGCTGGGGGGCCACTTCACCGGCTACTCCATCGAGTGGATCGACAGGCACAAGCACAAGGAGGCTAACGCCCTATCCTTCATTGGGTCGGCCTACCAAACTCCACCCATAGGCTTCTTCCTCGACATCATACACAAGCCCTCGATCTCCCCACCAAAGGAGATTGACGTCGGGATACCCCTGCAGCCCGAGCCCGCTCTAGTCGCCATGGTCACCGAAACCAGCGACTGGACCGCACCATACGTCGCCTTCCTCAAGCACAAGATCCTTCCAAGCGACGAGACGAAAGCGCGGATGATCGTGTGCCGGTGCAAATCCTTCATCATCATCAACGACGAGCTCCACAAACGCAGCATGACAGGTGTATTCCAACGCTCCTTACAACCAGAAGAAGGATGCAACATCCTCCAAGACATCCACGCCGGCGACTGCGGCCCTCACGCCGGCGCCAGGTTACTGGTCGCCAAAGCCATGCGACATGGCTTCTACATGCTCACCTTGCACGCCGACGCCATCGACATCGTCCAACGGTGCGTCGGGTGTCAGAAGTATGCCAACCAGACGCACATCCCTTGTTTGGCACTCAAGACCATCCCCATCACATGTCCATTCACCGTATGGGGCATGGACATGGTCGGCCCATTCAAGAAGGCCCCATCTAGCTTCACCCACCTCCTGGTCGCAGTCGACAAGTTCACCAACTGGGTTGAAGCCAAGCCGATCAAGAAGTGCAACGGCAAGACTGCCACCAAGTTCCTCTGCGAGCTCATCTACCGGTATGGCTACCCGCACAACATCATAACGGACAACGACACCAACTTCGCCAAAGGTGCCATGGCGGAATTCTGCGAGGAGCACAACATACGGCTCGACCTCGCCTCAGTCGCCCACCTGGAGTCGAACGGACAAGCAAAACATGCCAACCAAAGTGTCCTCCATGGCCTCAAGCCGCGACTCAAGGTGCCCCTCGAGCGCACCCCCAGATGCTGGGTCGAAGAACACCCCTCCATGATATGGGGCATTCGCACCTCCGTCAACCGGTCTATAGGGTTCACTCCTTTCTTCATGGTGTACAGCACTGAGGCCGTAATGCCAGTGGACCTAGAACACGACTCGCCTCGGGTCGTCAATTACGTAGAGGCGGCAAATGAGATAGCCCGCCAAGACGGAGTCGACCAGCTCAACGAAACACGCGACCTAGCTTGCTCCCGCACCGCCATCTACCAGCAAGGACTCCGCCGCTACCATAGCCGCTGAGTTCGGACTCGCACCTTCCAGGAAGG
Source organism: Avena eriantha (assembly GCA_910589775.1). Lineage (NCBI taxonomy): Eukaryota > Viridiplantae > Streptophyta > Magnoliopsida > Poales > Poaceae > Avena > Avena eriantha. The sequence continues at coordinate 347,526,868 of OU342745.1, read as the reverse complement.
CGACCTGGTCCAGGACAAGAAGGGCATGCACAAGATTTCCCCCCATGGGAGGGGCCATTCGCCATCGGGTGAGTCCTCGGCAACGACGCCTACTACCTGATCGATGTACGAGGCGATGGCCAGCTTGAAGTTGGGAGGCCCTCGAATGTAAACCTCCTCCACAAGTTCTACACATAGAACTAAAACTTGTATTCTGCTGCTACATAATAAAAATTCGGATCGCACAAATTGTGCCTACTCGCCATACTCTTGTGCCACTCGCACTCGTACGTTTCGCAATATGCTACCCACGGAAGTCAACCTTTGGTAGAGCGGCCGACACAGCTAAGTAGTGCGGCCCAAGGGCACCGAACAAATTCGGGCCTTGTGTCGTCGACGAACACGCCACCCTGGAGCCCCCATTGGAGTCGCCTCGCTCAAATGGCCCTCCGGGCCAAGACAACTGACAAACGCTTCCCACAGCGACCTGTCCAACCCATCCTCACGCACGGCGACTCGAACGGTTAAGTACCACGCTCGGGGACTTGTCTACAATAACCCCTACGCGGCTCGGGAACACACCAAGTAAGAGAGCCTGCCCCGGACTAGCCACACGACTGACTCTCCGAGCCAGGGGGAGAGACGCGTTACAAACAACATACCAGATCCTCACGCTCGGGGACTCGCCTATACCACCCTTGTTCGAGCTCGGGGTCACCAAGCGACTAGGCTGACAACTCGAACCCAACAAACACAAAAACTAAACACAATCATATTCACATATAAACGAGGTAAACCCCAACAAAGGGCGGCCGCGCTCGGGGACTCGCCCACCTTTAACAATCAACAAAGAACACACTTCAAACATGCATTGCGAGTCGAGTGGCTTCTCTTACTTCCATTCACAAGTATCATTTCATTATAAAAGTGGCCAATCGCCATAACTTACAAAAGCCCCTTAGGGAAGCGACTCATTTTGCAGGCCCCGAAGAAGAAGCTCCACCATCACCCTTGACCCAGATGAACGACTCCCACGGATTCGTCGGGTACGTCGTCATAGACTTTGACAACACCGACCGGAAGGGCTGCTCCGACTTCAGGTCGCGGTGCTCCGGCTCGGGGTCGCCCGGTGCTACCACCGTCTCCTGGTATAGCAACAAGTCCCCTATCACCAGCACTCGCTCCACGAATGGAGCACCCTTCGTGGTCAGCCTCAGAACCTCCGACATCTCCACTGAGCCAGTCGCTGAAGGGTAGCCACTGGTGACGTCGTCAAGGTCAAAATCATCGGGGAAATGCGCGAGCCCCAGGATCAACGCCATGGTGGCCCCGCACCTGAAGGCCGATCATGCTATCCACTCCACAACGGCGGGTGCCTCCTCCAGATAACGCCACACTTCAGTCAACCCCCCAGGAATAACCTCGGTGGGGGACATCCCTTGGAGCACGGCCTGGACACATAGCGCCGAGGCGGTGGCCGCGTTCACCACCGCAGTGACGCATTACAAGGCATTGAAGGTCTGCACCATCAGGGCGCTTTGTCCTATCAAGGCTGCAATGTCAGACACCCAATGTCACTAAGGACTCACCCTCTTGGGGACTCGCTGCATATCAAAGGGAAAGAGTAATCACTCACCGAGGAGTTTCCGACAGTTCTCCGTCACATGGTTCTCAAGGGCACCAAGGTCGCCCTGCAACCCGAGGATGATCGAGTCGGCAGCCTTCCGTTCCTCCTCCGTTGCAGCGAATGCGGCATTGGCTCACTCTTTAGACGAGACCATCGACGCCTTCGCCTCTTCCATCTCCTTCACTAGCGAGTCGATCCGCTCCTTCGCTGTGTCTAGTTCAACAACATGAAACTATCCCTCACGGGCCTTGACAATCGCAGCTGGAAGCCCATCTATGAAGCAAAAAGAACCACAAGTCAGTCTCACGTAAGCAGCAACAGTTCAAGCTCACCAAGAGAGGCAACAACCTACCAGCAGTTTCTTGGAGTCGCTGATTAGCCTCCTGTGCCACGCGTAGATCATGCTCCAGGCGTTCCTTCGTAGCTTGCCGATCAGACGATTCCCTCTGCAGGCCCTGCCAATAGAACAACACTAACGATTGGACGATCAAAAATTCCAAGTGTCTAGCCGCTGAAATTCCGTGACTAGACCCCCGGGGACTGGACGATCAAAAATTCCAAGTGTCTAGCTACTGAAATTCAGCGACTAGACCCTCGGGGACTGGACGATCAAAAAATCCAAGTATAGCCGCTGAAATTGAGCGACTAGACCCTCGGGGACTGGGCGACTAGAATATTTAAGTGCCCAACCGCTAAAATTCAGCGATCAGGCACTTGGGGACTATACATACCTGAATGGTGGCACCAAGCATGCGATGAAGTTCACTGGCGTCCATCGAAGGAACCACAAAAGACGGACGCCCACGACACTACCCAACATCTTTGTTAACAATCTCTAGAGTTTGCGGAGACTAGGTCTCCGCCGCGGTCGATAACGCCTTCGCCATGAAGCGCGGAAATGATGCGGTCGCCCTCGCCGGAGCGCTAGTCGTCGGGGCCAATGGTTCCAAAGGCAGAGCCCCCTTGGCTAGTTTCGATTGGGCGGACGTTGCCTCTCTGGCATGGGCAGCAGAGTCACCCTCCTCCGTGTTTTATCCTGTCACGGTGTCAGTGACTTCCTCCTTCTTCTTCTTCGCGCCCTCGGCCAGCGTGTCCTCTGCAGCAGGTTTCCTCTTCTTCGAGGGGTCAGGTTCCCCTCCGGTGTCGACAGGCAAAATTTTGGACACCGTAGGGAGACCAGTCTTCTTGGCACCAGACCTGCGAAATCGCCACGGTCAGCAAGCAAATCATGCAAGAAAACATTAAAGCACGAAAAATAAAAATGTAAGGCTTACTTGGCGACCGGAAGGACACGCAACCATGTACTAATGTGGGCGGGCTTATCAAGCTCCGGGCCCAGCTTCCGCGAAAGTAACTTCTCAAAGACACTCGCGTCCCATGACACTGTGGGCTTCTTCGATGTCGAAGTCGCGGTTGCAGTAACCTCTGGCCTGGTGATGCGGCTGCTCCCGCTGGTGGCGGCGACCTCGCCCCTATGGTCTCAGCGGTCCCTGGTTCCATGATGGCCAGGGCTGCTGGAGCAATCACGGCAAGTGGGACCTCCGCTTCTACCTCCACGTCCATGGCCTCTGATCCCGTCATTGGAGTTGTATCCTCGGGGATCTTAGTCGAAGCTTCGGCCGCCTCATCATCAGAATCGTCGTTCGATTCAAACGCCACCACGGACCTGGGTGGCGACACCGGCTTCGGAGCCGGCTTCTTTGTCGGTGACTTCAGTTTTGGCACGGGCTTCACCGACGTAGCCATTCACCGTGAGCTATGCTCCTGCGGGATTTTATCATCATCGTCACGTTCTTCCAGACTACGGCTGACGATGGTTTAACTCATTAATGCCCATTGTTATGGACTTGGGTTTTGGAGAAGGAGGGAGCACTGGAGACATCTATCGGCTAGCAAACAAGCACACAAGGGACAAAGGATTTACCCAGGTTCAGGCCTCGTAGAGGTCCCTACTCCTGCTTGTCTGCTCGTGGAATTATCGAAGGAGTCAAAAGTTACAATGGTGCGTAGATGCAATCTGGCGAGGGTTGTGGAAACTAGGGTTGCGTGTGTCCTCTTCGCCGCCCCCTCCTAGCCTTTATATAGATAGGCTAGGTCTCGGTAGCAGGTCGAGTCGGTTACAAGTTAGGGTTTTCCCCTTCAAACTTTCTATCTTTAACTTCTTCTTGTTCTTCAAGCAATCGAGAGTCCGTAGGCCACTCGAGTCCCTTGTTTTGGGCTTGGCGACACCGTGGGCCTGTACGTATTTGGACCGTATATACCAAGCTCGAGTACTTGTAGGGTATACCCATGTCAGTAGCCCCCGAGTGCCCAGTGGAATCGCAGATTCGACTGGGCATTTTTTGAAGTCTTTGAGTGCCTGAGTGCATTTCGACTGCTTTTATTTGTGTCATAGGGATTGTTGATATATGCGCCTGATATAACCGAAGTATCGGTATCAGTTAACCACCTTAGGGTGAAACAACGCAATCTACTCGAACTCGAGTCCCCGGACTCGAATCTGGAAAAGTGCTGGCGTAATTCGACTCAGGCCGCGGAGGTCTTACAGGAGTCGAATTCCAGTTATATGGGTGTGAGCACTCGACGCGTCCGTCAAGGCATGTTCATCATACCTGTAGGCACGGATATATTTCTGGTAGTGCGCAGCTAATGCGTTGCTAGGCCTTATTCAGGTCTTACCTTCACGCTATAAGCGCGGCATCCGAATTTTATCATCGGAGAGACGATTCGGGTGACCTAGGAGATGCAATCTCTTTGTAGGGAAAAATTATGAGGCGGTGTCGCCATAAGCTTCGAGTGTGGATGTTATCAACACACAGTATTTTGTATAAATAATCATAGGGTGCGCGACCAGCGCTCCCTATGGGAGTAGCCCCCAAGTGCCTGGTTGAGTCGAAGTCTCAGGCAGGGACTAAATAACTTTTGCGACTGCTGTCGTCTTTTTCTTGTTTGTTTTAGTCGAATTTGTTTCCGACGCTCCCTATGGGAGTAACCCATGTCCAAAGTCGAATTATGTTTCGAGTGGTTTGGGTTTACTTCTGATTGTCCATGTTCCTGTAAAAAAAAGAAAAATCGTAGGGTGCGTGGCCAGCGCTCCCTATGGTAGTAGCCCCCGAGTGCTTGGTGGAGTCGAAGACTCTAGCAAGGACTAAAGTAGTCGGATTTTTCCACTGCATAGCTTTGATGACATCAGTGCTGACGCTTGTATGACTTCAGTTGCCCGCGTGAGCGAGTTTGACGAGACGTGACGAGCAGTGGGTCCCACTTCCTAACTTTGATTTGACTAGGCGTGCGTAATCTTTATTTTAACTGCGCCTCCTCGATTTCCGTGCGTAATGGGAGTAGTGGAGGGAAGGTTCGTGCTTCCTCTTCTCCACGTGTCCAACGCGATGTGTGCCACACGTACGGTAGGGTTTTTCTGAGCCGTTGCATTGCATCTTCCAGGGGTTAAGTAGCGGCGATGTGACGGTAATTTTCCCATTTGCGCTCTTTCTTCCTTGTTGTCATCGCCATTGTTGTTGCTCTCTGCTTCCTTGCGCTCTTTCTTGCTGCGGCACTGGACCAGCTCCGCATCTTCCCCAGCTACTTCCTCCGTTCTCACCGTCGTCGCGCAATGGGAAAGAAGAAGGGAGGCGCTGTTGTTGATTCCGCAGCCACCGCTGCCGCGGCGAAGAAGAAGGGTGGCTCCGCTGCTGCGGGCACCAGCACCGCCGCCGGCGGGAAGAAGAAAGTTGCGGGCACCCGCGTGACAAATGGTGCGTGGCGCCCTTCCATCATCAAGGCGTCGGATCTCCGTCTTCTTCGCCAAGACAAAGTTATCTCCGCAGCAGTCGCCGATACTCGCGTCCCTAGTGGTGAGGCCATTCCTGCTCCTCCCGCTGGTTTTCGAGTGATGTTTCTTGCATTCGTCATTTGTAGTCTTTCCTTGCCTCTCCACCCCTTTCTTAGGGGTCTTCTTTGTTTCTACGGGCTCCAGCTCCATCAGCTGTCCCCAAATTCGATTCACCACATCACTTGCTTCATCACTCTTTATGAGTGCTGGCTCGGAATCGAGCCACACTTTGGTCTTTTCAAGCGCATTTTTAAATTTAAGCGTCAGTCCGCATCTGGCTCTTTAGTTTACGACGTAGGTGGTTGTGGAATCCACGTCGACCCATCCGCCACCTACTTCGACATCAAGCTCACCAAGTCCGTCCAGGGATGGAGGGACAGATGGTTCTATGTCCGCGATCAGAAGTCCAAGGATGAGCACTTTGGACTCGCGCCCATTGATCCCGCGACTCCCTGCAAGAAGATGCGTTCCTAGAAGAACGTAGTTATGCCTGGCGAATTCGCGGAGACAGACGTGCTATATCAACGCGGCTGCGACCTCGAGAGTCGCATAGGCGCAGAAGAGGGAGGCTGCGCCCTTATCTGAACCTGGCTGCGTCATCGCGTCCAACCCCTTCAAGCCAGAGTCCACCCAATGTTTCAATAGGCTGGCGTTGATGATGCCACTCGCGTATCTACCGATGGCATGTCCGCGAGTGAGGTGGATAAGAGGGTTCGTCTGGTCACGAATTACTCTGGCAAGGATGTGCTTCCGAATGAGCCAGTTGTTCCTCCTTTTGATGCTTCGAATCCTGCTCCTGAGGTACAGTTGTGCTACGCAGTATCTTATTTTCTCGATTGCTTTTCTGTTGCTTACTTGATTTTTGCTTATTTTTGTTGTCTGTATGTAGGATTGGGCGGTGTCGCCGTGTATGCCTCCTCTCCCTGAGGGGGTTATTCCTCGAGAAGCTTTGGAAGAGGATGAGTCTGAGTCGACTGTCCCTTCTGATGTGGAGGAGGAAGCCCCCGAGTCCGAGAGTCCGGACACTCGCAAGCATTCGCGCAGCGAGGATTCGGACGCGTCGTCTCCTTCGACTCCAGAAGGTACGGTCGGTGGTGCGGAGTCGCCAATTCCTGCCATCCCTGTGACGGTTGTGGCACCGTCTTCTCGCAAGAAGATGCGATTTCCTAAGGAATCTTCGTCAGAGTCGGTGGAGGCCACGTTTGATCTTGACAAGTTTGACTGGTAAGTTTTCAAGTTCATTTGCTCTTCTCTGTTTTCTTCTTGTTGACTTGCCCTGGAGTTTTCCTTTTCTCAAGGTAAGTTTTGCTCTTGCAGTCAAGAGGCGTCGTCATCTTCTGGCGATGTCGAGTTTTTGAAGGAATCGGGAGTCGCGACCTCAAAGGCCAAGAAAGAGGTCGAGCATGCTCCTTCCCCTCCAGTGGCGGCCCACTCCGGGCACAACTCTTCCAGCTCTCCCCACGCAGGGGAGCATCGAATGGTTGCCGGATGACGGCACAGCAAACATCTTCGGAGTCATTGGAGGACCATGTAAGTATAGTTGTTTCCTCCTTTGTAGTGTTGCAGTCGATGTTATATATTTCCCCTGATGGTTCTTTTGTTGTGCGGCAGCTCCTTGTAAAGGAAGCCGCGCAAGTGGCAGAGAAGGTGATGGCGATGGGTCACCAGCATGCAATGCTGGAGACGCGTCACTGTGTGGTCGAAAGTCAGTGTTCTACACTTATTGTTTTTCGTCTTCTCCTTTGTTGGTATAGTCGACTGATAGTCAACTTTTGATTGCCATGTAGCTAAACATAACGCTTTACTGCGCAACGTCGCCACCTTGGAGAAAACGCTTGCCGCGGCTGTGAAGGGTCGCGACGAGGCACTCGCGGCTCGTGACGAGGCACATAAGCATGAGGAGGATCTGCGTGCCTCCTTTGCGGCCAGGGAGAAGCTGTTCGAAGAACAACTGTTCTCAGTCGCCAAGGCTCTCTCAGGTATTTTTTCTTGTGGATATTGTTGTCCTTCCCTGCGTCGAATGTTTTTGCTGGTGACGTTGAAGTTTTGATCCATGTGTGGGTTTATGTGCAGATGCTGGCGATTTGAGCTTTGACCCACAGGCCCTTCGTCGCAATGAAGCTCTGGCAGGTGCGGTGGCTGCAGTCGAGGACCGTAGCGCCGCCTTCCAAGATACACTTTCCAAGGCCAAGGTCGCCCTCAGTCGTCTCCAGGAGGAGTTGATGCCGAAGGCGGAGCTGGTCGATAATATGGACGAGCTGGCAGAGTCACTCGCTGGGGGTGTGCCTTCCACCTACAAGAACTCCCTCCGCATGGCTAGCGCGACCATGTCACTCGCCATGGTGCAGGCCCACGGAATCGAGATCGATCCCTCCGCGGTGTCGAAGGCGATGCCTGTTGGCGCAGATGGTCAACAGGTAGTCTTCGCTCCTTTTGCGACTGCCAGTGGCAAATATGGGAATCACTTGATAAATACTGTCGCGAAGTACTCGGAGGAGCTCCAACATGCTAAGAAGGCGGCGAAGGATTCGGCCTCAGGGGCCGGCGGAAAGTCAGTGGCATCTGACACTGCCACGGATTTGATGAAGCCCCCGAAGCCGTCGAAGTCGAAGAAGCCAGCTGCTCCGTAGTTAGCTTTTTGTAATAGTTGATTAATTGTCCTTTTGTTTAAGAACATGCCTACTAGCGATTGTGTCTGTTGTTACTTATGCTGGTCTTGAATGCATCTGACCCTTTTGCCTTTGTGTTGATTTGCTCGCCTTATTTGCTTCTATCTTGACTTGTGGTAGGGTACATCAAGTGATCCCGTGGGGGGAACCCAGGACTCGCTATCTCTTGGTGATACAGTGCACCACCGCGCTCTAGGGTAGAGGAGCTATCCTTCCTTTCGCGACTTCGTGACCGCGTGAAGCAGCTGGAGCGTGAGTTGCCCGTGATCCGCGGTAGCGCAGACGTGTGGAAGTCAAAGGCGGAAAAAGCCGCCGCCCGCGAGCAGTATCTTCTTGGCGAGGTGGCGTAGCTGGGCAACCAGTTTAAGTGTTAATTTGCCTATTCTCATCTTTTCCTTTGTAGTTTCTCGCAGCGGTACGTTGTACTCATGCTATTGATGCTGCTTCGTGTAGTTGTTAGCGCGCACCATCTGCAGGAGGAGAAGGATAGAAATTCCATTCGCATTCATGATCTCACCCAGGAGCAACTTCAAGAGAGTGGATACTTCTGGGTAGATCATGATCGTGCGACTGCATTGGCGACCCTGCAGGATCGCGCGTCGCGAGTGCTGCTTTTTCTGAAGAAGTCGCAGTCGTGCCTGAAGAACATTTATCAGGCGATGTTTCCGCTGGACGACACTCCATCAAGCCTGCTGGCTCTTCTTGCCAAATTTCAAGATTTTCCGCGGTTCGCGAGTGCGTGAGGCAGTAGTTGGTGGCTGGTGCCAAGGCTGCCCTCTCAATGGTGTGATTGCACAGGCCTGACGTGGATATTGCCGCCATTGCCTCTGGGCCGCCCGCGCCACCAGCAGGATCTGCCTGGAATATGGTACCGCACTATCAGGCAGTGGACCGTCCAGTAGAGGAGATCGTCGACTTCTTTGAGGAACAAACCAACGTTCATCTGTTGCAAGAGTAGCCAAATTTGTATCCTGCACATAAGTGTACTTGTGTTGTAAAGTTCGTATAGATGTTGTAGATAATTAATTGTCGAATGTGTATAAAGAGCTCTGTGGACGTGAGGTGCGTTGCACTATGCGAGTCCTTTTCGTTAGCCTGGCCATCTTTTATCTCGGTCCCTTGTCAACCTGTCAGGTGCGTTGAAGCTGAGTTGAGGTCATGTTTTAAGGGTTTCGATTGATGTACCAACTACTCAGGATATCGTGTTTTGGTTCAAAGAACAGATGTGTATAGGGTGGCGCAGCCCCCGAGTATATAAATTGAAAAAGTAAAGGAGAACACAGAGTTTTGGGGCACTTAGCTTTTATTTATTCGAAGAACAGTGCGAGGTACAATGTGTGGCTAAGTAGCCTTGGCTGAGTAGACTTATTTTCAATGTAAAAGTAAAAACGAACTAAGGGTAGAAGCGTCGCAGCTGTGCAACGTTCCAGGGGTTGGAGTATGCGACTCCTGTCTCTAAATCTTTAAGGCGATAGGCGCCACCTGGGATTACTTCTGTAATCACGTACGGTCCTTCCCAGGGGGACTCGAGCTTGAGATGCCCCTACTGCTTCAGTCGCAAGACCAGGTCACTTTCGACCAAGGATCTGGGACGAAGCCTCCTACTATGGTAGTTGCGCAGGTTCTGCTGGTAGATCGTGGATCTTTCTGCGGCGATTTCTCTTGCTTCGTCAAGGAGGTCGACGGAGTCTTCGAGTGCGAGGGATGATTCCTGTTCGCTGTAGGCGACCACGTGTTGCGCTTTGTACCGTACTTCGGCGGGTAGCACTGCCTCTGCTCCGTGCACCATAAAGAATGGCGTGTAGCCCGTGGCGCTGTTTGGAGTTGTACATAGGCTCCAGAGTACGGATTGCAGTTCATCCGGCCAGCAGCCCACGGCTTGTTCGAGTGGTCGGAGGAGTCGCTTCTTGATGCCGCTGCAGACGAGCCCGTTTGCCTTTTCCACCTGACCGTTGGTCTGTGGATGCGCTACTGAGGCGTAGCTGATGTTGATCCCTAGGTTCTCGCAGAATTCTTGGAACTCCTTAGATGTGAAGTTCGTCCCGTTGTCGGTGATGATGCTATGTGGCACCCCAAAGCGGTAGACGATGGACTCAAAGAATTTGACTGCGCTGTGCGCGGATTGGTTGGTTACTCGCATGGCCTCAATCCACTTGGTGAATTTGTCGACTGCGACCAAGTGGTAGACGCAGCCTCCTCGCGAGGACCTTGGAAGCTTCCCGACCATGTCGAGCCCCCATTGCGCGAAGGGCCAGTCCAATGGGATTGGCCGTAGCTCTGCGCCCGGTGCGTGCGGCTTGTCCGCGAATCGCTGGCAAGCGTTGCATTTTTGGACAAATGCCCTTGGCGTCGCGCATGGCCATAGGCTAGTAGAATCCAGCTCGTAGAGCTTTGGCAACGAGGGCACGACTGCAAGCGTGGTGCCCGCAGGTCCCTTCATGGATGTCGAGGAGAACTGCTCTTCCATCGGCCATGGAGACGCATCGTTGTAGCACTCCTATGATGCTGCGTTTATACAGTTCGCCGTTGATAACGGCGAATTCCTTGGAGCGCCGCGTGATGTGCCGTGCATCTGTCGGATCGTCCGGTAGCCTCTTGCTGAGGAGGTACATGATGTACGGCTGCGTCCATGATTGCTCAATCAACATGACACTCATTGGTCCTTCGAGTCCGGTGTCCAGCTCCAAGTCATCGAGTGCCATGGGCTCATTGGGTGGCGTAGCCCCCGAGTCTGTTGCTGCGCTTGTTTTCTTCTCTGCGGCCTTGGGCTTGATGGAGCATTCGCATATGCGCTCGAGAAATACCCCAGGTGGTATGGGGGCGCAGGTAGAGCCTATGTTGGCGAGTGCGTCCGCCTCCTCGTTGCTTTCGCGACCTACGTGTCGTAGCTCGCAACCATCGAAGTCTCCTTCGAGTGTATCGTAGAGATCGCGATACGCGATCATGTTGTCGTTCAGTGCGTCGCACTCATGCATTGTTTGGTTGACGACCAACTTGGAGTCGCCATATATGATGAGCCTCTTGGCGCCGCAAGCTTTGGCCATCCTCATCCCGTGCAACAGGGCCTCGTATTCAGCCTCGTTGTTTGAAGCCGTGAACTGCATTCGCAGGATATACTTCAGCTTGTCCCCTTGAGGTGATGTCAGTATGACACCTGCGCTTGCTCCGTCTTTCCGCTTGGACCCATCGAAGTGCATTGTCCAGAGGTAGGACATATCGGGCATGTCCGGGAGTTGGTTCTCCATCCAGTGCATGAGGAAGTCAGGGAGAACTTGCGACTTGATTGCGTCGCGTTTTTCGTACGTGATATCTCGTGGAGACAGTTCTATTCCCCAAAGCGCGACTCGCCCCGTGGCGTCAGGGTTATTAAGGATATGTCCCAACGGGGCGTCCCTGACTACCACGATTGGGTGTTCCTGGAAGTAGTGGCGCAGTCACCGGGCGGTCATAAAGACGCCGTACGCCAGCTTCTGGTAGTGCGGGTATCGCTGTTTTGTTGGCGTGAGGACCTCGCTGAGGTAGTATACCGGGCGTTGTACGCCATGGACTTTGTTTTCCTCAGCCCGCTCGACGACGAGCACTGTGCTGACCACCTGGTTGGTGGCGGAGATGTACAACAATAGTGTTTCCCTTTCTCGTGGAGTCACCAGTACTGGCGAAGTGGATAACAGGTGCTTGAGATCTTTGAATGCTTCTAGCGCTTCATTGGTCCACTCGAATTTTTTAGCTTTGCGGAGGAGTTGGTAGAAGGGCAGTGCCTTTTCACCCATCCGACTGATAAATCGACTGAGGGCCGTGATTCGTCCGGCCAGTTGCTGGACGCCTCTTATGTTCTTCGGCTTCTTCATGGCTAGTATGGCTTTTATCTTCTTCGAGTTCGCCTCGATTCCCCTCGCGGAGATGAGATACCCAAGTAGCTGCCCAGATGGTATGCCGAAGGCGCATTTGTCCGGATTGAGCTTGATCCGGTAGCGGTCGAGGTTGGCGAAGGTTTCGCGCAAATCGTCGATTAGAGAGGCTTCCTCCTTGGTCTTGATTACTATGTCGTCGACATAGACTTGGATGTTGCGACCCAGTTGTTCCTTGAGGCAAGCTTGCATGCATCGCTGGTAGGTGGCTCCCGCATTTTTTAGCCCGAAGGGCATTGTGTTGTAGCAGAACACACCAAAGGGCGTTGTAAATGCTGTTTTCTCTTGATCTTCCTCCTTCATTCGAATTTGATTATAGCCTGAGTAGGCGTCGAGGAAGCAGAGACGCTCTTATCCCGCGGTGGAGTCGATGATCTGGTCGATCCGTGGCAGCGGGAAGTGATCCTTTGGGCAGTCCTTGTTCAGAGAAGTGAAGTCCACGCACATCCGCAGGATATCCGTGTCCTTTTCCTTGATCTCGCATATGAACTTGGCCTCGAGGAGTCTGTTGATCTCCATTCCGACTGCCTGCGCCCGTGGCTCAGACAGTCGCCTGATTGTTTGCTTGACTGGCCTTGCGTTAGGGTTGACGTTGAGTGCGTGCTCGGCGAATTCCCTGGGAACTCCTGGCATGTCCGCAGGACACCAGGCAAAGATTTCCCAGTGCTCACGGAGGAATTCGACGAGCGCGAGTTCCTATGCGGGACTCAAGTTGTTGGCGATGAGGGCCGTCTTGGCGGGATCCGATGGATGTACCTGCACCTTCTTTGTGTGCACAGATGAGTCAAAGGAGACGTCAGGTGAGCTTGGCCTACTCAGGGGAGGCAGACTGTTGTCTATCGTCTCTTTCAGTCTTGCGAGTTCCTCCTGCATGCCGAAGGACTGGGAGATTCTGTTGAATTCCCTGTTGCAACTGTCAGATCGTTCAAAGCTCCCGGTTATCGTGATGACACCGTTGGGACCTGACATTTTCATCTGCAGGTAGGCGTAGTGGGGCACTGCCATGAACCTAGCGAAGGTGACGCGGCCAAGGATGCAGTGGTATTGTGAGGGCCAGTTGACGACCTCAAAGTCAATGCGCTCGCGCCGGAAGTTCTTCGGCGTGCCGATGATGACGTCGAGGTTGATTTTGCCCAGGGGGTATACGCCTTTCCCTGGGACGATGCCGTGGAACATTGTGTCCGATGCCTCCAGGCATGTTAGAGGGATCCTCATCGCTCACAAGGTACTCGCGAATATGAGGTTGATGCCTCTTCCGCCGTCCATGAAGACGCGGCTCATGTCGAATCCTCCAATTTGCGCCTCGAGTACAAGGGGGAAATGACCTAGGCGAGATATCTGAGGCAGGTGGTCGCGTTTGTCGAAGGTGATGCACGACTCGCTGCCACTGAGGTACTCAGTGGTGGATGGTGGCGACTGCGTGCCCAAGTTGACTTGGCGAGTGATGGCCTTCTGCACCCTGTTGGAGGGGCGCCCTTTTTGGATCATCACGGTTCTCCTCCGTGGTGCTGGTCCGGTGCAGCTCCGTTCGGGGGTGGCCCAGGTGGTGGTGGTGGTGCGCCGTGTGCCACGGCGCCTGGAGCGGCTCCGTAGCCTCTTTCGTCTGCATTGCGGTTCATCTGAACCAATCCCTCGTGTAGCTTGAGGAACTCGCGACAGTCTTTGAGGAGGAGGCTGGACTTTCTCTTGCCGTCATGCTTGTCGATGTAGAAGTGTACCGTGCATGGCCCGGACAGTTTATCCTCGATGGAGGTCGCTGGTGCCTCATCGCGAGTGCGGCGTTTCCATACTTGCGTGGTTTTCCCGGAGTCACGGTATCCGCTGCTACGGTATCCGCTGTTGCGGTTATCGTCGCGTCTATCGGCGTAGCTGGCTGTGACCATGTTGACGTCGTCACGATCGTCGTAGATGCGCATGCGACGCTTGCCTCAGCGGTCGCGTCTGCGTTCGAGTTCCGCCTCCTCGTCAGAGTGAGCACGATTCTTCACTGAATCTTCTCCATCGGCCCACCGATTCGCGATCTCCATCAGGTGGTCGATGGTCTGGGGCTTTGAGCGGCCCAGCTCCTCACTGAGCTCTAGGCGGCGGACGCCACCATTGAATGCATCAATCGCACGGTCTTTCAAGATGTTTTCCGCGGAGTCGACCGAGCACGTCGTGCCCTTGACTTGTCGATCTTGCGCTCCGTGAGGTCGTCGCGCGCATCGTAGTCACGATCATGTCGCCGTGAGCGGCAGCGCCGAGACAGGTCGTGACTGTCGTCACTGGATGAGGGGGAGGACTGGCGCTTTGCTAGCGCTTTGCCCTTTTTTGGGTCTGGTGTTGGCTCCTTGTCGAGGGCGGCCTCGATTAATCCCAAGCCCGCGAATCGTAGATCGGTGCATGGCAGTTCGGGGATATCCAGCTGGCGGCTAGTTGTTGAGTAGGTACATGGTGGCTGCCATCACCGCAGCCTGCGGCGTTCTGGGAACCACGTTGCCTCTCGTGTCGACTGTCATAGAGCCGAAGTCGAGGACTTTCGCGCCCTCTATGCGTTCTTGTTCGGTGAGGTGAGCCATCTGCGACTGCCTCTTCTTGGCGAGGTACTCATTGCCCTTTGAGGAGGATCCTCCGTAGGAGGAGAGCCCGACGCGACGAAGGCTCGATTCGTCTGCTGCCTTTTTACGCGCCTCAAGTTGCGGGATTGTTTTCACCTGGCGCTTGAATTCTTCCTTCAAGAGCCAGTGGTAGCCCATCAGTAGTTCTTGCGGGGGCCCAAAGGGTAGAGGTGTGCCTCGTAGGGCCTCGCGACAGCGAGCCCACTCTTACTCGTTGAGCTTGATTACGACGCGTTCGCCGGTTTGCTCATTGATTATGTTGAGAGGTTCGACTGCTCCTCCGTTGTTGACGGGAACATGATTGCCACCGTTACCGACGTTGCCACCGTTGCCACCATTGCCGGTGTTGGGTGGATCGGTGCCATTGCCAGGGTTGCCACCGTTGTCGCGATTGGCAGAGGTGTCGCCTGCGTTGATGACGGTGCACATGAAGTGATTGGGGAAGCTGTTGCTTCCACAACTCTTAGATCCGGAACCTTCAGTGGCCAGATCCCTCAGATCGGAATCGCGATTGCTATCGCTGACCGTGTTCTCGACTGCCACCAGAGCGTTGAGCTCGCTGAGGGTGCCGATCAATGGAGGGAACCATGACGCCAGGGCAATCGCCGATGCTGTCGGCTGATCAGGCATGCGAAGCATGCCCATCTGACCAACTTGGAAGCAGAAGCTCCCAATCGCCAGGCTGATTCCGTCGCCTACGGACTCGAAGGCCGGGCGGGTGGCCGGCGTGTGGACGGTGAAGTCGAAGGCGCCGAAGAGCTGGCGAATCTCCACTGTTGCGGAGTCGTAGATCGCAGTTGATGGGGCCGAAGAAGCCGCAACATCAGCACTCCCAATTCCCACAGACGGCGCCAATTGACGAGGGTTTAACTCATCAATGCCCATTGTTATGGACTTGGGTTTTGGAGAAGGAGGGAGCGCTAGAGACATCTATCGGCTAGCAAACAAGCACACAGGGGTCAAATGATTTACCCAGGTTCATGCCTCGTAGAGGCCCTACTCCTGCTTGTCTACTCGTGGAATTATCGAAGGAGTCGAAAGTTACAATGGTGCGCAGATGCAATCTAGCGAGGGTTGTGGAAACTAGGGTTGCGTGTGTCCTTTTCGCCGCCCCCTCCTAGCCTTTATATAGATAGGCTAGGTCTCGGGTAGCAGGTCGAGTCGGTTACAAGTTAGGGTTTTCCCCTTCAAAATTTCTATCTTTAACTTCTTCTTGTTCTTCAAGCAATCGAGGGTCCGTAGGCCACTCGAGTCCCTTGTTTTGGGCCTTGGCGACACCGTGGGCCTGTACGTATTTGGACCGTATATACCAAGCTCGAGTACTTGTAGGGTATACCCATGTCAATGGCTTGCCTCGATCTCGCGCTGCTTCTGCATACGAGTCTTGCGGGCCGCGGGCGCTGGTGGAGGAACCTCCTTCACCTCCTCTTCGCCCTTGGAGGACTCTCCTTCAGCCCCCTCCTCGAGTTCTTTGGGGATCTCCTCGTCGAGAGGGGGCAGCCAACCTTCAAGGACCTGAAACAACTGAGGGTGGACAAGGAAAATCGACCAAATCAGAAACCACGATTGAATGTCACGAGTCGCGAGTGCAAATTGCATCCACGCAAGCTGCGATTGAAGACAAAGCAGAGAAAGGGAAAGGCTTACCGTGGGAGCATCGTTCGTCCCAGCTACGTACAGAGCGAGCCCGGCCGATGTATCGGTAAACTCCGCGTCTGTAATCTTCTTCTTCAAGGCGGCCTTGTAGTCCGTGACCTCCCAGGACTCCCTGCTCGTTCTGGAGGGGTCGTTCTTCTCGGTGTACTCGTACATTCAGTGAGGCCGAGTCGCCAACAGTACCAAGCGCCGCCCGAGCCAGCAATTGTAGAGGTTGATTTTTTCAAGCCCCTTTTTATTCAAGACCTTGATCTGCTCCATCATCTCCGTGACGGCCATCTTCTGGTCCTCAGGGAGCTTCGACGCTATCAGCCGACAAGGCGCGATCCTCTCTACAACGTACATGGGGAGCGCCACTTCGCCGGAGGGAGTGGATTCTTTCACATAGAACCAGCTCTTCTTCCACTCGCTCACAGCCTTCTTCGGCAACAGAAGTTTGAAGAAGTTGGCCTTTGGCTTCAACTGGAAGGTGACGCCGTCCGCCGCTAAGATAGGGCTGCCAGCTCCGTCGCGGCCGATGCGACCATGGAACAACTCCATCCATAGCGGGAAGTATGGCCTGCAGCCGAGGTAGCATTCGTAGAAGGCGACGAATATCGCCAGCTGCTCGATGATGTGAGGGCCAAGATCCGACGGCTTGATCGCCTAGTACACGCAGAACCGCCGGAAGAAGACTAAGGTGGGGAATCCCAAGCCCCTCTCCAAATGGCTCAGGAAGCAGATGAATTCGCCGGTGTGCGGCTTCGGCTCGGTCTCAGAGGACGCGGGAATTCGCCAATTCCCCTTGCAGAGGACCCCGCGTCCTCGAACGATTTGATCTGCGCCGTGGTGCACTTGGATTTCCCCCACAGATCCTTCAGAGGCGCCATCAAGGAGGGAATGAGGTTGCTTGGTCCGGAGATTCTGGATCAAGGAGAGACAGAGAGAACGGGGTGTGCGAGAATGAGGAATGCGGTAAAGGATCTACAGGATTTTTCCGCCACTCCCCTTATAAAGACGCGCTACCCCGCCAATCTCGGGATAGCCGTTACCCGTGGTAATTACGCCGAAGTTACCGTTGGATTACCCAACGGCTGGTTTGGCCAAGTTGGCGGTCCAACTTCTTCCACTCGAAGGGACACGGCGTCCCCTCTCCTTCTCCACGCGGGCGGCCGAGGTATCTCATGATGCTCTCCCGGGCTTGGCTCCACAGAAATTGTCAGTTCGGTTGTTTCTCCGGACCTGACCCAGAGGTGCTCTAATGAGCATACACGCCACAATGTAGAGGCCGTCTAGGCAACCAACTGACTCACTTTCATCGCCCCGGGAGCTGGCTGGACCTTCCGCGGGCTACCATACCAAACACGCTCTTAGTGATTGGTTACGGTCAGTGGCGGACCTAGAAGATTTCGAAAGTCTGGACAAACATGTATAAAACACTGTTTTTTCGAATAAAATCACTACCGGATGTCAAAAAATACAAAGCATTGCGCGTCCGCAAGTCTGGGCGAGTGCCTGGGCTGAAGAGATGGTGGGTCCGCCAATGGTTACAATGGCAATAAAAGTTACTACGTGTTTTACTCAGTTTTTGTTTCTGATGGATCTTTCCTCACATTGAGTAATACTTAAAGGCAGTTCTAGTGATTTTTGGAGGGATTAACTGCAGTAGTAGTAACTTTTGCAAGAAAGGGGCTGATACTTTTGCAGCCGCATCTTTCTTCGTGGTCCTCAAACACTGGTGTATCACCGGAACCAAATGCTCCCCTGACATATGTGATGAGCCGTGAGCCTTTACCATATAACCGCGTCGCCTGTAGCTCGCAACGGTAAGTTCTGGGTAAGAGAAAAGAAAAACTCGCTGATAGAGAAACTGAGAGGCCCTACCTACCTTCTTTCTGAGGGAATTGAAGCTGCGAAAGCCTTTTGCTGCACAAAGTGTGCACGCACTGCACCTTCTCCTGCGAGTCGTGATCTCTGTATTGGCTGTCCTGTCTTCAATTCCACCTATTAATTCAGTAACGCATAGCTGCCCCCCACCAACATTGGTGCCGTATGTTTCTGCTCACTAGCTTCCTCATGATCATGGACACTCCACACTCCACTGCGCCCTGCTCGTACATGTTACACAGGACACCTCCTTAGATATATACACCGGACAAAAATATCTCTCTCAGAACACATCACAACAAAAAGCTAGACATTATAATTCAGCAAGGCAAGTCAACTTACCTGAACAAATTTTAGCATTTACTGGTTCTCAACACTAAATGACATAATGATCGTCTAAAACCAACAAAAATATCACAAGGACCCTCTCTTTCTCTGAAGTCTCTGAACTCATCTTGAAGGCGAAGAAGATCTTGAAAAGAAATGAGGCAAGTTCTTGAAACAAAGATCAAGTTCACTCTTCTCAACCATTGTCCTAGTATTTAACATCACATGGCACCAGTGTACACCAACAATAATCTTGCGTTGCCCTGATCGACTTGTCCTACTTCACTAGCTAGCTGGTACCTAAACGCAACACTGAAAACCGTGTATGCGTTGCTATGTGTGCTCTTGGGCACAAGGACAAGAATAAAATGATAAACAAAACCCAAAGAAGGCGCAGCACAGCACTGCATGCAGTCCAATCCTCGGCACGTACGTACGTACGTACTACTATAGCTGGGCAGTACGCCGGCAGAGAGCCTGAGCAGGTCAGGCTAGTTGTGCAGCGGATTGGGGCCCTGGGGTACCATCCTCTTGGACGCATCGTACGCTGCTCCTCCCGCCTCGCCGGTAGCTGACGCCGACGCCGGCGGCGGCGGCGGCCCCGTCGGAAGCACCGTGCTCCCATGCTTGCGCGCTGCCGCCGACACTACCAAGTCCGCCTTGAGAGCACTGCAGCTGCAGGCACCGCTGCCCAGCTCCGTCGCCACCAGCAGCAGAAGGAGGAGGATTAGCGCCACCAAGCCGAGCGTATCTGGCAATGGAGGACTTCCAACGCCCCCGGCGCGTCGTCTCATGGCCGGCGACGGAGCTTGGCTAGCTGGAGGAACAGAGCGGGTGGATGGTTTGCTTGTCTGATTTGGTGCGCGCGGTTGGACTTGAGTTGTCGTCTGCGTTCTGTGTGGGGAGAGGGGAGGAGGAGGCGAGACAGATGTCGCACGAGAAGAAAGAGACGGGGTCCTCCTTTTACGAGTGTGAATTTACGCTCCTGTCGAGTGAGCCAGGCGGACCCGGCCTGTGGAAACGAAGCAAACGTGTTCTTGAATTTTGCCCTTTGGTTCGTGAGACCATTTGTCGTAGACATTATCGTCGGTAACTCTTTCTCCTATTTACTGATGAATCTTTAGTAATTCTAAGCTCGGCACGTGTGGCTCACAGAGTCACAGTTCAGCTGAGATACGGTGTGCAATTAATGGATTCGTTACGATAGCTCTGAGACTCGCGTAGCTTTGGACTTCGGTTAGGAAGTACTCACTCTTAAAATTTGGAGGTATCTACCTACTAAAAAAATGTCTAGATTCATTCGAGTTTAGACAAATTTGTGATATTTTTTTTAGGATGGAGGAAGTAGTAGTAGAGTTTGAAGAGACGAAACATGTCGCGTAACTACATGCCCACTTTGGCATCTACTCGGTAGACTTGTGCACAGTGCCGGAGGATAATGTCACCGCACATTGTGAGTTGGTAGTTCATCAAACACACCTCTTTCTCGAAACATCGAGCTTTATAAATAAAGCAAATATCCATACAAGATCCCATACATTGAGCAACGCGAAAACACCAAATGCTGGGGCCGACAACACAAGTACACCCAAGTCAAGAAACATCAGGAGCAAAAGAAAAAAACAAAGCGATACAACTCCCAAAGGGAGCACAACTCAGCGACCGGACTGAGTAGATAAGCGGTGTGCTACCACTATAAGATGCTCCATCCTTCCGTCCAGTCACACTCTGTCCCGCTATCTACACAATGGGTACCACAGCTGCAAAAAAACCAACAATTTGAAGATCGAGTCAGAGGAACGACGTATGAAGACACGCTCGATGACCATCTTATTGCGAATATTCTAGAGGATCTAGGTCATCGCCGCAAACACGAGCTAGAAGAGGCGCCTCCTCTTACCGGTATGGTTCGCGTTGTCTTGAAGGAATTCACCTAGGTGTGAGGCCTGAGTGCTCAGGCCCAGCACCTCATGGATAAAATTCCACAGGAAGCGTGTTGCAGGACAGGTAATCACAATATGGGTCCCATATTCCAGGACCGCACAAAGGGGGCACATGCCATTCCCCGGCCATGGCGCTTGGAAACCTCCATCCCTGAAGGTAGCCTATCTCGCAAGAGTTGCCACACAAAAATTTTAATCTTCAGGGGAAGGGGGATTTCCAAAGAGGGGAGGTCCAGAGAAGGGAGGGCCCGCTAAACATGACTCGATATGCCGAACTAACCGTACAGGTCCGGGAGGGGGCTAGGTGCCATGACAAATGCCATGGGACTGGGAAAGGGATAGCGGGAGGCTATCCCAAAGCGCCTCCCAAGCTACCGTCTCCTTCACACCTAAGTTCCGCTGAAACTCGATAGTCCAGGACCATTCCTAGAATGCCTGGGAAACCAGGATCATAGGATCCGAGCAAAACGCGAATAACGAAGGGAACTCAAGGTCCATAGGTCGCCCTCCAAACTAGGAGTTAAGCCAGAATAGGGTGTCTCCCCATTGCCTATTGAGATGGATATCCCCTTTCGCACTTCCGGCTTAATGTCCTAGATGGATGTGCAAAACTGAGACCCCTCCTAGCGCTCAGACGACATTAGTGGCTGACCCCAAAGGTACTTAGCTTTCACCAGTTCCACCCACAAGCACCATCATCTGTAAGAATCCGCCAAACCAATCTTAGCATTAGAGCCACATTCATATGGCTAGAGGATAGGATCCTTATGCCCCCAAGATCCTTGGGGCCACAGATGTCAGCCCATTTGACCATGTAGTATTTTTGGTGGCCATTATTCGCCATCGAAAAGAACCGCGATAGCTCCTTGTCGAAGCTACCATGTACACCTTCCTGCAAGAGGATAGCCCCATGATATACGTGGGGAGACTAGAGAGGCAAGAGTCGATAGGATTGTCTTTCTCCCCTTGGAGGTACTTCCCTTGCCACAACTCAGATTACGCCTTAACCCTCCCAGTTAAGGGTTACAGGTCCTTCGACAGGATCTTGGTATCATGGACCGACATCCCCAGATAGTTTAGGGGGAACACCGCCAGTCGGTAGTTCGGGCTATCAGCAATCCGTTGTTGGTCCTCAGGGGTGTATCTGAACACCATAACTTAGCTCTTATCAAAGTTATAGAGGATAAGGAACTTAAGACTGATAATATCCAATTCAGACCCCTCCACCATGATCATTATATCATCGGCATATTGGAGATGAGTTACCTCACCTCCTGGGATGAGGTGCCCTACCACTCTAGAGATGTTGCCAAATTTAGCCCTCTCTAAGATTTAGGCGAGGGCATACACCACAACATTAAATAAAATAATAGAGATCAGGTCCCCTTGCCTGACCCCACACATGGGCTTGAAGTAAAGACCACTCTCCGTTTATGTTTATAGCCGTGTTCCTACTAGGCACGATCTGCATAATCCACCCTATCATGCGCGTTGACATAGAAAATAAAAAAATTCCTACGATATGAACAACTAAGCACAACAATCTATCTATCTAGATACAAGAAATAGGTGGATATACATTCATAGAGAACTTACCCTCGAAGACCGAATGTCGTTACAAGATTTATTCTCGTGGATGATGTAGTCGTACACTTTCCGATCTCAAGATCATGTTGAAATCCAGCGCTGCCAAGCAACAGTGCATCCATGATCACACACATGTTTAGCAGCCTGACAACCTCCGAGTTCTTGCTCGAGCAAAGCAACATACCCTTTCTAGAGAAACCAACGAGAACATGTACTTCGCTAATCCGAAGCCATGGGGAATTTACTAGAGGGGGATAGAGATCCTTCACGAGGAGGTGTGAGAGGAGAGAAGGCCATGGTGGGTTCCCCCACCTTTCCCTCATTCATGTGAGTGGAGTTTCCACTAAGCACTCCCACATCAATTCCATCTCCACTCAAAGGTGCATTAATTTTCCACCAAAAGTAATGCATGCTCTCATTAATAAAACATTTTTATTTATTTTATTCATAATGTTGTTAATTACTTTAATTAACAAACATTTGTATAAACCCCATTGCATTACTTTGATATTACATCTGAAACCATTTTCAGTAATTTGACCCGAAACAATTCCAGTGCTTATCGAATAATCCATGCGCTTTCAAATCTTTCTCTAGTATTATATCTGCTCCATTTGGCGTCTGTATACCTTAAGTGTGTCACCCTATGGTTCACGAATGATGCAGACATGATTGAGACCCCTCTCGGATTAATAATCAGCAGCGGTACCTAGAGATTCACATTGACTCCCACATATTCAATGACGACTTCTTGCGATCGTGAGAAATCATAACTAAATCTCTTTGTCTCGTGATATATTACATGTCCGAGATTCGATCATCGCTATCCCCATACCTAGTTTGATCTCATTACCGACAAGTATTATTTTCTCGTTCCTATGATATAACATTCTTTGTGATCTTATCACTTGCTTACAAGATATGTCAATGTGATATCACCGAGAGGGCCCTGAGTATATCTCTTCATCATTGGCATGGACAAATCCCACACTTGATCCATGAGCCTCAACATAACACTTTTAGACTACCCAAACCCACCTTTATAGTCACCCTATTACAATGTGACATTTGATGTTATCAAAGTACTCTTCCGGTGTTAGCAATTAACATGATCTCATGGTCTAAGGATTACTTCGTATGAAGAGGTAAATGGAGAGGCAACATTCTAACGGTGATCCCATCAACTCTTGATCCATTGTTGACACGCATCGTGACCTCATCTCTTGCTAGTGGTCGCCTGTTCCGTAGCCCCTATTTCGTGTTACATATATTAGCAACCGAACCAGTATCAAATACCCAGGTGCTATCGCGAGTACTAGTCAAGTACACATCATTAACATTTATATCAAATATACCTTTGTTCATCTTGTGTAACACCCTCGAATCGGCCCTATGCAAGTTTTAGCCCTTTCGGCCAAACCCGCATATAAATGATTCAAGGACGCCCACCAAGCACTTTCGTGCAGGTGGAAAACGAAGTAATATCATTACACAACAGTCCTCGATGGGACGACCCACAGAACAAATATATATATACAACATGACTCCAAGAGTCAAGAATATAGATATACACTACAAAGATCCAAATCACCTTGAAATCGATACAACATCCGAGTACGGATAAGAAGCAAATGGGGCTAAGAGCCCTGAAGAATAACCAATGGCGTCCATAACCCTGCCCAGGCCAAGACGGAAGGGTAACCCTGCTAACGACGTCGATCTCAAACCTGCTAAAAGAAAAGGGGTGCCGACAAAGGGCAAAGGAAAAAAAAGAGGAGCGTCAGTACTGAGGCCAGTACACGGCGAGGCTAGAATTCGGCGGCTCTCGCCTACATAGGTATGGTGGACTGAAGCGGCAGCGCAACATGCACTAAACAACCTATAGAGACTCGATTAACTGTCGGCTATTAGAGAGAGGTGAGAAAGACCTATTCGGAACCAACCTTATACTAACACCAAACATTCCCATCCTGGCATTTCCCCCTCGATACCAAACGAGGAAGTCAAAACCGAGGAACTCACATGGTTGGCAGTTTTATTCATTCCATTATGGTTGAAGCTGTTGCTAATCAGATATAGATAGCATGAGTCATCCTGATAACATAAGTAGTGAGAAGTTTTAGTTAACCATTCAATGGTAGTTCCAGTACTTACTAGTCAGATACAATTAGCATGTGACATCCCAAACCCAGCAGTTGTTGGCACTTTTATTTCATTCCATTGGAGTTGCGATACTTACTAGGCAGGTATAACATGACACGATACACCCCAGTTCTCCCAGTTGTTGGCATTTTAGTATCCATTCCGTGATAGTTGAATCTGATTACTAGTCATATATTAAGTCAAGTTTATAGCACTACTTTAGTTATGCTTGTCTATGATCGAGATATTGTGCTCCAAGTCGTCCATAACCGCGGACACGGCTTTCAGAAAGATTTACCCTGCAGGGGTGCACAAATAGCAACACACACACGATCAACCTTGGAAAAACCAACTCAAAACCCAACGAGGCTTTCGAGACAAAGCAATCACAGGATTCATAAATTATTTCCGGGGCCACCCCATTAAGCTACCCGCAACGAAGCTGGCCGACTCCGAGACGGACCCAAGGTTTGTGTGGACGGCTCTAAACGACTGGGAACCCAAAAGTGTGATTGGCTTGTCGATACAGCGAAAATGTGTCATGATCCAAAATAGTATAGGTGCTCCACGCACAATCTTAAATAAAGCAGTAAAGCAGGGTATAAGTATAGGATAGTAATAAATCCTCAAACTAGTTTGTGGCGCCAAGAAATAAGAAATGAATCAAGCTCTGGCTAAGGGGAATCATGGTCCCATATACGGATAGTGCGATAGTCAAGGAACATATATCAAGTACTCGGGGTCCTATGGGACACAAGTGAGCGTGGAAGAACCAAATAACATCTATTGCCCACCGATGCCTCTACATTAGTTATATCTAGCAATTCAATATTAAGTTGTAATTAAAGCCATGATCATCTCCACCACAAACATCTGCCAGCATTCCAACAACTGTGGTACTTGACAACACGAGATCGCACCTGAGCAAGCAACTATGACTCACAAGGCCAGCTATCTACCAAACACAGGTAATAGGAGGTGTCCAAGGCAATATAGAGGCTGCACGGGATATAACTAGTGTACGGAAACTAAAGCATCGTGACACGGATAGCAATAGATCAACATGAGGAAATAAAGACTATAAATGCAAAATAGGTAGAAGGGGTAGAGATGCTCGCTTGGGAAACACTGCCGAAGATACATTATCCGAAGAACTTGTCGATACTCGCATCCACTCAATGGCCTAATCCGCGAAGAAGCAAATCACTAAAATACACACTAGAGGCGCTATTTAATACTACGGAAGAAGATTCGGCATGATACATGTATGATGTATGACATGGCAATGGTGCAATGCAATTAAGCAATATTAAGCGGAACCGGGGTCCCGACAATTAAATATAAGGTTCCTGTTGTTTAGATACCCCGCAATTTAAATGTTGTCTTAACAAGGCAAAACATGGCATCGGTTCGCTACACAAATTTAAATGGAGCCAATATAAGACTAGAAAAGTCTGCATATGGACTCCATATTTAATTATTAGGTGAATTGATAAAGTGTCCCCAAATGCCAAAGCATGCGTGCAATCACAAACAATTTAATATGCATCAAGTTTATATAACATTTTATAAAATAGGGCTTGGTAAAGGGGATCATACATCAAGGTCCGAAGATCTTGGGCCTCCGAGGGATTGGGTTCAGTCTCGACGGGATCGATCTTTGGCGGGCTCGATCTTCGGAACCGGGCTTCGGGGCTTCGAACATCGGATCCGTGACAAAGCACTTATCGTTCCAGGAAGGAGAGCTTGGTGGTCTTCGGGGTCTTGGCCACATGATCCGTGAAGGAGGACTAGGGTTCTTCGGGTCCACATTCGTGTGCGGGCCCTCGGGAGATCTTGGCAGCGGTTGATCTTGGTGATCTTTGTCTGATCTGGCATGCACGCCGAGGAAGATCATGTCGATGCGAAGGCGTTGCTCTCGGTGGACAGTACTTGGCGGCCACGATGATCTTGAGAGGAACTTGGCGGATCACACGGTCTTGGGGCCTCACACAGTAGCGTTCATAGCAAGCAGACCTTGTGATTCCTGTCTTCAAAGTGGCCTCACCGGATGGAACCTTGGAGACAGAGGAACACACACAAGAGGCCACACCATCGCATTGTTCTTCTACTGAATTGTACATCAACCAAAGAAGTGGCATCGTGCTCCTCCTGCGGCTGGCACGCACGCGCGAGGTGGAGGACGGCCAAACGACAAGGCGAAGAGGGGCAGAGAGCCAGCGGCCGGCTCCGGGAGGGCGGCTTAGGCGGCACCTGCAAGCGTGCTTGGTAGCAATGTAGCACAGAGGCGGCGAGGTCGATGCTGGAGAGCCCGGACTATGGCACATCGAGGAAGGGCAACTGCGGGAGGAGAACAGAGGCGGCGGAGACTCACGCGGATGAGGAAGGAGCTCGGGACACCGGCGACGACGCGCTGCAGGGCTCGAGGAGGAAGACTTGGCGGCTAGGGAGAAGCTCGGTCGGCCAGGAAGAGGGGCGCTGCAGGGCGGAGGTGGACGGCGACCTCGGGGCAGCAGCGTCGATCCAGGACAAAGAGACAGGGCGGGGACGAGCACGCTGCTGCATCAGTCAGAAGGGGGCGCCCGCAGCGATGCTAGGCGGCCGCGGGAGAGTACAAGGGTGGCGACGCCTACAAGGCTCGATGGAGGCGGGGTCGAGCTGGAGAGGGAGAGGCCGACGGTCGAAGAGTGCGGTTAGCGGCGGCGGCCCGAGCTTGGGGCGAGGTCGGCCGGCTCGGGGTCGGAAAAGGGGAGGCGTCAACGAGGAGCTCTGCGGCCGCGGATGCTCGCACGGAAGGCGGCCGAGGCAGGGATGCGGCCGGGCTCCGGTGGCGGCGGCGCTTGCTGCGCGTGATAGGGAGGAATCGGTGGGGGCTCGGGGTGAGTCACGAGAGGGAGAGACGAGGTGGGGTACGTGATCGTAACGCGGGGTGCACGCAGGGAGCGGGATAAGAGCGGGGTGGGACCGGGTCGGACGACAACGTGCGGGCGGGCGCGTTGTGTGGCTGTTGCACGCGCTGGTTGTGTGGGTCAGGGTAGCGGTAGGTGCAGCACACGGGTGGTTGGCGGCGGCTGGGTCGGTCGACTATTTAGGTTAGGGTTTAGATAGTCTAGGGTTTGGTGTTAGATGGGTTTGATATGGTTTGGGTCGGGCCTGCCGGGTAGTAGGTGGCCTGGCCTACGGCCTGGGCTGCCTCCCAGAACAAAATATTTTGATTTATTTTATTTTTATTTTTAAAAGACATTTGCAAATAGTTTTTAGACAAACCAAAGATTCAAAATAGACTGGGGTTTTGATTTAAAATAACGACGGGGGAGATTTAGAAAGCAAAGATAGGTTTTTAGAAAATAGTTTTAGAAAAACATATGCATGATGACATGACGATGCTCAAATGCAATGTGGCATGATGACATGAGCATGCGGTCATGATGATGCAGCAAATGAAAACAACACGCGATTTTCTAGTAGTGGTTTTATCGGGGTGCTACATCTTGCTAGACTTCTTGTCTGTCAGATATTTGGGGTAGTTGCGCTTCCAATGGCCAGTCTCCTTACAATAGTAGCACTCGGTATCAGACTTAGGGCCAGCCCGTGTCTTCTTCTCAGGTGCAGCAACAATTTTCCTGCCCTTCTTGAAGTTACCCTTCTGTTTACCCTTATGGTCCTTCTTGAAATTGGTGGTCTTATTGATCATCAACACTTGATGTTCTTTCCTAATCTCCACTTCAACAGTCTTAAGCATTGACAAAAGCTCGGGAAGAGACTTCTTCATGCTCTGCATGTTATAGTTCATCACGAAGCTCTTATAGTTTGGTGGCAGAGATTGGAGAACACGATGTATTCCTAGATCAATGGCAATCATCATTCCCAAGGCTACAAGTTTATCATCATACCAATAAATTTTAAGTACGTGCTCACTAGCGGAGCTGTTCTCCTCCCTCATGTAGCTAAAGAAATTTTCGGAAGCTTCATAACTCTCCACAACAGCATGGGTATCGAAAATCATTTTCAATTCTCCCATGGTATCAAAGGCATTGCCATTCTCAAAATTATTTTGGAGTTTCGGCTCTAGCCCATACAGTATGAAGCAATGAACCATGTTTTGGTCCTCCTGACGACTTAAGTAAATATTCTTTATATCGTCAGGAGCAGCATCAGGTGGTAGGGGGCCTAGCGGCACTTCTAGCATGCATTGCTTTTGTGTAGCAGTGAGGAGAATCCTCAGGTCCAGGGCCCAGTTGGTAAAGTTGTTTCCATTCATTTCAAGTTTCTCTTTCTTCATGAACACGTTGAAATTAAAAGAAGGTGGTAGCATCTACAACAGAATTTACAAAATTTATTTAGACTAAGTTTATGATAGATTGAGTTCAGCTAATCCAAATTACAAATGAACTCCCACTCAGAAACAACACCCCTCATGTATTTTTGGTGATTACATGAATCAGATTCACTACACCAAGATCGATCATCACGTGAATTGGTGCAGCTACAAAGGCAAGCATCTATATGGTCATCATATCAACTATATGAATCATGCTTTACCTTTCGGTTCATGTCACGAGGCCATGTCTGTACATGCTAGGCTCACCAAGTAAGTACCCATGTGTAATCTATCTTACACCCGTTGTATGCAAACATAGAGTTTATCACAACCGATCATCACATGGTGTCTCAAAACGACAAACTTTCTTAATGGTGGATAATAAAGGAAGAACACATTTTTATATTGCTAGTTAAATGAGGGATCATCTTATAATGCTACTAAGCACCATACAAGCAAAATAAGATGCAAACAAAACATCCTATGCAAAAAGTGATATGATATAGTCCTTGCACTTGACCACTATATTGTGCATCATGGTATGATCTCCATCATTCCATTTGTGTAATTCCAAGGTCTATGGTGCTTACACTTTGGTTTGTTACAATTTTCCAAGAGTATCAAACTATACTTAAAATTATAACATTACCATATCATAACACTTGCCCAACCAAAGAAAAAAATAGATGCTTCTAATTTATCTTTTGCATATTTTTTACGTGGCTTAGGTCTTTTGGAGATAGAACCATTCTTACCTACGAACATGGAACCACAATGATGATAATAAAACTATTAACATCCTGTTGTAAATTAGATATCAACTATAGTAGGAGAGACATACACCCGCTAGACACTTATGCAAACCTAGTTGCATGTTAAGCGCGGGACATGTCTCATGTGCAAGGATATGTAAAGTTAGTCCGGAGTGTTTCATCCCACTATGCCACTAATATTCAAAATACATAAAGTATGCAATAACATGATCATCACCGGCCACATACTCATGTGTGTTCTACCCACACAAAGCATCTACGCATAGACCCGACTCTAATACCACTTTTGGGTTTGCAGCATAGAAAATAAAATTTTCCTAGCATATGAACAACTAAGCACCAAGATCGATCTATCTAGATACAACGAACATGTGGATATACATCCATAGAGAACTTACCCTCAAAGACCGAATAGCATTACAAGATTTATTCAACTGGATGATGTAGTCATGCACTTGTTGATTTCAAGATCGTGTTGAAGTCCAGCACCACAAAGAAACAGCGCATCCGTGATCACACACACGTTCAGCACCCCGACAACCTCCGAGTCCTCACTCCAGCAAAGCAGCAGAAGTAGCAGTTCTTTCTAGAGAAACCACCGAGAACATGTACATCGCTAATCTGAAGCCATGGGAAATTTACTAGAGGGGGAGAGAGATCCTTCACGAGAAGGTGTGAGAGGAGAGAATCCACCACCTCCTTTTATAGGGGAGGGGGTACCCCCATGCCATGGCTAGCGAAAATGGTGGGTACCCCCACCTCTCCCTCATTCATGTGAGTGGAGCTTCCACTAAGCACTCCCACATCAATTCCATCTCCACTCAAAGTTGTATTAATATTACACCAAAATTAATGCATGCTCTCATGTTTAATTAACAAACATTTGCATAAACCCCCTTGCATTACTTTGATATTACATCTAAAACTATTTTCAGCATTTTGACCCGAAACAATTCCGGTGCTTATCGAAATAATCCATGCGCTTTCAATATATTTCTCTGGTATTATATCTTCTCCATTTGGTGGGGGTATACCTTAAGCATGTCACCCTAAAGTTCGTGAATGATGCAGACATGATCAAGACCCCTCTCCGATCAATAATCAACAGCGGGACCTAGAGATTCATACCGACTCCCACATATTCAACGATGACTTCTTATGATCGTGAGAACCATTAATATTGTAACTAAATCCCTTTCTCTCGTGATATATTACATGTCCGAGATTCGACTATCGGTATCCCCATGCCTAGTTTGATCGTGTCACCGACAAGTACTCTTTTCTTGTTCCCGAGATATAACATTCTTTGTGATCTTATCACTTGCTTGCAAGCTATGTCAATGTGATATCACCGAGAGGGCCCTGAGTATATCTCTCTGTCATTGGGATGGACAAATCCCACCCTTGATCCATGAGCCTCAACAAAACACTTTCAGAGTACCCAGGCTCACCTTTATAGTTACCCTATTATGGTATGACGTTTGATTTTATCAAAGTACTCTTCCGGTGTTAGCAATTAACATGATCTCATGGTCTAAGGATTAGGGTTATTTCGTATGATATATTATATCAATGTAAACATAATGACTTTGATCGTATTGCTATAATTTGGGTGAATGTTCATCACAACATTCCACAAATGTTGTGACCTCGTTATTAACAACATCAAATATCCAAGATCAGGAAACCTTGATCATCTTGTTATTCAACGAGCTAGTTTAATGAGAGGCTTAACTAGGAAGTCCTATTTGTTTATTAAAGACACATGTATTAACGTTTCCAATTAACACAATTATAGCATGAAAAATAAACATATATCATATACTTGGAATAAGATAATAACCACTTTATTATTTCCCCACTGGAATAATCCCTTTAGTGCAATCGTCAACGTCCTGTCTCTAAAGAACCTATCGGAGGAAGGACCGATCTAACCAGTCATATGCCTTCTAGAAATCTAGCTTTAGGAAAACGTCTATATGGTGTCTAGCCTTAACTTAATGGATAATCTCATGAAGTGCTAGAATCCCATCATGGATAGACCTGCCTTTGGGAAAGGCAAACTGGTATGGGTGTGTCAGGCGCTCCATGATTGGAACCAGCCTGCACGCGCACACCTTAGATATGGTCCTCTAGATCACATTCATTAACATGATTGGACTAAACCGGTGTATATATGTGGCCCCCACAACCATGGGGATTAGGGTTATAATGCTAAAGTTAAGGCGTGATATCACAAGGGTCCCGACATATAGTTCCTGGAACATGGGCATAATGGCACCCTGGATTCTATCCTAGAATTTCTAGAAGAAAATGATAGGGATACCATCAAGTACTGGATTTATATTCGCCTTCATATCCATAAATGTCCTAGGCCACCTCAGACGGCAGGAATGGAAGCATCAGCTATGCATTATCATCTTCGAAGACCTTTGCCCCCTCTGAAAAAGTCTGCCGCTAGAGCCACCCCTGTACGGGGCCCTGCCGTGAAGAGCTCCTTATAAAAGGAGTAAATATGGGAGGTGACCTCCCTAGCCTCCTCCAGGAGAAGTCCGCCCTCTCACATGAAGAGAATGGAGCACTTCCTACATCGACCATTGGCAATAGCATGGAAGTAGGTAGTGTTCACATCCCCTTTGAGGAGCTAATTTTGGTGACTCCGCTGTTGCCAAAAGGTCTCCTCCCGTGAATAAATCTCCATGAGGAAATCCTCCAAGGCATATCTTTGTAGCCATTCCTCTATAGAGAGGCCTACTGAGTCCGAAGCTCGATCAAGCACCTGAATAGCAGCAAGGAGATCACCTTTCTTCCATCATAACTCTGCATGCACATAGGATAACCCCCACCCTCACAAGAACTGTCGTGCCATCATAGCATAGTGATGCTAGACACCCACCGGGTTGTGCACGCAAGGAACCGAGGAAGTCGCAAACGCCCACTTCATCCGCTCCATTTCCATGAACCCCAGCTGCTGGAACTAGAAGTTCTCAAAGTGGAAACGGTTCAGATTCAGTGGCACCCCCTGTGGACACCAAGAGAGGGCAATGGTACGAGCCAATCTTTGTCAGCGCTCGTAGGGAACATAGTGAGAAGGACAATTCCCACTCAAATGATACAAAGAACCTATCCAGAACATTTTAGATCAGGTCCATCCGTTTATTAGACCAAGTGTATATGCCCCCCACACGAGTGATCTCTCTAAGGGAAAGCTCCGTTATAAAATCAATGAACATCCGCATCCTCGGTATATCAATGTTAGTCGAGCTATTATCATCAGGGGACTATATGAAGTCGAAATCACCCGCAACCACCACTAGGATGGTGGACCTCTCAACCTTCTCCTTCATCTCAGTTAGAAAAGCAGGGGACCTCCTGTGATCCACGGGTCCATATACGATGATTAGCTCCCATCTGAGGTTGCATCGTCTATGGATGAGTGACATGCTCACAAAGAATTCCCCTGGTCCAGTCCTCTACCTCGAAGATATCCTCCTTAACACCCAGGAGGATACCGCCTGAGTGGCCGTTCACCAGCAACCAATGACAAATGAACTTATGGCGAGTCAATCCCTGCAACCCAGGAATCGAGAAGTCTTACCTAATCGTCTCCTGTAGGCTGACAATGTCCACATCTTATTGTCTCATATATTCCCTCAGCCTTTTCCATCGCCCATCATGCCCAAACCCCCTGATGTTCCAAATAAATGCAAATATAGAGATATTCATTGGAAAACATCGTTGTGGGTTATCCCCTTATAGGGGATTGATTGGGCCTGATACGTTGCTAACATATCTATAATTTTTGATGTTCCATGCTTGTTATATATCTACTTCCTTATGTTTTGTCCACACTTTGGAGTATTTTTATACACTTTCTTGGACTAACCTATTAACAAGATGCCACAGTGCCAGCTGCCTGTTTTCTGCTATTTTTGGTTCGAGGAAAGTCAGAAAATGAATATTCTCGGGATTGGAGGGACAAAAGCCAAAGTCAATATTTCACCGAGGGGGACACATAGCAAGAATACGAGACGGAGAGGGCCCAGGGGCCGGCCAAACCACCTGGCCGCGCGGCCAGGCCTGGCCCACACCAAGGGGTGGTGCGGCTTCCTAAGGCACCCCCTCGGCCTCCCCTTTCGCCTATAAGATGCCTTCGATACAGAAACCCTAAGGAACCGATCAAAATTCCACGAAAGAGTCTGTAGCCGCCGTCATCTCCATCCCTAGATCAGGAGGGATCTGAAGCTCTTCCTGGCACCCTACCAGAGGGGAGAATTCACCTTGGAGGCCTTCTTCATCACCATGAATGCCTCCAGTGTGATGCGTGAGTAGTTCATCCCTAGACTACGGGTCCATGTAGTAGCTAGATGGTTGGTTCTTCTCCTTTGTGGTACCATGTTTAGATCTTGTGAGCTCCGTTCATGATCAAGATCATCTATTTGTAATCCTCCATGTTGTGTTTGCGGGGATCCGATGGATATTGAGATGCTATTTCAGATTGATTATTGATTCTATCATGTCTTTGTTATTTGTGATCTTGCATGCTCTCCGTTGTTAGTAGCTATCTTGACCGAGTAGATGCTATCAAATCCAAGAGGGAGTATTTATGCTCGACAGTGGGTTCATGCCTCTATGAATCTGGGGAAGTGACCGAAATCTCTAAGGTACTAGATGTGCTGTTGCTACTAGGGACAAAACAAGAATCCTTTGTTCATAGAACAATCATATTGTTTACTTTACACACAATGCTTAATGCAATTATCTGTTGCTTGTAACTTAATACTAGAGGGGGTTCAGATGATAACCTAAAGGTGGATTATTATTCATAGATGCAGTTGGATTACAGTCTATGTATAATGTTGTAATGCCCAATCAAATCTCATAGAAGTCAAGATGATTAGTATATGCATTTATGCTTTCTCGATGTTTGTCAATTGCCGCGCTGTAATTTGTTCATCCAACATGTCATCTATCTTAAGGAGAATCACCAATAGTGAACTATGGACCTCGGTCCTTTCTTTTATTATCAATCTACAAGCTATTTACTGTTTTCTTTTTAATTTCTACAAGATATTACTATCTTCCACACAATACATTTAATCCTTTGTTTTCAGCAAAACCGGTGAGATTGACAACCTCACTATATGTTGGGGGAAAGTTCTATGGTTGTGTTGTGCATGATTCCAAGTTGGAAACAACACCTTGGAGGTGTTTCGTTGCTCTTACTGGTTCGATAACCTTGGTTTCATAACTGAGGGAAAACTTGCTGCTGTGCTCATCATACCTTCCTCTTAGGGTTCCCCAACGAGCTCGATATATTTTGGGCCATCAAGCTATTTTTCTGGCACCGTTGCCGGGGAGTCAAGGACATCTTCACAAGGGGAGTCCCTCATAACCAATCTCTTTACTTTGTTTTTCTTAGTTTATTTTTGCTTTTTTTTGCTTGTTTCTTTATCAAAAACACACAAAAAAAATTTAGTTGTACTTAGTTTGCTTTCTTTATTAAAGACACAAAAAAATGAATACTCTTGAAAACACTAAGTTGTGTGACTTCACTAGCACCAACAACAATGATTTCATGTGCACACCTATTAATGGGAAAGCTCATATTGATCCAAATAATGTTCCCTTAGCCTCTTTGGTTGCTCAAGAAGAGCAAGTTGATGTGAACTTTATAACAAATAATAATTTTAGCAACAATGCCTACAGGAATAATTTTGGTAATAATAATTATAGGCCATATCCTCCCAACAATGGTAATGCTTATGGAAATTCCTACAACAATAATAGAAGCGCACCCTCTGAACTTGAAGTTATGCTTAAAGATTTTATTAGTAAACAAACTGCTTTCAATAAAACTATTGAGGAAAAACTCTCTAATGCTGAAAGAAATATAGCATCATTGGCTGAAGCACAATCTTCTTTTACTAAAATGGCTGCTAAACCTGAAACTATTGAAAATCCCTTTGCTGCTACTAATGCCATACAAGTTAGAATTGATGAAAATGTTAGACTATTAGCTGAATTGCATGCTAAGTGGGAAAGAGAAGATGATATTGCTAGAAATATTAGTATTTCCACTATCACTACCACTAATGTTGAAGCTAGTAAATCCAATGGAACCTTTTCCAATAAAAATGCTGAAATTCTTCGAAATATGGGAAACAATAGCTCTACTACTTTAGATGATAATTATTATTTTGATCTTGATGGTTGAAACATCTGTGAAGTTATTATGTTCCTACAAAAGCTTGCCAAAAGTCCTAATGCTAGTGCTATGAATATGGCCTTTACAAAACACATTACTGATGCTCTCATAAAAATTAAAGAAGAAAAGATGAAACATAAAGCTTCTATTCCTATAAAACTAAAGATGGTTGGGAACCTATCATTAATATGAAAGTGAATGATTTTGATCTCAAAGCTTTATGTGATCTTGATAGTAGTGTTACTATTATGCCTAGAAAGATTTATGAAATACTTGATTTACCACCATTGGAAGATTGCTATTTAAATGTCCCACTTGATGATAATGCTAAAAAGAAACTCATGGGGAGTATTAATGATGTTCTTATTATGGTTAACAATGCCTATGTCCCCGTTGATTTCTATGTTTTGGATGTTGAATGCAATTCTTCGTGTCCTATTATTTTGGGAAGACCTTTTCTTAGAACTGTTGGTGCCATTATTGATATGAAAGAAGGCACCATTAAATATCAACTCCCACTCAAGAAAGGTATAGAACATTTCCCTAAGAAGAGAGAGAAGACTCCTTTTGCCTCTCCTATTATTTTTTTGCTCTTAATGCTTCTTCATTTGAAAATACTTGATGCTTTTCTTGCTTCTTATGTCTAACTTAAAGGCGTTAAAGAAAAGTACTTATTGGGAGATAACCCAAAAGTTTTAGATGAGTCTTGGAATTTATTACCTCTGTAATAACCTCTCCTTATCCTTTTTATTTGCTTTTTGTGCCAAGAGTAACCTCTAATGAGAGAGAAGTAATGCTTGGGAAAGTTGCCGTCCCAACACAGATTTTTGTGCTTTGCTGTAAACATTCGTGTAAAATCTCAGTACATCGGTTTGAGCTGTGATTGTTTGTGCTTCTGCCCCAGGTTGTTATCCAACTTTTGTTAGTTTAACACTTTTAGATTGAGCAACAGAAGGTCTTCGAAAAAATTGGTTTTTACCTGCTAGTCTATTTTGACAGATTTCTTCCATTATTTGCATTTGCTTCTTATTGATTCCTTTTTGGGTTCTTTTTGGGGAATTGAGCTTTTTGAGGGAAGTGCTACAGTAGCTTGTGTTTTAATGGAAGTTTTATTGGTGTTGAAACTGAACCAAAAGACTTATTATCTTGAGTACACTAATGTTGCTAATAAAGATTGTGTGAAGTTTTGTATGAAGGAAAAAATTTCAGGTGTAAGGAAAGAGTGATATAATGAGATGAAGAATGGACTAAAGCTCAATCTTGGGGATGCCACCCGTGTCACCCCAAGAATTATCCAAGAAGTACAAGCATCAAATCTTGGGGATGCCCAAGGCATCCCCTTCTTCATCAATAAAAATCTCAGGTTTCTTCCAAACGCTTCATTTTTATTGTTTCATGCACAGTTGTGTTGTTCTTGGAGCATCTTTATTTTTGTTTTTTGGTTTTCTTAGTTTGCTTGAATAAATTGGTTGGACCCCTTCTTTCATACATTAGTTTTCAAATAGATTGGTTTGGATTGGAAAAGAGTAGGAAAAGTTCATGCTTAAGTGGTAAAAAGGAGTATGTTTTTGACTGTGGCCTATGCTTTGTCATGTCATGCTTGGTATTGTTTTGGCTTTATGCTTAGTGATTTTTGCTGTAGCATGACATGTTATAAAAAATTGAATTTGCTTAATGTGCCTTGAAAGAATCATGCGTTGTTTTAGCACATTAAAGCATAGTATTGTGGTATTCTCCTTTGATGCTTTATTTGGGTTGACTTGGCGCATGCTCACACCATGTTAAGACTATCCCAAGTCACCATAGCCTCTATGATCCTTTAGTTTTCGACTTGTAATATCACTTTATGGTTTAATTAATGATGTTTTGTCACTTTGCATGATTATGGCCATTATTGTTCTCTTAGTTGGTCGCTCCCAGTCTTTTGCTAGCCTCCATAACCAAGTGTGAGTTCCACTCATGCATCCAACTCCAAATAAAACCAAGTTATTCAAAAGATTCCACCATACCTACCTATTAGCATTTGCTATTCCAAGTATATTCATATGTTTTTATCTATCTTCTGAATTAAACTTGTTATGAGAAAACTAGTGATTAAAGCTCTCACGAACTTGATGGCACACTTTACTTTTCTTGCCCCTAATAAACTTGAACCGTTGTGTCATCTATGTTGTATATGCTTGCACTTATATGTTGGGAATTAGCAGAACCATGTTGTCATGGGGAACGCTTTCAACATTGCACTTGTACATTGTACCTAGTTGATATCATGCTGTTTTTCCTATGTATTTCATCGGTGTGAAATGAAAGGGGAGCTTGTAAGTCCATGGAGTTATGTATGTGTGTTAGAGAAACGCCTGGGCCGCTGGTCTAATCCATGCCTAATCATGGTGGAAACCTGTAGTGTAACCATAATGAGAAATCTATAAAGCATTCTTCTTATAAAATAAGAGATAGAGATTGAGAAAGAGAGAAAAGGAGAAAAAAAAGAGATGAGAAAAGAGGAAAGAGAGAAAAAAGCACCATTTTCCCATGGTAAATAAGAAGATTGCTGAGATGCTCGTTGTCTGCTTGCCTTGTCATTTTGATATGGGGATTCTTCCATATCATCAGGAAAGGGGTACCCCATTGGTGGTTCTCTATGATACACATGTACTTACTATGACAAGAACTTACCGGTAACTAAACTTGAGTAGCATGAGGAGCGGCCATTGTATTCAAGGGACATGAGATTTCCAACTTATACTTTGTCAAGCATATACTCCATGGTTTGTTCACTTTAACCTTAATCACTTCAAGGTGCTTATGATAGGGGCAATGAGAGCTGAAAGCTAATAAGTACCATAATTTTTGGAAGCTCTTTATGAGACTTGAATCCCTGCTTCCTTCTATGAAGGCATTTCTTTTACTTTTATGTTGAGTCTCCACCTTCTATCTTTATGCACCTATTGAGAGAGCATAGTGGCCATTCTTAGTTTAATGTGCATTGTCCCAAGACTTGTTGATTGATGCATAACTTTGATATTGCTTGTTCTTAAACTATTTGTATCTAGTCACCCTTATGAACTTTAAAGGTGTCCTATGCATTTATGTTTTGCTACTCTATGAGGGACAAACTAAATACCATTCTCATTATGCTTTCTATATGTGAAACAAACAAACGTCTTGCAAAGCATTTTTATTCATGAATCTTTTGTTTGTGCATTTTCATGTTACAACATAGTTGCTATGTCTTATTGTTAGAACTATATCTTTCATGCTATGTTGAAGTACTATGATCCCAGGTATCAATGTTCTACAAATACTTTGATCAAGTTTATGATGGTGCATGTCACCTCAAAAATTATTCTTTCTTTTTATCACTTACCTACTCGTGGACGAGCAGGAGTTAAGCTTGGGGATGTTGATACGTTGCTAACATATCTATAATTTTTAATGTTCCATGCTTGTTTTATATCTACTTTATTATGTTTTATCCACACTTTGGAGTATTTTTATACACTTTCTTGGAATAACCTATTAACAAGATGCCACAGTGCCAGCTGCTTGTTTTCTGCTGTTTTTGGTTCCAGGAAAGTCAGAATACGAGACGCAGAGGGGCTAGGGGCCGGCCACACCACCTGGCCGCGTGGCTAGGCCTGGCCCGCGCCAGGGGGTGGTGCGGCCGCCTAGGGCACCCCCTCGGCCTCCCCTTTCGCCTATAAGATGCCTCCGATATAGAAACCCTAAGGACCCGATCAAAATTCCACGAAAGAGTCTGTAGCCGCCGTCATCTCCAACTCTAGATCGGGAGGGATCTGAAGCTCTTCCCGACACCCTGCCGGAGGGGAGAATTCACCCTGGAGGCCTTCTTCATCACCATAACTGCCTCCGGTATGATGCGTGAATAGTTCATCCCTGAACTACGGGTCCATGTAGTAGCTAGATGGTTGATTCTTGTCCTTTGTGCTACCATGTTTAGATCTTGTGATCTCCGTTCATGATCAAGATCATCTATTTGTAATCCTATATGTTGTGTTTGCGGAGATCTGATGGATATTGAGATGCTATTTCAGATTAATTATTGATTCTATCATGTCTTTGTTATTTGTGATATTGCATGCTCTCTGTTGTTAGTAGCTATCTTGGCCGAGTAGATGCTAGCAACTCCAAGAGGGAGTATTTATGCTCGATAGTGGGTTCATGCCTCTAGGAATCCAAGGAAGTGACAGAAATCTCTAAGGTACTACATGTGTTGTTGCTACTAGGGAGAAAACAGCAATCCTTTGTTCATATAACAATCGTATTGTTTACTTTACACACAATGCTTAATGCAATTATCTGTTGCTTGCAACTTAATACTAGAGGGGGTTCGGATGATAACCTGAAGGTGGATTATTAGTCATATATGAAGTTGGATTACGGTCTATGTATAATGTTGTAATGTCCAATCAAATCTCATAGAAGTCAAGATGATTAGTATATGCATGTATGCTTTCTCGATGTTTGTCAATTGCCCCGCTGTAATTTTTTCACCCAACATGTCATCTATCTTAAGGAGAATCACCACTAGTGAAATATGGACCCCGGTCCTTTCTTTTACTCTCAATCTACAAGCTATTTACTATTTTCTGTTTACTTTCTACAAGCTATTACTATCTTCCACACAATACGTTTAATCCTTTGTTTTCAGCAAAACCGGTGCGATTGACAACCTCACTGTATGTTGGGGGTAAAGTTCTGTGGTTGTGTTGTGCATGATTCCAGGTTGGAAACAACACCTTGGAGGTGTTTCCTTGCTCCTACTGGTTCGATAACCTTGGTTTCATAACTGAGGGAAAACTTGATGCTGTGCTCATCATACCTTCCTCTTGAGGTTCCCCAACGAGCTCGATATATTTTGGGCCATCAGGGCCGTACATCAAACACACTTGCTCATGTTAGAGCAACTCTTGCAGATCCCATAAATACACCAAAATGGTAAAATAACTGCTCGTCTACGGTTTTGGATGAAAAAAGGCGCCAATTTTTTAAAAAGGGGACCGAAAACCAACACCCTTACCTCTGTATTCCAGATTTTCCTAGCCGAACTGAGTGCATCCTATATGCCCAGATTGGATTTGGCATGAGGGAAATTTAGGAAGCTCTGGTGCTATTCTGCCGCGGGATTTGCCGGAACCTATCCCACCGACCCCAAATTCAGACGAATTAGATAATGGTAGAGTAGATTTCGATGATTTCCTGCCAATTCTATGGTTGAGTAGCACGTGCAGAGCTCCCGCTTGGCCATGGAGCGGTGGCACACAACCCGGGCAGGGATTGGCGGGGAGGTGCATGGGCCATGGTGGGGCGGCCGGACGGTGAAGTAGGGGCATGCGGACGACGGAGCAAGGCCAATGTGGCCTGCCGGCATAGCAGCGCGACAGCGGAGCAGCGGATCCCCGAGGGATGCATCTGTGCGTGCCCGGGAAGGAGGATGGTGGAGCGGGGGCCGGTGGGGGTGGCACATACCTGCATCGGGTAACACAAGCAGGAGGTTCAAGACGAGGAAGAAACTAGGAAAAAAGAGAAAGCAGGAAAAAGAAGAAAGTGGTGGGCCATGCGCAATATGGGTGGGATTTATGGCATCTTCTCTTCCCGATGATGTTCCAGACTGTAAAACGCGTTTTCATTGCACGGTATACCGATTTTAAGGACCGTCTTTTTACGTGATATGCTAGAAATGCTCTTAAGAGCATCTCCACTAGCATCCCAAGAAGTGCCCCCGTGCTACTAGAGCCAGATGCACACACATGCAGTCCCCAAATAGCACATCCAATAGATAATTGAATTTTTAAATACACATAAACAACATAGTTGACATAATAAAACACATATAGAGACTACAACGTTGCAAATAAAGGATAATTTACCAAGCCACACATGCTCAACATGTGCAAACTAAACATCTCACTTGTCGTTACATATTGGTTTGATCCCCTTTAGCTTTTTCTTGTTCCTCTCACTTACTTTCACAATCACTTGCTCTCACAAGATCCAAAAACACGTATTCCAACCTCTTCTTCTCATCCTTTAGTTCTTTCATGTTCTCATCTCATTTCTTCTTCTCGTCTAATAGTAGTTTCTTCTCCTTCTTCATTTCAACCAACTTAATGTTGCCATGTTTTGCTCTAACACACGGCCCTCGGTGGCATCCATAAAATGCTTCAAATATGCTAACAAACTAGTGTATTTTCTATCCACTTTAGTCTTCTCTTCATATAAATTCTTCAGATAAATCCGCTAACAAACTAGTGTATAAACTGCAGATGCTAATGATCGTACAACCAATCTTAGGAGGGACGAAGAAACTAAGTAGGCTCATAGAGCTAAGGTCAAGCATGTGCGAGAATGTGTAAATAATATCAAGTATTTTCACTTAA
Source organism: Avena eriantha (assembly GCA_910589775.1). Lineage (NCBI taxonomy): Eukaryota > Viridiplantae > Streptophyta > Magnoliopsida > Poales > Poaceae > Avena > Avena eriantha. Next base: position 347,485,032 of record OU342745.1, on the reverse strand, counting down.
TTGCAAAATGTGAAGCATAGGAAGAAGAAAATATTTTAGTTAAAACGTGATAAAGGAACCATAGTGGGGGAAGACAATCTACAAGTATATATTACTGAATTTTATAAAAATCTTTTTGGAGTGCCGAACCCGACAAATATTACGCTAATGGAGGAGATTACCCAGAATATTCCGCAACTCTCTCGTGAGAAGAATAGTATTATTATTGCAACATTTATTGAGAAGGAAGTATACGAAGCTATATTGTAGATAGAGCATAATAAGTCACCTAACCTGGATAGTTTTCGGACTTAGTTTTATAGAAAAAACTGGAAAGTCATTACAGCAGATCTGATGATGACGTTATTTAGTCGATTACATACATGGTATTTTCCTCTTTTTAAATCAAACTTCGACATCATCACACTACTTCTCAAGAAAAAATGCAGTACAAATACAACAATATAAACATATATGTTTGTTAAAACATTAGTTTTAAAATCACTAAAGTGGGTACTAATTGCATCATAGGGATTTCCCCCAAAGTTATCAGACCTACCCAATCCGCTTTTATGCCTAGATGACACATCCTTGAGGATTTGGTGGTTTTTCATGTGACTATCTATGAGCCCCATTGGAAGAAAATGGATGGAGTGTTGTTTAAAATTGACATAGAAAAAGCATATGATAAGGTTAGGTGGTCTTTCTTTCAACAAACATTGCACATGAAGGGATCTGCACCAGAGTGGGGTACACTGATTAGAAGTTTATACATGGAGGTAGTGTCGAAATAAGAGTCAATGATAACATCTGACATTATTTTCATACTCAGAAAGGTCTGAGACAGGGAGATCCGTTATCCCCTATGATTTTTAACATTTTCGTAGATATGTTATCTATCCGCATTGCAAGGGCTAAAGAGGACGGCCACGTGGAAGGTCTCATTCCTCATTGTTGATGGAGGGTCTCAGTTCTACAATATGCACATGATACAGTATTATTTATGGAACATGACTTACAGAAGACTATGAACATGGAACTAATATTATGTATGTTTGAACAATTGTTGGGGCTAGTGATTAATTTCCACAAAAGTAAATTTTTTTTTGGTAAAGCAAAGGATGAGGAACAACAATATAAACAAAATTTTGGATGTGAGGCTAGGTCCTTGCCTTTTAGGTATTTAGAAGTACCTATCATATATAGAAAATTAAAAAAATCCAAATTGGTATATAGTTGAAACTTGACTTGAAGGGAAGTTGGGTTGCTAGAATGGCAGGTTACTATCATATGGTTATGTCTTTTGTGTTAATCAATTCTGTATTAACAAGTCTACCATGTCTATGTAAGAAAACGACTTGATTTTTACAGGTCTACAGCTTTTTGGCAAAGTGATGAGAATAAAAAGAAGTACAGATTAACAAAGTGGAATATAATTTATAGACCAAAAGGCCAAGATGGTCTAGGTATTGAGGTACTTGAACTTAAAAATAAATGTTTGTTAAGCAAATACATTTATAAAGTAATAAATGAAGAAGGGGTATGGAAGGAGTTGCTACATAACAAGTACCTCGGCCAAAAATACACTTTCTTAAGTCTAAGAGAAATCAACTGATTCTCCATTTTGGAAAGGGCTTATGCAGATAAACAATGAGTTCTTTGTTACAAGACGTTTCATAATTGGGGACATGTCTACTACTAAGTTTTGGGAGGAAACATGGTTGGATACACCGTTAGCACAACAATATCTATCCTTATATAAGATTGTGCAACGAGAAAATGTACTGTTGTAGATCGTACTAACTCACGTACCGGTGTATATTTAGGAGATTACTTATTGGCACTAAGTGGAAAACATGGCTACACTTAGCCAATATTTATGATGGTAGATTTGTTTGTGGATCTAGATAGATTTGTTTGGAATCTAATATCTTCAAGTGGTTTCCTAGTAAAATCCATGTACAAAGACCTTATGAATGACCGTACGGTCTTTCTTCAGAAATATCTACAGAAATTGAAAATCCTATTTAAGATAAAAATATTTTTGTGGTTCCTTCATAAGAAAGTTTTACTTAAAATGATAATTTAAAAAAAATGAAATTGGGTGAGATGTATCAAATGATGTTTTTGTGGGTTAGACGAAACCATAGAATATTTGTTTATATCATACCCTTTTGCATGTCTCTTATGACGCATTGTCAACTTTACTTATAATGTCCCTCCTCCAACTAATATAACAAATATGATTATGAATTGGATGAATGGAGTTGACACTCTATCTAAGGATAGATTCCGCATTGATATTTCTGCCTTATGTTGATCTATTTGGTGATGTAGAAATGACACAATCATTAAACAAGGCAAGACATTTTAATCTTTTATAGGTTATTCATGTAGTGGTGCACTGAGTTTGGCTATGGGCGCTTCTACTACCGAAGGACTGACGAGATTCTATGGTTACTAGATGAAATCATCTCCTCATGGTCACACGTGATATCTTCGGTCAGACTGGCTGGTAGCACATTAGTCGACTATAGAATGCCTGTTTTTTATATTTTTGCTGGTTGAGTAATGTGTAAATTCTGAGTGATTCTTGATGTGGTAATAGCATTAACCGATGCAGAGGTCGGGGTTACCCCCTTTTCGAAAAATATAGATTCTTCATCAACTCAGTATTTTGAATTTTCTCTTCAATTATAGCGTTCTTGCTTGTCTAGTACATTCCTAAGAAACTAGATTGTTCATTTTGCAGGGTTAAATACCACTCGGGATAAACCTAGCATACAATGCCACAATTTATGGGAACCTACACATATAAACTTTGAACAAATTAAACAAAATCCACACTTTTATTGAAGATAACCAGTCGTATAGCAGAATACTTACATTGTGTTGTGAACATACATAGAACCGATGTCAGTGTCCGTGCCTCCGAAAGAGGTGGATTTCCCCGACACACGCGGGTGCATGCGATAGAGCTCGATCTTGGGGTCAGTGGCCAGCCTGGAGAATGTTGGGTCATCGATATCTTCGCGCATAGTTCGGGGTTATACGAATCGGCCAAACAAGTTCTTTATTTGAGTATATGCACTATCTAAAATTATCCTTATTTGGAATCTAAATGAAAACCTTATGTGACGACTATTCTATAGAGAAGAGAAGCTCACATCGCCTAGCCAGGACTCGCTTGAGGTATCACCGTTGTTGAAGCTCAGCATGTCTGGCGGTGGAGGCATAAACACGGCGGCGATGCAGGGCAAATCTGGAAGAGTTGCACTGCTCAGAATGGTTGGCTTCGATATGGAGGGCGACGTTAGCGGCATGGCAGATAGCCAAATGGAAGGGAAGTTGATGAACTGCCGGCGTGTGGAAACATAGGGCGACGACAAAGGATATTGGTGGACAATTCATGGAATGGGGTGTTTAGGGGGACGAGTTCGGGAGCTGATGAACTAGGGATTGTTGTGGGGAACACTCACCTTTTGTGGCTGCCAAGATTGACCAGCGGGCAAAATCCTATGTGCTAGAGGTGTTGGTGCTCCCGTGTCGGTCCCTGTGGGCGGGGCCAGCTGGGGCTTGTCGGTTATGCTATTGGGCCTGAGAAATGACCGACATAATTTTGGAAGTGCATGTGGGAGTCTAAATTGTGGCCGACACCCTAATAGGACTATTGGGGTTGTGGATGAAGATGCTCTAAATGCTACTTCTGGAATTGTGGGAGTTCTTGGACACTAAGAGCTCGTTTGGAAGCCATCTAGAATCTGGAATTCAATCAAGATTCCAAATGAAACATGTCTGGATGTCACTGAATTAGAACTGTCATTTAAATTAGAAATTTCAGGGAGTTGAAAGTAGAATTCAGTCGAGATTCCATATACAACGTGTTTGACCGTCATGCAATTGGAATTGTCATTTCTGTTGAAAAATCCAGAAAATAGGTCTGAAATCATTTTATTTCATAATTCTTTGAGGGCAACCAAACATGATTTTTAGATTGGAACTTTAAATTACAAATAAAGTAATGACAACAATATCATTTTATTTTATTTTTACCAAATAGAATAAAATGATGGCTTCCAAACGAACCCTAATCAGAATAAACTACTTGCACCGGCAAGTAGGGTTGCAAGCTGGGCGAGATGCAGGATGCGGGACTAGTCTCTAGAACAATTTACGATGTAGTGTTAGATAGAACCCTCTAGTGCAATTTGTACTAATCCATGTGTTTTGCTGGATATGCGGGATCCCGCTTCTCCAACCCTACTAGCAAGTAAAACGATCGAGTGATTAAACAGGAGGTAGCGCACTAAATTCTCCTGGTTAAAACTGGAGACCCGTGATTTATGAAGGCCAGTGTTGGACCTTATTGTCTGAGACGACGGAGTGTCGTGTGTTCTACTGATCCGTATTGGTTGCTGCTGCTGTCCAATTTATGTCGCTGCCGGCCGGTTGATGCCATTAAAAAGTTGTGTAGTCGCAATGAGCTGTGCATGTAACGGGGAAGGACGAACGCGTGCTCCTTGATGGATGTCCAGTGAATTACGGAGCCCACGTTTCTGTTGGGCATCACTCGGGCATCAGTCATGCGGAAAGCAGTTCACAAAGTGGCGCCGTGTGCACCTACCAACCGAAACTTTTTTTTTTCAAAGATGAGGAGCGTAAGGGCATCTCTAACCGAAGGAGTAAAACTTCTCTAAGAGCATCTCTAACACCCTTCGTAAAACTGCAGGAACTGGAAAATTCTGGCGGATTTAGGGTTTACGGGTTAGGGCCTGCGAGCTAAGAGAGCCCGTAAACGGTCCAGCCCGTAATGCTTTTTCTTCGGCGCCCAAACTCGGCCCACCTGCGTCCCTACTAATACCGCTCGCCGACGTGAGTTCGGGTCCAAACCCGAACAGCCCCGCCGCGAAAACCCTAGCCGCACCCGTCGCCACCACATTCTCCTTCCAACTCCGGCGAAAGATTCTCGCGCCTCCAAGGCCGGATCCGCGAAGATGGCGACCGCAAGACGTAGCTGCGGCCTCGGCGGTGGTCCCATGGGCGGTGGCGGAGGCAGGGGAGGTGGGAGGCGCCCTCCGTCGGGCTCGCCGACACCATGCGGTGAAGAGGCCCGCAAGAAGCTTGTGCAGAGCATCGGCGCCAAGCGGCGTGCTGCGGGGCGGTGGACCAACCGTGGGCTCCATCCCCCGCCGTCGCTTGCCGCCTACATCGACTTCCCGACAACGCCACCCCCGCTCAGCCGACGACCCCGGCGCACGGAGAGTCTTCGCACTCCCATCGGCTGCTCCGCCTCTTTAGGGCGCATGATGACGACGAGGAGCGCGATGCGCTTGTGGACGCCATCCGCCTCTCCGAGGCCGCGCTGCAAGAGGAGCATCGCCGTGAGCGCGAGGAGATGGAGGCTGCCATTGCCGCGGTGGAGACGGGCGAGTGCGCGGAGAGGGAGGCCACCATCGCCACGGCGGAAGTGGCCGAGCGCGCGGACACAGTCGGCGGATCCGGGGGACCGCAACCTCGATCCGGACCTCATGGACATGGACGTCATTGTCCTCGACGACTAGGCGACGGCGCCAACGGGCTCCAATTTTGGTCCATCGGGGTAGGGCCGTCACGCATCTGCCCTCTGGAGAGCTCGTCCACTAACTATTTGCCTTTTTTCGTTATAATTTTGGTCCAACCGAAACTTTTTTTTTCAAAGATGAGGAGCGTAAGGGCATCTCTAACCGAAGGAGTAAAAGATATCGTCTTACTTCTCTAAGAGCATCTCTAACACCCTCCGTAAGACCGCAAGAACTAAAAAATTTCGACGGATTTACGGTTTACGTGTTAGGCCTGGGAGCTAACAGAGCCCGTAAACGGCCCAGCCCGTAACACTTTTTCTCAGGCACCCGAACTCGGCCCATCTGCGCCCCTACTAATACCGCTCGTCGACACGAGTTCGGGTCCAAACCCGAACATGCCCGCCGCGAAACCCCTAGCCGCACCTGCCGCCACCACATTCCCCTTCCAACTCCGGCGAAAGATTCCGGCGCCTCCAAGGCCGGATCCGCGAAGATGGCGACCATAGGACGTAGCTGCGGCCTCGGCGGTGGCGGAGGCAGGGGATGTGGGAGGCGCCCGCCGTCGGGCTCGCCGGCACCATGCGGTGAAGAGGCCCGCAAGAAGCTTGTGTAGAGCATCTGCGCCAAGCGGCGTGCTGTGCGGCGGTGGACCAACCGTGGGCTCCGTCCCCCGCCATCGCTCGCTACCTACGTCGACTTCCTGACAACACCGTAGGAGGCACGATGACGACGAGGAGCACGATGCACTTGTCGACGCCATACGCCTCTCTGAGGTCGCATTGCAGGAGGAGCATCGTTGTGAGCGCGAGGAGATGGAGGTTGCCATTGCTGCGGTGGAGACGGGCGAGCGCGCTGAAAGGGAGGCCACCATCGCTGCAGCGGAAGCGGCCAAGCGCGCGGACGCAGTCGGCAGATCCGGGGACCGCAACCTCGACCCCCACCTCATGGACGTGGACGTCATCGTCCTCGATGACTAGGCGGCGGCGCCAGCGAGCTCCAATTTTGGTCTGTCGGGGTAGCACCGTCGCGCATCTGCCCCTGGAGAGATCGTCCACTAACTATTTGCCTTTTTTCGCTGTAATTTGGATTTGTAGTATCTATGTGTGTATTGATCATAGCCCCTAGTATGAATCACGGCTTAAATTTCTTGGGAGTTTTTGAATTTCAAATTTACAGTTCATCAGTTCGGTTACTGACACTACAAGAATCTGCATGGTTCACGATGTTTTATTCATGACATGCCATAAAAACGTCATAGATGCGTGATGTTCTGGACTGTTTTGTCGCGACGCACTTGAGGACCCTCCATCCCGATTATCCAGGTTTTCGTCGACAAAAATTCGCCGCGGATTTTTGTCCGAGGCCCTAAATCCTAGTTCGGTATTTCATCCGATAGAAAATCATCACATAATTCGTCAAGGGCCGTTGGTTTATTGTTTTTTTTTCGACGGCCGGACCATCCGTGCATGTACCCCACCTGTCAGCTCAGTTTGAACGGCAGGATCTAACAGGTTTTTCTCACAATTTTAGCCGGATCCAGCTGTTAGTCCATCTAATAGAAATTAGATAGCATAAAAACATAGTACCTTGACCATGGTTCGAACTCGCAACCACACTCATTGCTCGATGGTACGGAACCACTGGACTAGGGGACTCTGATCCGACAGTTCTACTACGTTTCTATTCTTATACGCATGTTCTAAATCAGCCGTCCTTCCATATTTACCCTTATGTTTTCACTAACAGCCCCAACAGCTGGACAAGACAAATACGTTTCAAACATAACACTACTTCATATTTTTTATATAGACGTTCTCAATCACATGAAGAAGCAAAATATGATAAGTACAGGAAATTACAACAACAATCAACACACCATATATCAACATGGAGATAACACAGAATATTACAAATATATAGAGAACATAGTTGACATACAGTTCCAAACCAACTAGACAACCGGATTCACAAAGAGTTCCAAAACCAAGTACACAACCTGCAGGTTCACATACAGTTCCAAACTGACTACGAGTTCACATGAAGCCAACTAGCATAACCAGGTACTTTGTGCCCTTATTTCAGGCAACTAATATGAAACATGAAGCCAGATATGGGCTCCTCAAAGAAGGTGAAGATGAAAAAAATCCCCTTTTTTGATTCGAGCTGCCCGACAATCTTTGACCAGTTGCTTGTCATCTAGGCAACATCATTCCCGCCTTGGATAAAATGAACATGCTCACGTCCTACATGATCTGCGACTATGATACGAATCTCCAATGACAGATACTGAAGGGGTTCCATAGCAGAAAACAAAAAATTACTACGTTGGAACTACCTAATGCCCAAGATCTATCTATGTACTAATGTATTACGACCAGAGCATATATGGATGTAAGCTCACCAAGCTGTCCGTATGTATCTTACCCGTCATGTGGGTGAACAAATCCCGTCTTTAGCCATATGTCATCTACTGTTCCTCTGGAATACCTAACGTATATCTTTATGATCACCATGTCACCGGTGACGTTTGATGTAGTTTTAGGCAGCCTCGGAAGACAGTGAGTTATATGATCTCACAGTCAAAGGAGAAGGAGACTATATTTCTAGCTCTTGCAACAATGAACTCTATGACTTGATTGTGTTGCAATTTTTGGGTAATGTCCATCACATCATTCACCAATGATATGACCTTGTTGTCAATTGGCATAAATGCCCATGATCAGGAAACTTTGATCATCGCTTGACCACCGAACTAGTATGAATAGAGGCTACTAGGGACTTGGTTTGTTTCATACCGCACCTGTATCAATATTTCCTCTTGATACACTTATAGCACAATCCGAAACTATTACAAACTAATTGAGATATGACAATAAAAACCAATTTATTATTTGCCTCTAGGGCATATTTCCTTCAGTCTCCCACTTGCATTAGAGTACAAATAATCTAGATCGCATTTTACTCATTGTAAATCATATCACATATGCGTTTATTGATCATGCTTGTTCATGGGATACGTCCTTTCCATGTTCCATTTTACCATATCATTATGTCTTTTGCAAATCGTTAATGTCTACCTAATTTTGACATTCATACTATTATCTTATAATAGGTTGAAGTATTCATTTGGTGACAAAGTGAGACTTTGTTTCTAGTGTTTACAATGACGGTCGCTTTGTAAACTTTGAAACACACTTTGCACCTTTGTGTATGTATGGCAGTTATGGCAACAGAGTGAGGTCGGTTTCTAGGAGCCAGCAGTGATGTTAGATCAGCCACAATGAGCTTTCTCATGGGCACTGTGCCCTGGGACACACCCTCTACGTAAATACAAACTATTCCCGCCACACCAATTTACATCACGTCAGATGGAGCCATTATACTTCTATATCTATGTACGAGACTTCAATATCCATATATTGCTGGAGTAAATCCAATAGACTCAAGCATCTCTATGTTTGTAGTTAACTCCTTGAATCTGTCCAAACTTTGTGACAAATCGAGCTTTATGTCTTCATAAGTTTCATTTTGCTTCTTATGACTTTGTAGTCATTCAGAAATATCAAGTAAACTTTTTTACTTAATAAGATCAAGTAACATATTACTTTGCAATCTTAAAAGTAACTTAATACAGGATTTCATGACTACTAGTCATTTCTTGCACTTAGGTCCATCGTGCTTCTTTGTAGTTTGTAGGTATGTCTAGTTCAAAACATGACAAGTGAATCAATGATATAATTCCACAAACTTGCAGCATATATAGTTGAATCATACTTTCTTTAGTAAAAGTATTCGCTAAAACTTTATTATCATTATGATTAGTTTCTCCTCTATATCTAGAGTTCGGTTTCACTAAACAAATTTCGCTGCGCCACTCAACATTTAGGAGGTAAGGTAAAATACCTTATCTTGATCTTTTACTTTCTTCCACTTGTACCTTCATCAAGACACACCAACTTAGGACAAGAGCAGGTTTGCCCCTTAAGGAGCATGTATTCATAGTTTCCTAAGAATACGCTACAAAGACTTGTTTATTCGCCATGATTTCAAATTATCGAAATCTCTAGAAACTCGAACATGCCATAACTCTCATGGTGTTGTTTCCACGAATCTTTAGATGTTCCTTTGTATTTTAACCGAGTGTTTGCTCATTTCGATGTCTAACTCTAAACGACAATTATAACCCTGATAAGAGATAATATTATACCATATGTATCTAATACATAATGATTATGATATTTAGACATTTCAATATAGTTTGAATTCGCCCAATTATCATAATTTGTGAAACATCTTTCACAATTCTTTTTTATGCTAAACTTAACTTGAATACTTTACTCATGTCGATCAAATCGAAGAGACTTTTGTATTCCTGTTAATTCAATATCCACCTTTACTTTGAAATCTTTTGAACAATTCAAAATAGTTTTAAACTTATGTTTCATTAAGTAAATACTCATATTCACTTAAATCCACAATGAAATACGAAATAATGATTTCCACTATTTGTTGAAAATACGATACATCACTATGTATAAGATTCAATATTTCTTCGCATATCACCGTTTTACTAGAATGAGGAGTTTTAGTCATTCTGCCAAACGAGGCATGGTTTTGCAAAGTCTCTAGATTAAGTATCTAAGACCCCGATCTTCATTAATATGAAAAACATGCAATAACCAAAATGACTTAAACTATAGTGTCATATCATAATTAAACTTTGTATATCTTTTAGCATTCTAATCCTTTATGAATGTTTAAACTATTATCATTAATATAGTGATGAGAATAACTAATTTATAATCATAATGTGACCATAAAGGTTTTATTCATAAGAACAGTACAACTAGTTTGTAACTTATTCATATGAATAATCGTCTCGCCAAAAGCAAGACACACAAACAAGGATTACAAATTTATATTTAAGTCCATTAATACAAATGACAATCTTTGAGGAAAGGGGTGATATATGTAGGACAACTATTTTGATTGCCGTCATCATGCAACTTCTCCTTATCTCCAGCAATTCTCAAGCAGACAATCCTATTTTTACAAAGCAGGACAAGTATCAAATACTTTGCAAACTGCAACGAGTTTTGCCATAACCACATTTATAATTTGTATATCTGACATATACCTTTTCCATTAATGACCTCCACTACGATCTCTACAGAGTCATCGGACTATCTCCTAATGGTTATTGTACCAAGTAGAGAAGATCACCTTTAATGAGGATATCCCTCAGGCGTGGGTATTAATCTATGAAGTTGAACCCTTTTGCTAAGTTCCACATCACACAAGAAATTTCCCATGGTCACAAAGGACCTCAATGGGATAGGTCATAATCTACTAAGATATTTGCAAATAGACATCTAGACTAAGTTTATAATATGAGTTCAATCCTTATTGGTCTCCCACTAAAATTTTCATCCCCTGGACGAGTTTTTAGCGATCACATGATCCCAATTCACTACACCACCCTGATCATCACGGCCGACAATGCAGTTTCAAAGGTAGACATTCCCCAATGTCAAACATATCATCCATGTGACTCCTGGCTCGACCTTTCGGTCTGTTGTGTTCCGATGCCATATCTGCTTATGCTAGGCTCGCCAATTTTAACTTGTGTGTATTCGCAGTGCAACATGGCTTACACCCATTGTATGCGAACATAAATATGTATAGCCCCCGATCATCATGGCCGGCTTCATAACGACGAACATTCTTGGTGGTGCACACACAAGGCGAACACTATCAGGAAACCTTGATCATAGCTTGACCAATGAACTAGTATTAATAGAGGCTACTAGGGACTTGGTTTGTTTCATACCACACCTGTATCAATGTTTCCTCTTGATACGGTTATAGCACAATACGAATTTATTACAAACTAATTGAGATATGACAATAAAACCTATTTATTATTTGCCTCTAGGGCATATCTCCTTCAGTCTCCCACTTGCACTAGAGTAGAAATAATCTAGATCGCATTTTACTCATCGTAGACCATATCACATATGTGTTTATTGATCATGCTTGTTCATGGGATACGTCCTTTCCATGTTCTGTTTTACCATATCATTATGTCTTTTGCAAATCGTTAATGTCTACCTAATTTTGACATTCATACCATTATCTTATAATGGGTTGAAGTATTCGATGGTGACAAAGTGAGACTTTGTTTCTAGTGTTTACAATGACGGTCACTTTCACAATTGTCATGTAAACTTTGAAACACACTTCGCACTCCTTTGTGTATGTATAGCAGTGATGGAAACAGAGGGAGGTCGGTCTCCAGGAGCCAGCAGTGATGTTAGATCAGCCACAATGAGCTTTCTCATGGGCACTATGCCCTGGGACACACCCTCTACGTAAAGACGAACTAGTCCCGCCAAAACAATATACATCACGTCAGATGGAGCCCTTATACTTCTATATCTATGTAGATTCTAGTGCATGAAATGCAACTATGCACCTTACTTTGCTTCTTGCCATTTAAGGACAAACTTAATTTTGGCTCACTGATTAACTTAGGAATATCTTCTAGACATGTTCTTACAGTTAAGAGCTTGTCCTTCCAACCAGAACCTCAGATCACATTGCGTCGAGTATACAATATGGTTTTATGGAAGAACCTATAACTGAGGCATAGGAGATGCAAACACCTCTTTCTTTCTTTTAACCATAGTTGTAATACTAAGACTAACTCAATGCTTCATACAAGTAAAGACATCTTTCTTACCTCATTCTATTCTGAGCTATTTCAGAATATTGTCTAGGATATTCTGAACATTTTCAGAATCAAGTCTAGGAAGCATTATGTTGTTTATTAAACTAACCAATCTATCTCGATAGGTCTCATTGTTTAATAACTTGTTCATATTCATGCATATTTACTAACTTAAATGTTATCAATACCAATCAAATCATTCATATATGGTGTCCACATATCTCAAAATGATTTCACGCTCCCACTCAAATATGGCATCCATATATGAGATCCAGGGATTTCACTTAGCTCCCACTCAAAATATGTCTGCTACATATTATGAGTTAGCCAAGCTACTTAGCTCCCACTCAAATATAAGTCCTCTCAATAATCTTGCACATTCCAAAATTCTTTGATCACCATCAAATCGAGAATTCTAGCTACGAGACTTCAATATTCATATATTGCTGGTGTAAATCTAATAGACTCAAGCATCTCTATGTTTGTAGTTAACTCCTCGAATCTGTCCAAACTTTGTGACAAATCGAACTTTATGTCTTCATTAAGTTTCATTTCCTTCTTATGACTTTGTAGTCATTCATAAATACCAAGTAAACTTCTTTACTTGATAAGATCAAGTAACATATTACTTTGCAATCTTAAATGTAACTTAATACAGGATTTCATGACTCCTAGTCATTTCTTGCACTTAGGTCCATCATGCTTCTTTGTAGTTTGTAGGTATGTCTTGTTCAAAACATGACAAGTGAATCAATGATATAATTCCGCAAACTTGCAGAATATATAGTTGAATCCTACATTCTTTAGTAAAAGTATTCGCTAAAACTTTATGATCATTATCATTAGTTTCTCCTCTATATGTAGAGTTCGGTTTCACGAAACAAATTTCGCTGCGCCACTCAATAATTAGGAGGTAAGGTCAAATACCTTATCTTGATCTTTTACTTTCTTCCACTTGTACCTTCATCAAGACACACCAACTTAGGACAAGAACATGTTTGCCCGTTAAGGAACATGTATTCATAGTTGCCTAAGAATACGCTACAAAGACTTGTTTATTCGCCATGATTTCGAATTATCGAAATCTCTAGAAACTCGAACATGCCATAACTCTCATGGTGTTGTTTCCACGAATATTTAGATGTTCCTTTGTATTTCAACCGAGTGTTTGCTCATTTCGATGTCTAACTCTAAACGACATTTATAACCTTGATAAGAGATAATATTATACCATATGTATCTAATACATAATGATTATGATATTTAGACATTTCAATATAGTTTGAATTTGTCCAATTATCATAATTTGTGAAACATCTTTCACAATTCCTTTTTATGCTAAACTTAACTTGAATACTTTAGTCATGTCAATCAAATCAAAGAGACTTTTGTATTCCTATTAAGTCAATATGCACCTTTACTTTGAAATCTTTTGAACAATGCAAAACAATTTTAAACTTATGTTTCATTAAGTAAATACTCATATTCACTTAAATCCACAATGAAATATGAAATAATGATTTCCCCTATTTGTTGAAAATACGATACATCACTATGTATAAGATTCAATATTTCTTCGCATATCACCGTTTTACTAGAATGCGGAGTTTTAGTCATTCTGCCAAACAAGGCATGGTTTTGCAAAGTCTCTAGATTAAGTATCTAAGACCCTGATCTTCATTAATATGAAAAACATGCAATAACCAAAATGACTTAAACTATAGTGTCAAATCATAATTAAACTTTGTATATCTTTTAGCATTCTAATCCTTTATGAATGTTTACACTATTATCATTAACATAGTGATGAGAATAACTAATTTATAATCATAATGTGACCATAAAGGTTTTATTCATAAGAACAGTACAACTGGTTTGTAACTTATTCATATGAATAATCGTCTCGCCAAAAGCAAGACACACAAACAAGGATTACAAATTTATATTCAAGTCCATTAATACAAATGACAATCTTTGAGGAAAGGGGTGATATATGTCGACCATCAACTATTTTGCTTGCCGTCATCATGCAACTTCTCCTTATCTCCAGCAATTCTCAAGCATACAATCCTGTTTTACAAAGCAGGACAAGTATCAAATACTTTGCAAACTGCAATGAGTTTTGCCAAAACCACATTTATAATTTGTATATCTAACATATACCTTTTCCATCAATGACCTCCACTACAATCTCTGCAGAGTCATCGGACTATCTCCCAATGCTTATTGTACCAAGTAGAGAAGATCACCTTTAACAAGGATATCCCTCAGGCGTGGGTATTAATCTATGAAGTTCGACCCTTTTGCTAAGTTCCACATCACACAAGAAATTTCCCATGGTCACAAAGAACCTCAATGGGATAGGTCATAATCTACTAAGATATTTGCAAATAGACATCTAGACTAAGTTTATAATATGAGTTCAATCCTAATTGATCTCCCACTAAAATTGTCATCCCCTGGACGAGTTTTTAGCGATCACACGATCCCAATTCACTACACCACCCCCAATCATCACGGCCAGCAATGCAGTTTCAAAGGTATACATTCCCCAATGTCAATCATATCATCCATGTGACCCCTGCTCGACCTTTCGGTCTGTTGTGTTCCGAGGCCATATCTGCATATGCTAGGCTCGCCAATTTTAACTTGTGTGTATTCGTAGTGTAGCATGGCTTAGACCCACTGTATGTGAACATAGATATGTCTAGACCCCGATCATCATGGCCGGCTTCATAACGATGAACATTCTTGGTGGTGCACACACAAGGAGAACACTATCATTGGAATTATTTAGGGATTATCTTATTTGCTACCGTTGAGTATCTAATACTAGCATATAATAAGATGTAAAACAGGTATCAACATCACATGTAAATGTTGTGATATGATATGGTCCTTCTTCTTGAGCCTTGATCTCCATTGAGCGCTTCGGCATGATCTCCATCTTGCCCTGGGTTTGACGCCAAGTCCATGACGCCACCACTAGGTCGTCCATCGGAATGATGGCTGTTTTACTATACATCTTAGTAATAGAAAAGTAAACTAGTTTACCTTCATAACAACCAATACCATATCAAATCACATGCCCTCCTGCAAAACAAAGTTAGACACATGTACTTTATCTTTTGCAACTTGTACATGGTTGTTAGGGCTTTCACAATAGAACCGTTTCTAAACTATGAACTTTCCAACCACAACATGGATCGAATAGTTGTCTCTACTACACCCCTTTAGGGGCCCTCCGTTGTAAATGCTATATCAACTATTGAATGAGAGATAGACACCCGCTAGCCACTTATACGGATCAAGCCGTATGTCGAGCATGGAACCAGTCTCGTGTATGAATACGCGGAAGGTCGGCCCATGCCGCTTCATCAAACAATACCACGATATAAACAAGTACACGTTAGAGGGTAACAACTAAGGGATCAATGCCCGCACACTACTTGTGCGTCCTGACCGTACAACACTCCTACGTATAGATCGGCTCTAATACCACTTAAGGGGTTCCGTAGAAGAAAACAAAAAAAGTTCCTATGTTGGAACTACCTAATGCCCAAGATCTATCTATGTAGTAATGTAGTAATGACCGGAGTGTATAGAATACATACCCTTGTAGACTGTACGCGGTTAACGTTCAGAGGGGAACGTGGTTGGAGTAGTCGAACTCGTAGCCGACATCAAGGTTGCGAAGCTCCTCGCATGTCACCCCTTGCTCCATCTTTATCGTGCAACAAATCCGGCTCATGACATCCAAGTGCCCTAAGTGTTGTACCTCGTGGCTTCGTACACATCCAGTGTATGATGAGACGTCCGTCTCCATGATCCTGTCGGGAGTGCAGAAGTAGATCTTTGGCTATAAATCCCTGCAGCACAACGGCATGCTGCAGGTGTGTCGTATCTTGCCCGAACAGTCCTTTTTTGGGACTATGCCAGCGCGTGGAGACAAATATGTATAGAGAGATAGGGAGGAGAGAAAGTCAACCAAAAGACTTCTCAAATTGTTGTCTTTAATCCCACCCATGGGCACCCCTGTATATTGGGGAAGAGTTGTGTGCCCTCTCCATTAAGTGGCCCATGTGGGATTCCACAGCCCAGCTAGGCCAAAAATTAAAAATGGTCAAATACCTAATTGAGACAAATCCGGAGGGAAAAGAGCCCATGAGGGAAAAGACCAAAGGGAGGAGAGAGAAGGGGTGGCCGCCCACTTGGGGAGAATATCATTTTGTGGCCCGAAAGTTGGGGCGCCCAGGCAACGCGGTACCCAAGTTCCCTGAAATCAGCCGGGATGACTATAGTTGGTGTGCCAAATACTCAAAGGGTCTTTTCGGCACGAATTCAACTTTACGTTTCAATACAAAAAATTAGGCTAACAGCCGTCAAGCTGGGCCCCCCTGTCAGTTCTCGCCATTATGTCGCTCCCGTCGCTTAGGTGTCAATTAGGCTTGCAGCGTTGGCGCCTGCATCCATTACGCGTCTTCATCTTCCTCGGAGCAGCAATCTGTGGGGCGTCGCAGCCATAGCGCGGAGCTGGGACGTGGACGCACCTGCTCGGCCCAGCTCTCCTCCCTGTAGGCTTGCAGCGTTGGCGCCTGCATCCATTACGCGTCTTCTTCTTCCTTGGATCGGCAATTTGTGGTCACGGCCATGGTGCAGAGCTGGGACGTGACGAACCTGCTCGGCCCTGCTCTCCTCCCCATCCCGAGTCAGAGCTCGCCCTCACCATGGACACACCCATGGCATGGTGCGGGGACGAGAATTGGTTCCCGGTGAGATCTTTCACCACGTCGACCATGCTCAGTTCTGTTTTTGTCCTCTACAATCCGAGCTCGCCGCCGTCGTGGTTGCACCCACACCAATTCTGCCACCTCCGCCGAGGTCTCTGTGGTAGCTCAAGTTTTGTCATGTTGGACTTGTAAGCGAATTCGGAGCTGGGGGGCGGCAACCCGTTGTTGAACCTACAATGAATTTGCTAAAGACTGCATGCCGCTCTAAGGTCTTCGGCTGATGCCTTCGGCTTCTGCCAACGTCCACCGCCGATGTGAGATCATTTAGTTACTTCAATACAAAAGTTCGACCAATTTAACTTGTTAATGTATTCCTTGACAATTATAATATAATCGAGCACTAGAAATATTTTGTAGTGTGCATGAGCATGATTGGTAATATAACTGAACACTAGAAATTTTAAGGCACTCCATATAAAGGAGTAGATTAATATAGAAGGTTCACTAGAGACACCACGGATATATTGTCTTACATGCCACACAGAGGTAATAATTAACTAAAACAAAATAAAAGCAGGGGCGGCAATAGGAGGCCGGGACACGGAGATGCCTAGCAGGGCAGGGGTTTATCAGTAGGAGGCAGCGACAGCCTAGTCGATGGGATACAGGACAGTCCTGACATACTCCCAGAGGAATTTGCTGTAGGCTGCGTGACGTGCCAAGGTAATCGGCCTATGGCTTCTGCCTCCGCCTCTGCCAACGCGCTCCGCGTGCTGGATCATGCTGTTGAGGTCCATGTTGATTGCCCTGCCACAGAATGGGCAAAACAGTCTCCCCTTACGGTGGAAACGAATTAGCCCACACCGTAACCGCCTCAGCACGTAGCGGCTCTTGTTGTCCCTGGATACCTTGCTTTCGTCCACTTCATCATCATCCTCCTGTTGATTTTTAAGAACATAACTTAGAACTCATACATATGATTGAATTGTATTACAACTCAAGAATTGACAACATGTATAGGTAAGACAATATATTCGTGGATATCAAAGATAAAGCATCTCAACAATAGTTTGATCGGTTCATATATCATTTCATCTCAAGACAATGAAAAATAATTGCATCAGAGTGAATGTAGGATAAATCTAGGGGCCTCATAAGTTTCTTTAGGGATGGAGTAGGTGAACCAATACACAATTTGCACAACCTGTAATGTTGTTGTACATCGCCCCAGGTTCACTAACTCATCCCTGAAAAAATCTAACACCAATGTGTCTACCTCTCTTTTGGCACAAATTTGAATCATTGGCCACAATAAGAAATTGAAATGTAATCGTACAAAACATTATTCAGGGATATACATAGTCAGGTACAAAAACAAGCCTAAATATTGTAATTATAAATAAAAAACCAAACAATTAATCTTCTGGTACATGTGAAAAATACTTATGATCAAAACCATTCATATACATATGCATCATACCAATCATTAAAAGATCAGAAACAATTCAAGGATCATATATGTAGTTCCATATGAGAATAAATCTAGGGCCTCATAATTTGTTTCAGAGATGGAGTTGGCGAACCAAAGTACCAACAACACAACCTATATTGTTTGTGTGCATTGCTGCATCAGGTTCACCAACCCATCCCTAAAACATGACACCATCATACGTGTCTCCCCTTGAACTCTTTTGGGGCAAATTTCAATCATCGGCCTCAGTGACAAACTAAAATGTAATTCTTATACACTATGAATGCATGGAATAGATAATTCGAATATCATAGTTCTATGAATGTAGAATAAAGATTTCGGCCTCATAAGTTTCTATAGGGATGGCGTAAGCGAACCAAGTAACACTTGCACAGCTTGTATTGATCTTGTACATGGCCCCAGGTTCGCTAACTCATCCCTAAAAAAATCTGACACCAATGTGTCTGCCTCTCTTTGGGGCAAATTTGAATCATTGGCCACAATAAGAAATTGAAATGTAATCGTACAAAACAATATTCAGGGATATACATATGCATCATACAACACATTCATAGATCAGAAACAATACAAAGATTATATATATAGGTTCCAAATGAGAAAAAAATTAGGGCCTCATTTTTTTCAGCGATGGAGTCGGAGAACCAAAATACCAACAACACAACCTATATTGTTTATGTGCATTGCTACCCGAGGTTCACTAACCATCCCTAAGAAAATGATACCATCAGATGCCCTTGCACTATTTTGGGGCAAAATTGAATCATTGGGCTCAGTAAGGAATAGAAATGTAATGTTATAGGCCTGCTGTGTATCGAAATCAACACTCAACTAGCAAACTGAACTAGATGGCAAATGATCAGATTGGGGTTTTGTGACTAGATGGCAGATGCATCAATCGACCAATCGAACCATATATATACTACCATACTTCAAGAGCAAAAGAATCTGTACACGATTGAGAAAATCCTATGTATGAATAGTGAAAACTGCGGCTGCGACTAGAGAAGCTAGCAATGTAGTACCTCGGACTCCTCATTAGGGACCTCCTCCTCGAACTCATCATTCTCCGCCATTGCGTCTAAGATTTCTTGTACTGCGATGGGGTCGTTGATGTAGAGTACCAGATTGACTCCGCCTGCCGCCTGCCCCCCATCTAGATCTGCCGTTGGCACCACGACGTTGTTGGCCACCTGCTACTCGGCGGCGACTGCTATTGGCTAGACGAATGAGCTCGCACCCTTGACAGTGTGGCGACGAGTGATGTTCGTGCCCGGAGAAGACGGCTCTGCCTGCTTGGCGACGACTGGGCCATCTGCTGCTGCGCCTTCAACTGGCTTCACCTCCGACTCGTCTCCACGCATACGCTTCATGGAGCACCAAGGGAAGGAGGTAGTGCAAGCGATGGAGATTCGGCGCGCACGGTAGGTGTAGATTGGAGTCTTGGGACTAGACAGACTGGCGGAAAATGACACGAGCTCATGGAAAAAGAAGGTCGAGGGTGGTTATAAACATCGGACCATTCGTAGTCCTTGAGTGGACATGTGCGGTGGGCGGGGGGTACCACAATCTCCACCCTTTTTTTTGAAACAACCATGATCTCCACTTTAGAGCTGCATTGAAAACACACTAATGGCAGACCTCGATTCTACTGCATGCAAGGGGCGCGGAACCAATTTCTAGCAACGTTAGATCTACTCGAGGGGGGCCTTGACTCATGGAAGTTACTAGCGGTAGGACCCAGTCGGAAGTGAGATTGAGAGTGCTGCGTAAAAACGGGATATGTCTTATTAAAATCAAGTGGCAATAAATTGCAGCGTCCCGTCGACAACCATGCACTCGATGACCCCGTTGCCCTGTGCATGTGTTGTAGTAGCAGTAGGAGGATTTTCAGACTTGATTAAACTTGACATGAACGCTCGACGACTTTTTCCATGGACGACATCGTGTTACTTCCTGTAGAAGTCTCGCTGAGTGAGACGTCCATGCTATCTCACGCTGTACTGTGAAGGGCACGACGTGTGTAACGATCATCGTTGGATCGCACAGAATCAACGGTTGGTGCACACAATCCGTGTGACAACTATGACAACAAATCAGGGAGTAGCCGATAGGGTGAGCACATGTTTGGGCTTCTACGAAAGATAGAGAGAGGGGGGCAAAACTAAGTAGTACCACATAAAACCAAGGGCAAAACTGAGTAGTATAAAAATGGAAAGTGTCTTGTACAATGAAATACATCATGGCATACATCAAATTATGCCAAGATAGATCTACTAGAGTTCATTGGATGTGTGTTCTTCTCATAAACCACACATGGATCCACTAGTGTGATTGCATGTCTACTCTTTTCATTAACCATAGTTAGAGTCATTGCATGTCTGTTCTTTTCACAAACCACATATCACCAGTGTCATTGCATGTGTATTCTTCTCATGAACCACACATGGATCCACCTAGTGTGATTGCATGTCTGTTCTTTTCACAAACCACATATGGATCCACCAGTGTCATTGCTTGTCTGTTCTTTTCATGAACCACACCCAGTGTCATTGCATGTATGTTCCTCTAAACAAACCACATAAGGATCCACCAGTGTTATTACATGTCTGTTCTTTTCACGAACCACACATGGATCCACCAGTGTCATTGCATGTGTGTTCTTTTCATGAACCACAGCTAGAGTCATTGCATGTGTGTTCTTCTAAACAAACCACACATGGATCCACGTAGTGTGATTGCATGTCTGCTCTTTTCACAAACCACACATGGATCCACCAGTGTCATTACATGTGTGTTCTTTTCATGAACCACAGCTATAGTCATTGCATGTATGTTCTTTCCACAAACCACACATGGATCCACCTAGTGTCATTGCATGTATGTTCCTCTAAACAAACCACATAAGGATCCACCAGTGTCATTGCATCTTTGTTCTTCTCATGAACCACAACTAGTGTCATTGCATGTCTGTTCTTCTCACACACCCCATAAGGATCCACCAGTGTCATTGGATGTGTACTATTCTCATGAACCACACATGGATCCACCAGTGTCATTACATGTCTGTTCTTTTCATGAACCACATCTAGACTCATTCCATGTCGGTGCTTTCCACAAACCACATACGAATCCACCAGTGTCATTGCATGTTGATGACCCACAAGTATAGGGGGTGTATCGCAGTATTTTTGATATGTTAGAGTGTCGAACCCAACGAGGAGCAGAAGGTGATGGCTAGTGGTATGGATCAGGAATTCTATGCAAATACTTAGCAAACGGATTTTTAGGGGTTTTTGATAAAGCAAGTAAACAAAGTAAGAGTAAACAAAAGACAGTAGGAATAAATGCAGCAAGTGGCCCAATCCTTTATGCAGCAACAGAAAGCCGATTGTATTACTTAAGATGACCAAATGTTCTCGAGGACACATGGGAAGACTGTCAAGTGCTTTCGCTTCATATAGTTGATTAATCTTCTTTAGCTTGCTAAGTGTTGTGTGGGTGAACCTGTGCTAATGTACTGACCTTCGTAGGACTAATACATACTTGTGATTATACCCCTTGCAAACATCCGTAAGTACAAGAAAGAAATTAAGGTAGAAACCTAACCACAACTTTAAACTCTAAGACCCTTACGTCCCTTGTGCAATGGTTTCCTAACAGGGGTTCAGGTTTCTGTCACTCTGGCAACCCCTACGATTAGTAGCTAAATACACAATGCATTCCCCTAGGCCCATATAGGTGAAGTGTCATGTAGTCGACGTTCACATGACACCACTAGAAGAAGTACACCACAACTTAAATATAAAACCATTGAATCTTTCCCAACACAACTCCACTACTAACAACATGACTTGTCCCATGTCCTCAAGAACAAAATGAACTACTCACAAGACATCATATAGATCATGATCAGAGATGGAATAATGATGTATAACAATCTGAACATAAACAATAATTCAACGGTTCACTCAATAACATCAACTACAAAGAGTAATTAACACCGAGAAAGTTTCCCCTATGAACTATGCAAGATTCAACACAATAGGTACAGAAATATGGAGATGGTGATGATGGTGCTGATGATGGTGATGATGATGATGATCCTGATGAAGTCCAGGTTGATGGTGGTGTTGATGGCGACGGTCTCCCCTCTCCAAGAAGGAATTCCCCTGACAGAAATCTGTCTGCCGGAGAGATCTTTCTCTCTTGGTGTTTTCCGCCTCGTAGAGGCGGCAGAATCTTTCTGTGGTCGCTCCCCGAGTCTTAGGGTTTCGGGAGGAATATATACGCCAGAGGGGAGTGCTAGGGTGGACCAGGACGGCCACACCACCTAGTGGCGTGGCCCAGGGTGGTCCGCGCCAGGGGGTGGTGTGGGCCCCCTGTGGCCCATCTCCAGCCCCCCTTCTGGCTTCCTTCGTATTCTGGAAAAATAGGATTTTCCGTATATTTTCCCGGATTTTCTGATCTTCGCGAATTTTGCCTCCAAACAACACCTTTTCCATTGGAATCCTGACTACAGCGGTCCATGCTCCAAAAGTCATCAACCATGCAAAAACAGATGAAATAACATAAGTATCACCTCTCAATATGAAATATATCAATGAATAACAGTGAATTATGACAAATAGTAGTGATGCAAAATGGACGTATCAACTCCCTCCAAGTTTAGACTTCGCTTGTCCCCAAGCGAAACTGAGCTCAATAAACATGACCTCAGGTTTATGGAGTGAAGAGTCGATAAAAGAATACGGACAAGAAGCATCACATTCATCAATACATAGATCATAATAGAAGACAACTCACTATTATATAACTCAACTTGCAATGAGTAAAGGAAACACAATAAAGATACATAAAGTAAATCATAATTGGTAATGGCAAACTTAGCTCTTAGTCGAAGAATAGTTGATAATTTGCTGGAGTTCACAAATGGCTGGTTTTCAATGATACCTTTCAAAGTAGTAAACATCAAGATAAGAGCAATGTGCAAAACAAGGAACATAAGAAACATGATTAGATAAATCATCATATGAATGAATGAAACACAAAAATTCAAAATACTTGCCGAGATAGAAGGGAATAGGTTTACTGACTCAACTACAAAGTAAAAAAGAAAGGCCCTTCGCAGAGGGAAGCAGGGATTGCAAGTCTCATAAAGAGCTCCCAAAATTTTTGATACTTACTAGCTTTCAGCTCGCATTGTCCCTATCATAGGCATCTTTTGGTGATTAATGTTAAAGTGACACAACTAAGAGGATATGCTTGACATGTTATAAGTTGAAATCTCATGCCCCTTACTTATGAGTACCGAACCTCATGCTACTCAACTTCAGTCACGAGTAAGCTGTTGTCATTGTAAATACATGTGTATCATTGAGAACCGCCAACGGGGTACCCCTTGAACATGACACAGGAGCTATCCCATAATCAAAATGACAAGGCAAGCAGACAGTGAGCATCTCAACGATCTTTTTATTTGCTATTTGCATAGGTTTTTATTGAGGATGCTTCATAGAATGCCCACTATGCTGCAAGTTTCCACCATGATTAGTCATGGCTTAGGCTAGCGGCCTAGGCGTTTCTCTAACACACATATAAACTCCATGATCTTACAAGTTCCACTTTTATTTCACACCACCGGGATCCATAAGCAAAAGAACATGATATCAACTAGGCACAAAGTACCATGGTAGTGTTGAAAGCATTCCCCATGATGCATGGTTCTGCTAACTTCAACTCATAAAGCGCAAGCATATACGCAACAAAGATGGACCCAATGGTTCAAGTTTATTAGATACGAGAAAGTAAAGTGTGCCATCAAGTTTGTGAGAGCTTTAATCACTAATTTTCACATAACAAGTTTAATTTGGGACGTAGATAAAACAAGAATTTACTTGGAATAGCAATAATGCTAATAGGTAGGTATGGTGGACACAAATGGCAAAGGTTTTGGATTAAAGGAGTGGATGCACGAGAAGAAATCCCTCTCAGTACAGGTTTTTGGCTAGCAAGGCTGGGTAGCAAGTACAAGAGTTGAAGGAAACAAACAAACATACAATTGATAAAGACAAACATGCAATCTTCCTTGGAAACACAAAAGATCTTAACTAGATAATACTAGACTTATGAGCAAATCAAGAAAGAAAGATGATGAAATAAATTTTCTTTAGAGTACTTTTATCTTTTCTTTCAACTCTCAAAAATAGTGTTGCTACTGACCGAGCCAGGTTTGCCAAAACCAACTAAATTAACTCAATGATCCCAAAGTGCTACCAATACTAAAAACAAGATCAATCATATAACCACGAATTGAAAACTAATATAAGCTATGCAAAAGGGTAAATGATAGAACTTCTCATTAATATTCCATAACGACAACTCACACCAAGGGATACATATCTAACGAGAGAGGGGACACTTCCATAATGCAAACCATCCTACATAATAACTTCTCTATTCATGATATGATCTACTAATAAGGTAAAAAGATAGAAGATAGTGATGTGATACCGCGACACTCCCCCAAGCTTGGAACAAACCAAAAGGGATGCCAAACCTGATGACGAATTACTCTTTCGGTGATGGTGATAATATTTTCTTAGTTGACGTGAGGAAATCTTCCAGCATCTTGTGAAGCCTATTATTCTCCCATTGAAGCAGGTCCACCTTCCTCCTCAAGTCTCGATACTTATCGCAGAACTCCTTAGTGACTCATAGGGCTTCCGTTGATGCACGACAAGTGACTAAAGGTACCAGCCCCTGCTTGGGGTATTGGAGATCCTCCTCCATACGCTCCTTCCCTTTATCCTTGGCGGGCACCATTGTTCTTCTAAACCTTCAAAGAGTATGTCCTGGCAAAAACAGATCAAAACAAAAACACGACGAAAACACGATATACGAACCTTGGGAGATCCGGGGGATTATATATTATGAAGTTTCATAACAAAAGGAAGGTACTGGGAGAAAACGAGTCGGAGGCGGAGTCCGGGGTGGACTCACCACCTGGTGGCGCGACCAGGGGAAGGCCCGCGCCACAAGGTGGTGTGAGCCACCCTAGCTCCGTTTCCATCCCTTTTTCGCTACGTAGCTTTCCATATTGACTAAAAACTACAAAAATATAGTTGGATAGTATTTTCGCGGAACTTTTCTTACCAGAACTGTTACCTATTTGAAAGCGGACTCTGCAGGTTTCTGAATTTAGTATCTAGTATATTCTTCCGGAGTCACCACTTGAATAACATCAATATCTTCATCTTCATACACTTATTACTTGAGTCATAAAACCCTTCTCTTCCTTATTACACCATTGTTTCCACTTCCTGGAAATTTCTTTCACACAAAACTCCACACATTTCTCATTAGCAACATTAGTATATACGAAGTTATAAAACCTTTTGAGTCCAACTTCAACTGAAAACCGTCAAAACATAAGCTACTGTATTAACTCCTTTCGAAAACCCAAAAAGAATTCAAAAAGGAAATTGAATAAAGAAGCAAATGCAAGAGTGGCAAAATCTGTCAAAACGGACCAGCAAGTAAAGATCAATTTTTTAGAAAATCTCCTGTTGCTCAAATCAAAAAGTGCAAAACCAACGAAAGTTAAATAACAACCTGGGACTTGAGCACAAAAAATTACAGCTCAATCCGACAGACAGAGATCTCTCACGAATTTTTACGGTGAAGCACAAAAATCTGTTTCGGGACAGCAACTTCCCCAAATATTACTTCTCTCTCATTAGAAGTTGATCTTGACACAAAAACCAAACAAAAAGGATAAGGAGAGGTTATTACCTAAGTAATAACTTCCAAGACTCAAATAAGCAAAAACAAACTGAAAGCAAAAACAAATTGGGTTGTCTCCCAAAAAGCTCTTTCTTTATAGCCATTAAGATGGGCATGATAATTTTGAAGATGCTCACTCAGGAATATGAATTGAAGTGAAAGAGAGCATTAAGAAGCAAAAACACACACATTTAAGTCTAACCCACTTCCAATGCTAGGGAATTTTGTAAACAAACAAGTTGTTGAAACCAGAGGCTACAAGCATAAGAAGGCAAAAGAAGTGCAACATAAGAACTTTCAGCATAAAACGAGGAAACTTGATATTATTGAGATACATAAGAACACTTTTCCCTCTCTCATAATAACTTTCAGTATCATGCATAAACTTAACAATATAACTATCACAAGGACCATCGTAGCAATGATCACTTATTCTAACGGAAAACACAGGAATACTAGCTCTCATAGCACTACTATGTGAAACAATATTAGAGGTATCCTTACAAAGGATAGTGTGTCCCTCTTCTTCATATTTAGTAACAAAGTCTTTCACATTTGCTATAATAGGTTCATCAATCATTTTTTTATCAGGTTCAACAACTTTATTCGCACTTTCATTAACCATACTAGCTATCATAGAATGTTCCTTTACCTTAACTCGGAAAGGCATTTTCTCAATATAAGGTTCATGTAAGTCATGATTAGTAGTATAAACTTCAGTATTTCTTCCAGGAACACTCTTAGCAATATCTTTATAAGGTTCATCTTATTCCACTTCTTTTTAGGAACTTCAATGTAGGATGCAAAAGCCTTAAAATAAGAAGCAATAGCTTGAGAGTCTAGACCATAAGCATTTTTAATATTTTGAAAGTCATCAGTTCCCATAAAAGATTCAATGCATTCATAATCATAATTTATACCTGACTTTCTACCTTTTTATTCTCCCAAGCTTCAACATTGTCTTGAATTCAGTCCAGAAGATCCCAAGCTTCTTCTTCCATGCGAGTGAATGATCCAGCACAAGAAGCATCCAATAAATCTTTATCATGAAGAGAAAGCCTTGCATAAAAATTATTGATAATAATATTGTTGGGGAGCTCATGAATGGGACATTTGAGCATTAGTAACTTCAATCTCCCCCAAGCTTGAGCTATACTCTCTCCATCAAGATGCCAAAAGTTGTATATTTGATTCCGATCTTTATGAATCTCACTAGGAGGATAAAATTTTGAATAAAAGAGAGGTACTATTTCCTCCCATTCCAGAGCTTGGCCATTCTTCAGCAGCTTATACCATTCCTCAACTCTTCCTTTTAGTGATAATGAGAATAACTTCTTCTTAACTTGATCTGTAGTAATACCTGCACACTTGAACAACCCGCATAATTCGTGTATAAAGAGTAAATGATCACCAGGATGGACAGTTCCATCCCCAACATAGTAGTTATCCATAACACGATCAATAATTCTTGTAGGTATTTTAAAAACATCATTCTCAGCAGGTGGTGGCTTATCTACTACCTTAGCAGTGGTAGTAGCATTACCAAATAAGAAACTCAGCGAATTATCCATAACGAAAATAAAGCAACTAACAGCAGTAAACAATACTCACAGTAGAAGTTTCCTTTACCAGTTCCACTCTCTAATAGCGCTTCTCTCCCCGGCAACGGCGCCAGAAAATAGTCTTGATGACCCACAAGTATAGGGGGTGTATCTTAGTATTTTCGATAAGTAAGAGTGTCAAACCCAACGAGGAGCAGAAGGTGCTGGCTAGTGGTATGGATCAGGAATCCTCTACAAATACTTAGCAAACGGATTTTAGGGGTTTTTGATAAAGCAAGTAAACAAAAGACAGTAGGAATAAATGCAGCAAGTGGTCCAATCCTTTATGCAGCAAAGGACAAGCCGGTTGTATTACTTAAGATGACCAAACGTTCTTGAGGACACATGGGAAGACTGTCAAGTGCTTTCGCTTCATATAGTTGATTAATCTTCTTTAGCTTGCTAAGTGTTGTGTGGGTGAACCTGTGCTAATGTACCGACCTTCCTAGGACTAATACATACTTGTGATTATACCCCTTGCAAACATCCGGAAGTACAATAAAGTAATTAAGGTAGAAACCTAACCACAACTTTAAACTCTAAGACCCTTACGTCCCTTGTGCAATGGTTTCCTAACGGGGGTTCAGGTTTCTATCACTTCGGCAACCCCTACGATTAGTAGCCAAATACACAATGCATTCCCCTAGGCCCATATAGGTGAAGTGTCATGTAGTCGACATTCACATGACACCACTAGAAGAAGTACATCACAACTTAAATATCAAACCATTGAATCTTTCTCAACACAACTCCACTAATAACAACATGGCTTCTCCCATGTCCTCAAGAACAAAACAAACTACTCACAAGACATCATATGGATCATGATCAGAGATGGAATAATGATGTATAACAATCTGAACATAAACAATAATTCAACGGTTCACTCAATAACATCAACTACAAAGAGTAATCAACACCGGGAAAATTTCCCCTATGAACTATGCAAGATTCAACACAATTGTTACAGCAATATGGAGATGGTGATGATGGTGGTGATGATGATGATGATGATGATCCCGATGAAGTCCAGCTTGATGGTGGTGTTGATGGCGACGATCTCCCCTCTCCGGGAAGAATTCCCCCGGCAAAAATCTATCTACCGGAGAGATCTTTCTCTCTCGGTGTTTTCCGTGCCGCAGAGGCAGTGGAATCTTTCTGTGGTTGCTCCCCGAGTCTTAGGGTTTCGAGAGGAATATATACGCCAGAGGGGAGTACCAGGGGTGGGCTAGGGCGGCCACACCACCTGGTGGCCCGACCTAGGGTGGCCCGCGCCAGGGGGTGGTGTGGCCCCCCTGTGGCCCATCTCCAGCCCCCCTTTTGGCTTCCTTCGTCTTCTAGAAAAATAGGATTTTCTGTATATTTTTCCGGATTTTCTGATCTTCGCGAATTTTGCCTCCAAACAGCACCTTTTCCATCAGAATCCTGACTGCAGCGATCCATGCTCCAAAAGTCATCAACCATGCAAAAACAGATGAAATAACATAAGTATCACCTCTCAATATGAAATATATCAATGAATAACAATGAATTATGACAAATAGTAGTGATGCAAAATGGACGTATCAACTCCCTCCAAGTTTAGACTTCGCTTGTCCCCAAGCGAAACTGAGCTCAATAAACATGACCTCAGGTTTATGGAGTGAAGAGTCGATAAAAGAATACAGGCAAGAAGCATAACATTCATCAATACATAGATCATAATAGAAGACAACTCACTATTATATAAATCAACTTGCAATGAGTAAAGGAAACACAATAAAGATACGTAAAGTAAATCATAATTGGTAATGGCAAACTTAGCTCTTGGTCGAAGAATAGTTGATAATTTGCTGGAGTTCACAAATAGCTGGTTTTTAATGATAGCTTTCAAAGTAGTAAACATCAAGATAAGAGCAATGTGCAAAACAAGGAACATAAGAAACATGATTGGATAAATAATCATATGAATGAATGAAACACAACAACTCAAAATACTTGCCGAGATAGAAGGGAATAAGTTTACTGACTCAACTACAAAGTAAAAAGTAAGGCCCTTCATAGAGAGAACCAGGGATTGCAAGTCTCATAAAGAGCTCCCAAAAATTATGATACTTACTAGCTTTCAGCTCTGATTGCCCCTATGATGACCCACAAGTATAGGGGGTGTATCGCAGTATTTTCAAGGGAAGTGAAACCCAATTTATTGATTCGATACAAGGGGAGCCAAAGAATATTTATCAGCCTTAACAACTGAGTTGTCAATTCAGCTGCACCTGGAAACAATCTTGCTCACAGCAGTTTATCAGTAGCAACAATTTTGTAGTAGGAATAGCAAAGTAACAGCAGTAGCAAAGCAAAGACAGTAGTAACAAAAGCAGTAAACAATGGGATTCGAGTGCGGTAGGCATAGGGATGGATGGACGGGCGTTGCATGGACAAGACAATTCACATAGCAGTCAGAACATAGGGCAATTGCAGATAAATAAGATAAAGCACCCAAGTACTAGACAATCCTCGGCATATGTTCCATATAGTCATACGTGCTCGCAATGAGAACTTGCACAACATCTTTTGTCCTACCAGCCCGTTTGCAGCGGGGCCTCGAGGGAACTACTGGCAATTAAGGTGCTCCTTTTAATAGAGCATCGGAGCAAAGCATTAACACTCCGTGAACACACGTGATCCTCACATCAAAGCCTTTCCTTTCCGGTTATCCCGATTTCTGTCACTTCGGGGCCATAGGTTCCGGACAACAACGTGTGTATACAACTTGCAGATAAGACCAAGAACAATACTATTATAATGAATCAATAATAAGTTCAGATCTGAAATCATGGCACTCGGGCCCTAGTGACAAGCATTAAGCACAACAAGTCACAACAAAGTCATAAAGCACTAATAAAAGATACTAGGCACCATGCCCTAACAATCTGATGCCATTACATGAACGACCTCATCCAATCCCTACCATCCCCATAGCCTACAGCGGGGGATTACTCACTCATAGATGGGAGAAACATGGATGGTCGATGGAGATGATGGTGGAGATCGATGGAGATGGCTCCAGGGGCACTTCCCCATCCCGGCAGGGTGCCGGAACAGAGACTTTCTGTCCCCCGAATCTCCCCTTCGGTGGCGGCGGCGCAACGGAACATTTCGAGGAAAATCATCGAACCGCCCGAAGTTTTTAGGTCAGAAGGCTTCTTATAGGCTAAGAGGGAGACTGAGGGGGTGCCTGGGGCCACCACACCATGTCCTGGCGCGGCCAGGCCCAGCCCGCGCCTGAGGGTGTGGCCAGCCCCTGGCCCTCCTCCGTCTCGTATTCTGGCTCCTGGAGTCTTCTGGAAAAATAGGTACTTTGGCTTTTGTCCCGTCCAATTTCGAGAATATTCATTTTCTGACTTTCCTAGAACCAAAAACAGCAGAAAACAGGAAGCTGGCACTATGGCTCTTGTTAATAGGTTAGTCCAAGAAATCATATGAAAAGTACTCCAAAGTGTGGTCAAAACACAAGAAAGTGGATAAAACCAAGCATGGAGCATCAAAAATTATAGATACATTTGCAATGTATCACCCTATCATAGGCATCTTTTGGTGATTAAGGTTAAACTGACACAATTAAGAGGATATGCTTGACAAGTTATAAGTTGAAATCTCATGCCCCTTACTTATGAGTACCGAACCTCATGCTACTCAACTTCAGTCATGAGTAAGCTCTTGTCATTGTAAATACATGTGTATCATTGAGAACCGCCAATGGGGTCCCCCTTGCACATGACACATGAGCTATCCCATAACCAAAATGACAAGGCAAGCAGACAGTGAGCATCTCAGGGATCCTTTTATTTGCTATTTGCAAAAGTTTTTATTGAGGATGCTTCATAGAATGCCCACTATAGTTATGCTGCAAGTGTCCACCATGATCCACCTAGTGTCATTGCATGTTTGTTCTTTTCATGAACCACGCATGGATCACCTAGTGTCATTGCATGTGTGTTCTTTTCATGAACATCAGCTAGAGTCATTGCATGCGTGTTCCTCTAAACAAACGACATAAGGATCCACCAGTGTCATTGCATGTGTGTTCTTCTCATGAACCACAACCAATGTCATTGGATGTGTGTTCTTCTCTTGAACCACACATGGATCCATCAGTGTCATTGCATGTGTGTTCTTTTCATGAACCACAACTAGAGTCATTGCATGTGTGTTCTTCTAAACAAACCACATAAGGATCCACCAGTGTTGTTGCATGTGTGTTCTTCTCATGAACCCCACCCAGTGTCATTTGATGTGTGTTCTTCTCATGAACCACACATGGATACACCAGTGTCATTGCATGGGTGTTCTTTTCATGAACCACAGCTAGAGTCATTGCATGTGTGTTCTTCCAAACAAACCACATAAGGATCCACCAGTGTCATTGCATGTGTGTTCTTTTCATGAACCACATAAGGATACACTAGTGTCGTTGCATGTCTGTTCTATTCACAAACCACATAAGGATCCACCAGTGTCATTGCATGTCTGTTATTTTCATGAACCACATAAGGATCCAACAGTGTCATTGCATGTGTGTTCTTCTAAACAAACCACATAAGGATCCACCAGTGTCATTGCATGTCTGTTCTTCTCATGAACCACAACCAGTGTCATTGCATGTGTGTTCTTCCAAACAAACCACATAAGGATCCACCAGTGTCATTATATGTGTGTTCTTCTAAACAAACCACACAAGGATCCACCAGTGTCATTGCATGTCTGTTCTTTTCATGAACCAGCTAGAGTCATTTCACGTGTGTTCTTCTAAACAAACCACCTAAGTATCCACCAGTGTCATTGCATGTCTGTTCTTTTCATGAACCACAACCAGTGTCATTGCATGTTTGTTCCTCTAACCAAACCACACATGGATCCACCTAGAGTCATTGCATGTGTGTTCTTCTAAACAAACCACACATGGATCCACCAGTGTCATTGCATGTGTGTTCTTTTCATGAACTATCGTCGGATTGAGGACAAGTACACCATGAGGGGGTCCTCGAGGCGTGCGGAAGAGAGGGGTGTGAGACGTACGGTGTTCCGAGACGGTTAGCACACAAGTTTACCAAGGTTCGAATCCGCCGGCTTTGGACGGACCCTACTCCTGCTATCAATCCAGTAATACGGTAAAGCCGGAATATGGGTTACAATGGTATCGTCTGTGCGAGTTGAGGGTCTAAAGTATTGGGTGTTATCTGGTGCCCTAAAGTCTCTCCCTAGGATGGCTTATATAGATATCCGACCTAGGGTTTACAGGAGAGATCAATCCGGCTACGACTAAGAGTTGGTTTACAGAGTACATCTTGAACTACAAGTAACATTATAGGCCTAAGTCGGTAAGTCTTCTGGGCCTTCCTGTAACTGGATTGGACTCCGTCTTGTCTCTCTATATGGGTCGCCCGTGAAGCAAAGCTCTAACCCGAAGTGGGCCACCCTGGTCAGCGAGGAACTGTGAGGATAACCGGAAAGTATATCCCCAACAGCAGCCCCCGGAGGCCTCCAAGATCCAAAGTCGGATTTTATCATCGTCTAGCTTGATCTTCAGCTTGCAGAATCTTGAAGGGTTCCTGAAACTTCACAACAAAAAATACGATCCGGGTCTTAAAAGTAAGTCGGACCTTTCAATTGGTTACTCGGATTTTCCAGCTCGCTTTTAAACTAAGCCGGAACTTGGTCTCTAACGCTACCTGACACAATCATGGTCAAGTCACGTCATCTGATAGACGTTCCGTCAGCACGACCGTTGGTGGGTCCGCGGTTCGCGGAACCGAGGCGCCGTTTCAATGCGTGCGTGGAGATTGAGGCGACGCAATCATCACGCGGGCCCTTCCCAGTTCTTTCCACGACTCGTGGCGGTTACACTGTAGCGTTTGCACGAATCTTGGCGCAGGTAGGTGGATATAAGGGGTTTAGATTTCTTCTTCTCCTCTCCACCAGTCCTTCTCCATTCCTTCCTTCCCAATCCTCATGCGCGCCCAGAGCCTCCTCGTCCTCCTCCCCAGAGCTCCCAGCGCTGCCACTTTAAGGTCACCTTTTTCACCGGAGAAAAATGGCTTCCTCTTCTTCTTCCTCTGGTTTGGTGGCGGCAGCGGCGGAAGCAGCTACAAAGAAGGAGAGTTTCCGGGGAATCTAGATCCCATGTGCCCTCGACGAGGCCGGCCTCAAGAACGTGGAGAAGGAGGGGCTTCTCGGCGCCGGCGACTGGTGGACCGGCCTTGGCGAAACCGTCCCCAACTCGCGTGAGGGTGAGCGTGTCCACTTCGGCACCCATCTGGACCGAGGTTTGTCCTTTCCTCCCTCGGAGTTCTTCTCCGAGGTGATAGATCACTTTGGAGTTCAACTCCACAATCTTCCTCCCAATTCTCTTCTAGAAATGAGCGCATATGCTTCACTTTGCGAGGGCTTTCTCGGCATTAGGCCGAGTTTGCTTCTCTTCCGGTACTATTTCCATGTCCGGAGAAATTCCATCACTGCCGGTGTTCCTTATATCACCGGTACCATTAGTTTTTCTGTTAGACGAGACCGGGCCAATCCCAAAATTTCTGCCAGTGACTCGGTCAAACAATGGCCAACCACTTTCTTCTACCATAGGGATATTCTGCCTCCCGGCAAAGCTACTGCTTTGCCGGATTTTGTCGATGGAGCTGCCACAGCCCAGCCTTCCTGGGACGAGTCTGCTCCGGCTCTCACCGATGATCTGGTCCTCGCTAACCGGCGGATCGAGTATTTGATCAAGCACAAGGGTCTGAAGGGATCCGACTTGGTCCAGTGCTGGGTCTCATGTCGGATCCAGCCACTTCAGTACCACAGGGACAGACTGATGCACTCCATCACATCTTCCAAAAAAGATTCCCTCCGCATCAGCCCGAAAGCCTACAACGCCCAGGGTTACATAAGCCAGATTAAGTGGCTGATCAAGGAGCGGATAGAGAGGAAAATTCGGGAAGTTTCTCTAGATATGCACACGGTTGATAACCCCGTGGTGCTGGTAAGCTTCCATCAGTACACCTTTTATGTGTTTCAATCTTTAAGTTATATACCGCAATGCTGATATGCTTTCCTGTTTTTAGCTTGCTGACCTCCCCGAGTCGGAGCTTGCTCCACTCGAAGGATATCCTCCTGAGTTTTCTCAGGAGACTGAAGTGGTCCCATTGCTGTACCTTGCGCTCAAGAAGCGGAAAGCTCCGACAGTGGCTGTTGGCACAAAGGAAGTGCCTGTTGTGAAGAGGTAACTTTCATTCACAATTTTCGCCTTTGTACCTTTCTCAAATTTCTTTCTGAGATGTAATGTTTCTAACTTTACTACATTCTCAGAGCAAAGCCTCTCATCAAGGGTAAGGGGAAAGGGATTCTTGCGAAGCCCCTGCAACAGCCGAAGCTTACCATAGCTTGCCCTGCCACGACTCCTCTGACTCCTGCCCCTCAACCTTCTACAACACCGGCGATTACTCCTTCTCCGGTTGTTGTAGAAGATACGGCTCCTCCAACGGCGCCTGTGATCCTTGGGTCACACACTGACGTCACCGTGGGTGCGTCAGCTCAAGATAAGGGTGAACCCTCTTCGGGTAATGATCCCTCGGCTGAAGTCTTCGCTGACAACCTCCTCAGCAATCCTGGACTTGCCAAGTTTGGATTATCCCGTAAATCTGCAGAGGAGATCCAACGGCTGGCCAGGCAAGTCCTGGACAGAAGCCATCTATCCCCCGAAGAGGAGGTGCAAGAAGCAGAGGACGTCAAGTTCTCTGACCTTCTCGCTCAAGTCCGCCTTCGGGACGAGAGAATCAGGACTGGCGAGCTTCCAATAGCCCCAGTAATTCCTCTTACCCTCGCCGAGAAGGTGGCAGCTGAAGTGAATGCGGGGTTCTTTTCACAAACCACGCATGGATCCACTAGTGTCATTGCATGTGTGTTCTTCTAATGAACCACAGCTAGAGTCATTGCATGTGTGTTCTTCTAAACAAACCACATAAGGATCCACCAGTCTCATTGCATGTGTGTTCTTCTCATGAACCACACCCAGTGTCATTGCATGTGTGTTATTCTCATGAACCACACATGGATACACTAGTGTCATTGCATGTGTGTTCTTTTCATGAACCACAGCTAGAGTCATTGCATGTGTGTTCTTCTAAACAAACCACATAAGGATCACCCAGTGTCATTGCATGTGTGTTCTTTTCATGAACCTCAGCTAGAGTCATTGCATGTGTGTTCTTCAAAACAAACCACATAAGGATCCACCAGTGTCATTGCATGTGTGTTATTCTAAACAAACCACACATGGATCCACCTAGTGTGATTGCATGTCTGTTCTTTTCATGAACCATAGCTAGAGTCATTGCATGTGTGTTTTTCCAAACAAACCACATACGGATCCACAAGTGTCATGCATGTCTGTTATTTTCATGAACCACACTAGTGTCATTGCATGTCTGTTCCTCTAAACAAACCACACATGGATCCACCAAGTGTCATTGGATGTGTGTTCTTCTCATGAACCACAAATGGATCCACCAGTGTCATTGCATGTGTGTTCTTTTCATGTACCACAGCTAGAGTCATTGCATGTGTGTTCTTCTAAACAAACCACATAAGGATCCACTAGTGTCATTGGATGTGTGTTCTTCTCATGAACCACACCCAGTGTCATTGGATGTGTGTTCTTCTCATGAACCACACATGGATACACCAGTGTCATTGCATGTGTGTTCTTTTCACGAACCACAACTAGAGTCATTGCATGTGTGTTCTTCTAAAAAAACCACATAAGGATCCACAATGTCATTTCATGTGTGTTCTTTTCATGAACCACATAAGGATACACCAGTGTCATTGCATGTCTGTTCTTTTTACAAACCACATAAGGATCCACCAATGTCATTGCATGTTTGCTCTTTCATGAACCACATAAGGATCCACTAGAGTCATTTCATGTGTGTTCTTCTAAACAAACTACATAAGGATCCACCAGTGTCGTTGCATGTCTATTCTTTTCAAGAACCACACCCCGTGTCATTGCATGTCTGTTCCTCTAAACAAACCACATAAGGATCCACCAGTGTCATTGCATGTCTGTTCTTCTCATGAACCACAGCCAGTGTCATAGCATGTATGTTCTTCTCATAAACCACATAAGGATCCACCAGTGTCATTGGATGTGTGTTCTTCTCATGAACCACACATAAGGATCCACCAGTGTCATTGCATGTGTGTTATTTTCATGAACCACAGCAAGAGTCATTGCATGTGTGTTCTTCTAAACAAACCACATAAAGATCCACCAGTGTCATTGCATGTCTGTTCTTTTCATGAACCACACCCAGTGTCATTGCATGTCTATTCCTCTAAAAACCACATAAGGATCCACCAGTGTCATCGCATGTCTGTTCTTCTTATGAATCATAGCCAGTGTCATTGCATGTATGTTGTTCTCACAAACGACATAAGGATCCACCCGTGTCATTGGATGTGTGTTCTTCTCATGAACCACACATAAGGATCCACCAGTGCATTGCATGTGTGTTCTTTTCATGAACCACAGCTAGAGTCATTGCATGTGTGTTCTTCTAAACAAACCACATAAGGATCCACCAGTGTCACTGCATGTCTGTTCTTTTCATGAACCACACCTAGTGTCATTGCATGTCTATTCCTCTAAAAAACCACATAAGGATCCACTAGTGTCATTGCATGTCTGTTCTTCTTATGAATCATAGCCAGTGTCATTGCATGTATGTTCTTCTCACAAACCACATAAGGATCCACCCGTGTCATTGGATGTGTGTTCTTCTCATGAACCACACATAAGGATCCACCAGTGTCATTGCATGTGTGTTCTTTTCATGAACCACAGCTAGAGTCATTGCATGTGTGTTCTTCTAAACAAACTACATAAGGATCCACCAGTGTCATTGCATGTCTATTCTTTTCATGAACCACACCAAGTGTCATTGCATGTATGTTCCTCTAAACAAACCACACATGGATCCACCTAGAGTCATTGCATGTGTGTTCTTCTAAACAAACCACACATGGATCCACCAGTGTCATTGCATGTATGTTCTTTTCATGAACCATGACTAGAGTCATTGCATGTGTGTTCTTCTAAACAAACCACATAAGGATCCACTAGTGTCATTGCATGTGTGTTCTTCTCATGAAACACACATGGATACAACAGTATCATTGCATTTGTGTTCTTTTCATGAACCACAGCTAGAGTCACTGTATGTGTGTTCTTATAAAGAAAGCACATTAGGATCCACCAGTGTCATTGCATGTGTGTTCTTTTCAGGAACCACAACTAGTCATTGCATGTGTGTTCTACTAAACAAACCACATAAGAATCCACCAGTGTCATTGCATGTGTGTTCTTCTCACGAACCACACATGGATCCACTACTGTCATTGCATGTCTGTTCTTTTCATGAACCACACCCAGTGTCATTGCATGTGTCACATCCCAAAATTTTCCAAATTTTGAAATGTGAAAATTTTAAACAAAATAAAGAACCAAGTTCTTTGAAATTCAGAAGCAACAAAAACTTTTGGAATATTTAATATAATGCCTCCAAAACACAAACCAAATAAAATGATGTTTGTTTATGAAGTGGTGTGCATGTTTTAAAATCCCAAATCATGAAGCATGCATGAGCATCTTGACTTGGTTGCATTTTAAAAACCTAAGAGAAGTGAAAAATATCTCAAACCCTAAAACTCTAATTATTTGTTAACACTAAGAACAACACAATACTATGGATATGTTCTATATTTAAATTATATAAAAGAACTCCTATGTGAGCTAAAAAGATAAAGGACAAAACAATAAAAAAATAGAAATTGGTTTCATCCAATTTGGAGCCATGGATAAAAAGATATGAATTATTTGAGAATAGAATTAAGAAAATACAATATTAGCTATTAAAGCCAAAGTGAATAATTTGATTAGAAAAATCTGAGACGGAAAGTAATTGTGTTCTATAATGCCCTAAAAACCTAATTTGAGTTTTACAAATTTTTAGAAATTTGTTTGATTCAAATTGGATCTCTAAATCAAAAGTCTTTGAAGAAAACATAAAAAGAAAAAGAAAAAGTAAAAAGAATAAGCAAAAGAAAAAAAACAGCAGCAGCAGTCGGCCCACACCCCCAGCCCAACAGAAGCCCACCCGGCTCTCCCCTTCTCCCTGCTGGATCCTTTTCACCGACCCCCTCTTCACCCCTTCTCCCTGACGCCCCGGCCCCACTCCCACGTCACCCTCCACCTCACCTTCTTCCACCGCGGGGACGAACTGCCCCTCTCTCTTCTCTGTCATTTCAAATCGAATTGAATTCGAGCGTTTCCGTGTTTAATTCTCCACTCCGACGACGCCCTCTTAACCGCCACTCCCTCCTCTCTGTTTCCCCTCACACCCCACCACCTGAGAGCCCCTAGACTGCTCGAAATCGAGCTTGGATTGCGGCAATCACCGACGAGCTCCTGCGATGATTCCGGAGAGAACCCACTGCCTCGCGCCCTCTTTTCTATCCTGTTAGCTTCACCATCCTCAGGCGCATCCATTAACCCCTATGCTAGATTTTTCTGTGCCGCAGGTCGTCGCCACGGTCATCGTCTGAGCCGCTTCTGCCGCCGCCGTTCGCCGACGAACTCCGGCGAGGAATCCCCGGTGAAGCCGAGCGCCCCTTCATCAACTGCGACCATCACCGAGACCAGCTCAACCTCGGAGATCCCTGGTAATAGCCCAGGGTCGGCCTACCCCTCTAGAATCACCGGAGCGCCACCCACCCGACGCGCCGCCGCCGCACGCAGTCGCCAGCACTGCCAGTCCGTGGCCAAAGTGCTGAGCACCATCCGATCTAGTCCCAAAGGCTAAGATTATATTTCTAATTGAAGCGGTATCAGCCGATCTGATCCACTCGTTTCCACTTAAAATCCAACGGCCCACGTTGATCGATCCAAACGAATCGTTACCAGCCAATAGGATAGCGCCACGTCGGCCTGAGCGTCTGATTAATTTAGAAAATAGACAGAAAATACAATTAACTTATAAATTCAATAACTTTTGATCCACAATTTAGAAAAATACAAATTTGGTGGCCATGGATTCAGAATAATGGGAGCTTCACTGCTGAGGCCTTATTTCACCCTTTTGATTCTAATTATTTGGAGTTTTAGGCAGAACCTTTTTAGGAGTATTTTACCCATAAAGATTGTTTTGTAAATTATTTTTGGGTGAATATTTTTGCTATGGATTGCAAATTGAACCCTCTTTCCAGTACGACCAAAATATAAATTTAGTTAACTATACATAATAACATGGCAATTATTTAGTGAGTTTGGCCTTTCCAAATGCTAGAAAATATTGCTAATGGTTACAATTACACAAATGGTTGCATTTGTAATCTTGCAATTATAAAATGTTCAAAAAGCACTTAGTAATGTTCAAAACCTTTGTTATAACAATTTGTACAATAAAATTGCCATCTTGCATGCTTGCATATTTTGCATGATTTTTGTATTGCCATTAGTGTTGATTTTGTGCGTGTTTTGTCTTGGTTGTTTTGTTTGATAGATTGTGTGGATTGTCAAGTGTGTACTTCGCAAAGAGTGTACCAACACCACCAACTACTAAAGCAAGTGGCACTATCATCCATGTCCTACTAGTTTCATTACATTTAGTGGATTTTTGTAGTATGCATGATATGGCTATTATGATACTATGTTATTCTATGTCCTGTTAGGATATCCTTATATATTCCTTAGTGGAAATACAGTAGTTGTAGTATGCTTAGCCCTGCTATATATTCAGGGTGGAACATACCATATTGTGATTATATGAAGTGTTGGAAAATATATGTTTTATATAATAAAACAAGTACTCAATGAATCACATGGGTGGAATGTGGATACTTAGTTGTGAATAAGGTGGAAACGAAGGGAACCATATCTATGGCTATCCATTTTGTGTGTGCACTAGAAGAATACCACCTAGGAACTTAGAGATTGAACTTGTTTCTCGTACAGTGGGTTCCGTGAACAGCCACATGCCAAATGGGCTCTGGCCTAGTCAATTACATAGTGAGAGAGCCATCCATTGGTACCTCTTCAGGTTAACTTGAATTATGTATTGGAAGTATATCCTTGCATTGGTGCCTGGTAGACGTGTTGGCATTATGTATTGGGAGGACTTCTATGGAAAGACTTTGTCACATTCTCGATCTGCCGGTACTCCATCTTGGTGAGTACTAATCCAGCAGCCACTGGTGGCGTCAAGACGAGATTGTGTCTTGTGGGTAAAGTGTACAACTTCTATAGAAGATCAAATTCTAAGTACTTAGCCGTGTCCCTGGTTATGGACAACTTTAAGAAACTAAGGCCTGAAGCTATGTAAATCTTGACATTCCAATTTCTCAAAGTAAAACTTGATGGTGTCAACAAGGGATTAGAAGAACTTGGAGTTTGCCAAGGAGTTCAGAAAGTTGCTAAAAGATCAAAACTATTTTGCAAAGATAGGATAAAACCATGTTGCTTTCTACAAATAAGCCTAAGCTCTACTTAGCCAAATATGCATGTAGTGATAGTCCAACTTCTATTCACAAACTAGTGACACCTGCCAATACATTCAAAGTATTGACCCTTGTGGCTGCAACCTATCATGTTGCAGGTTATTCTATTGATGATTGAGGAACGGTGATAGGATTACGAGTCTGCACCCAACATGTTTTCCTGTGGCACATGAAGATGAAGGACTCCATGCTTTCTTGTATTCTGCTGTTTTGTAATAAGATAGCCTATGGCTATGAGTTTGTAATAAAGTATTCCGGATCATGTGATGTAAAATGACCTTTGTATCTCGATATTACATCTTAAACTGTGGGTGCTAGCTATTCGATCCAGGGACTAGCACTGTAATCACAGGGATTCGAACCAAGCCAGGTTCGGGTCTTTACAACATGTATGTTCCTCTAAACAAACCACATAAGGATCCACCAGTGTCATTGCATGTATGTTCTTTTCATGAACAACACATGGATCCACCAGTGTCATTGCATGTGTGTTCGTTTCATGAAACACAAATAGAGTCATTGCATGTGTGTTCTTCTAAACAAACCACACATGGGTCCACCTAGTGTGATTGTATGTCTGTTCTTTTCACAAACCACACATGGATCCACCTGTGTCATTGCATGTGTGTTCTTCTCATGAACCACAGCCAGTGTCATTGCATGTCTGTTCTTCTCACAAACTACATAAGGATCCACTAGTGTCATTGCATGTCTTCTCTTCTAAACAAACCAGACATGGATCCACCAGTGTCATTGCATGTGTGCTCTTCTCATGAACCACACATGGATCCACCACTGTCATTGCATGTGTGTTCTTTTCATGAACCACAGCTAGAGTCATTGCATGTGTGTTCTTCTAAAAAAACAACATAAGGATCTACTAGTGTCATTGGATGTGTTCTTCTGATGAACCACACCCAGTGTCATTGGATGTGTGTTCTTCTCATGAACCACACATGGATACACCAGTGTCATTGCATGTGTGTTCTTTTCATGAACCACAACTAGAGTCATTGCATGTGCGTTCTTCTAAACAAACCACATAAGGATCCACCAGTGTCATTGCATGTGTGTCCTTTTCATGAACCACATAAGGATACACCAGTGTCATTGCATGTCTGTTCTTTTCACAAACCACATAAGGATCCACCAGTATCATTGCATGTCTGTTCTTTTCATGAACCACATAAGGATCCACAAGTGTCATTGCATGCGTGTTCTTCTAAACAAACCACATAAGGATCCAATAGTGTCATTGCATGTCTGTTCTTTTCATGAACCACACCCAGTGTCATTGCATTGTTGTTCCTCTAAAAAAACCGCATAAGGATCCACCAGTGTCATTGCATGTCTGTTCTTCTCACGAACCACAGCCAGTGTCATTGCATGTATGTTCTTCTCACAAACCACATAAGGATCCACTAGTGTCATCGGATGTGTGTTCTTCTCATGAACCACACATAAGGATCCACTAGTGTCATTGCATGTGTGTTCTTTTCATGAACCACAGCTACAGTCATTGCATGTGTGTTCTTCTAAACAAACCACATAAGGATCCATCAGTGTCATTGCATGTTTGTTCTTTTTATGAACCACACCTAGTGTCATTGAATGTCTATTCCTCTAAAAAAACCACATATGGACCAACCAATGTCATTGCATGTCTGTTCTTCTCATGAACCACAACCAGTGTCATTGCATGTCTCTTCTTCTCACAAACCACATAAGGATCCACCAGTGTCATTGGATGTGTGTTCTTCTCA
The DNA here is from genome assembly GCA_910589775.1 of Avena eriantha. Taxonomy (NCBI): domain Eukaryota; kingdom Viridiplantae; phylum Streptophyta; class Magnoliopsida; order Poales; family Poaceae; genus Avena; species Avena eriantha. The sequence goes on along the minus strand of OU342745.1, from coordinate 347,441,807 downwards.
TGAACCACACATAAGGATCCACCAGTGTCATTTCATATGTGTTATTTCACGAACCACACCTAGAGTCATTGCATGTGTGTTTTTCTAAACAAACCACATAAGGATCCACCAGTGTCATTGCATGTCTGTTCTTTTCATGAACCACACCTAGTGTCATTGCATGTCTGTTCCTCTAAACAAACCACACATGGATCCACCTAGAGTCATTGCGTGTGTGTTCTTCTAAACAAACCACACATGGATCCACCAGTATCATTGCATGTCTGTTCTTCTAAACGAACCACACATGGATCCACCAGTGTCATTGCATGTGTGTTCTTTTCATGAACCTCAGCTAGAGTAATTTCATGTGTGTTCTTCTAAACAAACCACATAAGGATCCACCAGTGTCATTGCATGTGTGTTCTTCTAAACAAACCACATAAGGATCCACCAGTGTCATTGCATGTGTGTTCTTTTCATGAACCACAGCTAGAGTCATTGCATGTGTGTTCTTTTAAACAAACCACATAAGGATCGTCCACTGTTATTGCATGTATGTTCTTTTCATGAACCAGACCCAGTGTCATTGCATGTCTAATCCCCTAAACAAACCACACATGGATCCACCTAGAGTCATTGCATGTCAGTTCTTTTCACAAACCACACATGGATCCACTAGTGTCATTGCATGTGTGTTCTTTTCATGAACCACAGCTAGAGTCATTGCATGTGTGTTCTTCTAAACAAACCACATAAGGATCCACCAGTGTCATTGCATGTGTGTTCTTCTCATGAACCACACCTAGTGTCATTGCATGTGTGTTCTTCTCATGAACCACACATGCAGTGTCATTGCATGTGTGTTCTTTTCATGAACCATAGCTAGAGTCATTGCATGTGTGTTCTTCTAACCAAACCACATAAGGATCCACCAGTGTCATTGCATGTGTGTTCTTCTCATGAACCACACCTAGTGTCATTGCATGTGTGTTCTTCTCATGAACCACACATGGATACACCAGTGTCATTGCATATGTGTTCTTTTCATGAACCACAGCTAGAGTCATTGCATGTGTGTTCTTCTAAACAAACCACATAAGGATCACCTAGTGTCATTGCATGTGCGTTGTTTTCATGAACCTCAGCTAGAGTCATTGCATGTGTGTTCTTCTAAACAAACCACATAAGGATCCATCAGTGTCATTGCATGCGTGTTCTTATAAACAAACCCAATAAGGATCCACCAGTGTCATTGCATGTGTGTTCTTTTCATGAACCACAGCTAGAGTCATTGCTTGTGTGTTCTTCTAAACAAACCACATAAGGATCCACCAGTGTCATTGCATGTGTGTTCTTTTCATGAACCACAGGTAGAGTCATTGCATGTGTGTTCTTCTAAACAAACCACATAAGGATCCACCTATATCATTACATGTCTGTTCTTTTCATGAACCACACCCAGTGTCATTGCATGTCTATTCCTCTAAACAAACCACAACATGGATCCACCTAGAGTCATTGCATGTCAGTTCTTTTCACAAACCACAGATGGATCCACTAGTGTCATTGCATGTGTGTTCTTTTCATGAACCACAGCTAGAGTCGTTGCATGTGTGTTCTTCTAAACAAACCACATAAGGATACACCAGTGTCATTGCATGTGTGTTCTTCTCATGAACCACACCCACTGTCATTGCATGTGTGTTCTTCTCATGAACCACACATGAAGTGTCATTGCATGTGTGTTCTTTTCATGAACCACAGCTAGAGTCATTGCATGTGTGTTCTTCTAACCAAACCACATAAGGATCCACCAGTGTCATTGCATGTGTGTTGTTCTAATGAACCACACCCAGTGTCATTGCATGTGTGTTCTTCTCATGAACCACACATGCATCCACCAGTGTCATTGCATATGTGTTCTTTTCATGAACCACAGCTAGAGTCATTGCATGTGTGTTCTTCTAAACAAACCACATAAGGATCACCAAGTGTCATTGCATGTTTGTTCTTTTCATGAACCTCAGCTAGAGTCATTGCATGTGTGTTCTTCTAATCAAACCACATAAGGATCCATCAGTGTCATTGCATGCGTGTTATTGTAAACAAACCACATAAGGATCCACCAGTGTCATTGCATGTGTGTTCTTTTCATGAACCACAGCTAGAGTCATTGCATGTGTGTTCTTCTAAACAAACCACATAAGGATCCACAAGTGTCATTGCATGTCTGTTCTTTTCATGAACCACACCCAGTGTCATTGCATGTATGTTCCTCTAAACAAACCACACATGGATCCACCTAGAGTCATTGGATGTGTGTTCTTCTAAACAAAGCACACATGGATCACCTAGTGTCATTGCATGTGTGTTCTTTTCATGAATCTCAGCTAGAGTCATTATAGGTGTGTTCTTCTAAACAAACCACATAAGGATCAACCAGTGTCATTGCATGTGTGTTCTTCTCATGAACCACAGCCAATGTCATTGCATGTGTGTTCTTCTCATGAATCATACATGGATACACCAGTGTCATTGCAGGTGTGTTCTTTTCATGAACCACACCTAGAGTCATTGCATGTGTGTTTTTCTAAAGAAACCACATAAGGATCCACAAGTGTCATTGCATGTGTGTTCTTTTCATGAACCACAGCTAGAGTCATTGCATGTGTGTTCTTCTAAACAAACCACATAAGGATCCACCAGTGTCATTGCATGTGTGTTCTTCTCATGAACCACACATGGATCCACCAGTGTCATTGCATGTCTGTTCTTTTCATGAACCACACCCAGTGTCATTGCATGTCTGTTCCTCTAAACAAACCACATAAGAATCCACCTGTGTCATTGCATGTCTGTTCATTTCATGAACAACACATGGATCCACCAGTGTCATTGCATGTGTGTTCTTTTCATGAACCATAGCTAGAGTCATTGCATGTGTGTTCTTCTAAACAAACCACATATGGATCCACCTAGTGTGATAGTATGTTTGTTCTTATCACAAAGCACACATGGATCCACCAGTGTCATTGCATGTGTGTTCTTTTCATGAACCACAACTAGAGTCATTGCATGTATGTTCTTTCCACAAACCACACATGGATCCACCTAGTGTGATTGCATGTCTATTCTTTTCACAAACCACACATGGATCCACCAGTGTCATTGCATGTGTGTTCTTCTCATATACCACAACCAATGTCATTGCATGTCTGTTCTTCTAACAAACCACAAAAGGATCCACTAGTGTCATTGCATGTCTGTTCTTCAAAAAAACCACATAAGGATCCACCAGTGTGATTGCATGTCTATTCTTTTCACAAACCATAGCTAGAGTCATTGTATGTGTGTTCTTCTAAACAAACCACATAAGGATCCATAGTGTCATTGCATGTCTGTTCTTTTCATGAACCACACCTAGTGTCATTGCATGTCTATTCCTCTAAACAAACCACACATGGATCCACCAGTGTCATTGCATGTCTGTTCTTTTCAGAAACCACACATGGATCCACCAGTGTGATTGCATGTGTGTTCTTTTCATGAACCACAGCTAGAGTTATTGCATGTGTGTTCTTCTAAACAAACCACATAAGGATCCACCAGTGTCATTGCATGTGTGTTCTTCTCATGAACCACACCCAGTGTCATTGCATGTGTGTTGTTCTCATGAACCACACATGGCTACAACAGTGTCATTGCATGTGTATTCTTTTCATGAACCACAGCTAGAGTCATTGCATATGTGTTCTTCTAAACAAACCACATAACGATCCACCAGTGTCATTGCATGTGTGTTCTTCTCATGAACCACACCCAGTGTCATTACATGTGTGTTCTTCTCATAAACCACACATGGATCCACCATTGTCATTGCATTTGTGTTCTTTTCATGAACCACAACTAGAGTCATTGCATGTGTGTTCTTATAAACAAACCACATAAGGATCCACCTGTTGGGCCACGCAAAGATAAACAAAACTTTTTCCCTACGCGGTGATCCCAAGATCTAGCTCAGGTAGAAGGCCACGAGGATTACCACTAGACGCGCACTTGCGGAATCGATGAAGTACGTCACTTACTGTAGTGCAGTCCTCACGATCTGTTCCTGTTCCACGCCTCACGATCCGTTCCTGTTCCACGCCTCACGATCCATTCCGGTTCCACGATCGTCAAAGTGATGAACGTACAACACCTCCACCAGTATCCACACATACGAGGAGGAGCACCGGCGGTGGACTACTAGGTACCATACGGTGGCGACATGATGGACTAGAGCTAGGGTTTCCAACACATGGAGTGACCTAACCTTGTGCTCTAAGCACCTGTGCCCTAGCTTATATAGGGAGTGAAAGTGGGCTCCACTCACTTGTGGCCCATTCATTAAAAGGCCTATATTAGCCACTCCAAGTCTCACTAGCTGACTAAGTCCATGTCTCTATTTGGGTCCAACCCAAATAGATTTCCTGTTTGGGTCTAACCCAAACTTGCTCCCGCTCTTAAGTGTGTGATCCAACAGGCTCATGGTAACCCGGACACAAGTCCGAGTCTCACTCGTGATCGATCAGTCGGTAGTGGCTCCTAGCAGAACGTGCCGACTCCCAAGTACCAATAAGTCATGATGACATACCTTTCCAATGTGACTTTCATCTAAGTCCCTTTTACCTCACGATATACCTTGCCAAACTATAGGCGAATGATCGTCATCCCTTAAATAGTCTGACTCTCTTTCTCGATCCGAGATAAATGATTCATCCGACTAACTCTTAGTCGGTCGCCTCGGTTAACACATAACCGAGTCACGCATGGCCATGCTTTCCGAATCATTTCTTCCGAGAGGGCCCAGAGAATATCTCTCCAGGCGGAGGGGCAAAATCCCATCTTGGTTATTCACATCACGCAGCTTGATTCTCAGTCGACCCGAACTCCGCCTTTAGAACTGCCTAGTGACGGAACATCGTTTGACAGAACCTAAGTCGGTGATCCTCAACTCGGATTGTGCAATAACCTCAGGTCTAAGGATTACATTGATTGAGATATGCAAATGACGACTTGTTTGTTGCATCTCAATATGGGTCAGTCCGACTCGCTAAACTCTTTAGCCAAATCCGTGTAACTCGGAATAGCATCTCCATGCCCATGAAAAGTGGAACCGAGTCATCTGCCGACTTTCACATTAGTCTAAGCTGTGTGTCCAACACAACCTTAACGACCAAGGACAATTAGTATGAACAACATGAATATGCAGTTCCACAATCGAATCACATATTCAATGATACATATCAGTAGTTCATACATGGACAAAAACCTTATGAATACATTGGGAACAATATCATACATGATTGTCTCTAGGGCATATTCCCAACACTACCAGTGTCATTGCATGTGTGTTCTTCTCATGAACCACACATGGATACACCAGTGTCATTGCATGTGTGTTGTCTTCATGAACCACAGCTAGAGTCATTGCATGTGTGTTCTTCTAAACAAACCACATAAGGATCACCCAGTGTCATTGCATGTGTGTTCTTTTCATGAACCTCAGCTAGAGTCATTGCATGTGTGTTCTTCTAAACAAACCACATAAGGATCCCCCAGTGTCATTGAATGTGTGTTCTTCTAATTAAACAACATAAGGATCCACCAATGTCATTGCATGTGTGTTCTTTTCACGAACCACAGCTAGAGTCATTGCATATGTGTTCTTATAAACAAACCACATAAGGATCAACCAGTGTCATTGCATGTCTGTTCTTTTCATGAACCACACCTAGTGTCATTGCATGTCTGTTCCTCTAAACAAACCACACATGGATCCACCTAGAGTCATTGCATGTGTGTTCTTCTAAACAAACCACACATGGATCACCCAGTGTCATTGCATGTGTGTTCTTTTCATGAACCTCAGCTAGAGTCATTGCATGTGTGTTCTTATAAACAAACCACATAAGGATCCACCAGTGTCATTGCATGTGTATTCTTCTCATCAACCCCAGCCAGTGTCATTGCATGTGTGTTCTTCTCATGAATCACACATGGATACACTAGTGTCATTGCATGTGTGTTCTTTTCATGAAACACAGCTAGAGTCATTGCATGTGTGTTCTTCTAAACAAAGCACATAAGGATCCACCAGTGTCATTGCATGTGTGTTCTTTTCATGAACCACAGCTAGAGTCATTGCATGTGTGCTCTTCTAAACAAACCACATAAGGATCCACTAGTGTCATTGCATGTCTGTTCTTTTCATGAACAACACATGGATCCACCAGTGTCATTGCATGTGTGTTCTTTTTATGAACCACATCTAGAGTCATTGCATGTGTGTTCTTCAAAACAAGCCACACATGGATCCACCTAGTGTGATTGTATGTCTGTTCTTTTCACAATCCACACATGGATCCACCAGTGTCATTGCATGTGTGTTCTTTTCATGAACCACAGCTAGAGTCATTGGATGTCTGTTCTTTCCACAAACCACACATGGATCCACCTAGTGTGATTGCATGTCTGTTCTTTTCACAAACCACACATGGATCCACCAGTGTCATTGCATGTGTGTTCTTCTCATGAACCATAGCCAGTGTCATTGCATGTTTGTTCTTCTCACAAATCACACAAGGATCCGCCAGTGTTATTGCATGTTTGTTCTTCTAAACAAACCACATAAGGATCCACCAGTGTGATTGCATGTCTGGTCTTTTCACAAACCACAGTTAGAGTCATTGCATGTGTGTTCTTCTAAACAAACCCCATAAGGATCCATAGTGTCATTACATGTCAGTTCTTTTCATGAACCACACGCATTGTCATTGCATGTCTGTTCCTCTAAACAAACCACACATGGATCTGCCTAGAGTCATTGCATGTTAGTTCTTTTCACAAACCACACATGGATCCACCAGGGTCATTGCATGTGTGTTCTTTTCATGAACCATAGCTAGAGTCATTGCATGTATGTTTTTCTATACAAACCACATAAGGATCCACAAGTGTCATTGCATGTGTGTTCTTCTCATGAACCACACCCAGTGTCATTGCATGTGTGTTCTTCTCATGAACCACACATGGATACACCAGTGTCATTGCATGTGTGCTCTTTTCATGAACCACAACTAGAGTCATTGCATGTGTGTTCTTCTAAACAAACCACATAAGGATCACCCAGTATCATTGCATGTGTGTTCTTTTCATGAACCTCATCTAGAGTAATTGCATGTGTGTTCTTCTAAACAAACCACATAAGGATCCACCAGTGTCATTGCATGTGTGTTCTTTTCATGAACCACAGCTAGAGTCATTGCATGTGTTTTCTTCTAAACAAACCACATAAGGATCCACCAGTGTCATTGCATGTCCATTCCTCTAAACAAACCACATAAGGATCCACCAGTGTCATTGCATGTCCATTCCTCTAAACAAACCACAACTAGAGTCATTGCATGTGTGTTCTTTAAACAAACCACACATGGATCACCCAGTGTCATTGCATGTGTGTTCTTTTCATGAACCTCAGCTAGAGTCATTGCATGTGTGTTCTTCTAAACAAACCACATAAGAATCCACCAGTTTCATTGCATGTGTGTTCTTCTCATGAACCACAACCAGTGTCATTGCATGTGTGTTCTTCTCATGACTCACACATGGATACACCAGTGTCATTGCATGTGTGTTCTTTTCATGAACTACAGCTATAGTCATTACATGTGTGTTCTTCTAAACAAACCACATAAGGATCCACCAGTGTCATTGCATGTGTGTTCTTTTCATGAACCACAGCTAGAGTCATGGCATGTGTGTTCTTCTAAACAAACCACATAAGGATCCACCAGTGTCATTGCGTGTGTGTTCTTCTGATGAACCACACATGGATCCACCAGTGTCATTGCATGTCTGTTCTTTTCATGAACCACACCCAGTGTCATTGCATGTCTGTTCCTCTAAACAAACCACATAAGGATCCACCAATGTCATTACATGTCTGTTATTTTCATGAACAACACATGGATCCACCAGTGTCATTGCATGTGTGTTCTTTTCATGAACCACATCTAGAGTCATTGCATGTGTGTAACAAACCACACATGGATCCGCTCCAGGGGATGGTGTGGCCGCCTAGGGCACCCCCTCGGCCTCCCCTTTTGCCTATAAGATGCCTCCGATACAGAAACCCTAAGTACCCGATCAAAATTCCACAAAAGAGTCTGTAGCCGGTGTCATCTCCATCCCTAGATCGGGAGGGATCTGTAGCTCTTCCCGGCACCCTGTCGGAGGGGAGAATTCACCCTGGAGGCCTTCTTCATCACCATGCAAGCCTCCGGTGTGATGCGTGAGTAGTTCATCCTTGGACTACGGTTCCATGTAGTAGCTAGATGGTTGGTTATTCTCCTTTGTGCTACCATGTCTAGATCTTGTGAGCTCCGTTCATGATCAAGATCATCTATTTTTAATCATACATGCTGTGTTTGTGGGGATCCGATGGATATTGATGTAACCTCCCAATTTCAGCAACCCTGATTAGTTGTACAGAATGCAAAAGTCAGGGGGGAACCAAAACTTTTTCTTGTTAAGTGTTGCAGTGTTTACTTGTTGATTCTCTGTGCTTATGCTTCTGATTATATAGCTTATGATATACTCCTTACCTCATCATAAGTTGTCAAAAAGCTATTTAACAAAACTATCCTGGCTCATTTTACATATTCCCAAATGTTCTGGCATTTCAAAAACATGAGCCAAGATGCTTGTGTAACCAAAACTAGTTTGGAAGTTTCCATTGATTAAACTATGGAGAGCTATAACCTCCTTATGTTTCCAGACAGGACTTTCAACTACTCTTATCTCTAGGTTTTCCACAACCTTGTATAAAACTTTTGAATTCTACTCTTGGTAGGGATACCAAGAATTCTTACCTTATTCAAACTCTAACCTTTGAAAATTACCCATCCTTACCTCAAGCTAAGCTTTATGGTAACCCTAGTAGTAGTTGAATTGTTTGTAAGATGAGTTACCTTGATCTACTGCTTGAATTGTCTTCTTAGGAGATAGTATGAGCTACTCTAGGAGATCATAACTTGGATTAAGATGTTTCCAAATAATCCCACCCTAAGCAAGAATACAATCTGGATCTAATCCCTAGCTACTAAGTGATCATCTAAAACCCTTAACCAGATCAATTCTGCAGTGATCCATTCTAGAAGTTTCCAAGTCAATGAAGACCAATATCAAGCATGGATCCCTTATAATCAATCTACTTTTCAACATAATCCACTTGATGATGCTCTGGTACCTTGAAACCTATCAAAAACATCTCCTCTCATACTCTAGTCAAAATCCTCAAAACTGCCAAATTTGACCAAGTCTAGAATCTGTTTCAACATCACCTTTTTGAGTGCCTCCTTTTCTCAACCCTTGTGCATTATTGAAAATGCATTTGAACTATATTGTTAACCATAATAAGGACTACCAAGGCCCACTATTTACCTTGGTTATATCATCCTCCAACCCACTTGTTCTTGATGGTTTTGCAGGCAAGAAAATAACTTTTCCTACAAATCTAGTCAACATGCCTACTTTGACAGAAGCTCACACCATCACCCAACCTTCTATGGACCAACTATTTACATGGTTGTGTTATAATCATATAGTTCTACCAACATCTACTTCACTTGTTCCAAGTGGATCCTTGTGATTCTTAAACCCACATGGTTTATAAGGCATCATGACTCATTTGGTATGTCAGCCTTATTTTCAACAAAGTTTGTCATCACTTCTAGACCACCTCAAATGTAACCAATCCAAACTCCTTCTTCCACGATCATCTGCATGACTTGGTCTAGCTATCCATCTAACCCTTGCATCAAGGTGAGCTCTGAGCTCCAAGATCCAACAAGGTTTTGGTGGTATAAAAATAACATCACCCTAGATCCACAACCCCTTGTTTTCCATCTAATTCAAGTTGGGTTTCCAATTCCCAAGATTGCAAAAGCTTGCTACACCTTGTCTACATCATATACCTTTATCATCAAGATTTATAAAATATTATCCATAAATATTATGGCCCCACATCTAGTTAATTCCTTTAATAGACAAAATCCCCAAAACTTCATCCACAATGGAAAGTTTGGTATTTGCCAAAACAATTCCTCAACTTTTCTCTCAATTGAGATCCATACATAATACCCTAACTTCCAACTTCAAAAATAGATATTTTTGAAGGATTTTATTATTTCTTTTTGCCTATTCTCTGAAATGGCAGAAATGGAATAATAATTGCTTTAAATACTTTTAAGCCACAATAAATCTTGGGAAAATTCCCCTAAGTGCGAATTCACATTTGGGACCCTCTGACATCAAAATCCAACCTGGTCCAATGTAAATTTATCAAATGAGCTCTAGTACTTCACTTCTGCAGTTTTTGAATAAATGAATTTAAGTGGGCCAAACTTCATAAAACAATTCCCAAATAATTCATGGATATGTACCTAGCCCATACACGCCTACAAGCATCCTCACCTCAGCTTTCCAAGATCAAAAATCAAGAGGTTTCTCATGAATCTTCAATTGGCCAAGAATTGAAATTCTTCAAAACTATGACCAAAGCCAACTCAAAACTTCATCACACTTGTCCCATACTTCTCCACAGCTTACCACACCACCCCTGGTCGTGTGCTATAGTACCTCCACTATAGCATCTCTTCTTTTGCCTTTAGTACTTGGAAGAAGGAGAGGAGAAGATCTTGTCATTAATGGGTATCCTCCCATATCTCACAAACAGCAGCCATCCTCTCCCCTCTCCACTTATCTGGTGTGTACCTGCACTCACAGCCATTCCCTACCCCACCTAGCAGCTGCCCATGGCTAGCCCTAAGCCCTCTCTCTCTTTTTCTTTCCTATGCCCGAGGCTAGAGAGAGAGTGGTCAAATCACTCCCCCTGTACCTTGCAGCCTGGCAGGCGCCTCTCACACCTCCCCACTCCCTCTCCACGAGTTCCACCGCCCCTGAGAACTAATCCCCTGCCTGCAACTCCTCCCTTGCTCTCTATGGACTATGTCCATCATGGACCTCCACCTCTCCAAATAAATAGACAGAGCCTGTCCCAGCGCCCCTCCCCACGTCCATTCCACTCCCTCACTCCACCTCCCTCTATCTGAGCTCTGGATCTCGCTCACTAGCTCTCCCTCGCCATGGGGAGGGAGGAGTTCTTTCCTCGGCCTCCCTCAAAATCGGGGTCGGTTACTCCTTCCCCCACTCTTCCTACTCTGCATGTTCATATAGTGAGGCCTCCTCTACCTCCTCTATCTAACCATGCCTCCCTTTCTCCTTGCAGCAACCGCGGAAGCGCTCTCCGGTGAGCTCCGACCCGTGCATGCAGGCACCCTCGTGCAAGGCTCCTCTGGTCATTAGAGGGGTTGCTTCCACCCCTCTTTCTGTGCGTCCTGATGCACGATGTCGACCTGCATAGCCGTCATCGCCCTTACGCCGCTGGTGAGCCCTCCCCCAGCCCGTCTCCCTCTCATTTATGGTTTCCGCCGCAGCGCGAGTCGCGAGGTAGGAGAAGGGCTTGCTGCCGTCGATCTCTATTTGATCTGACGGAAAGAAACCTCCAGTACCGCTTCGGCGCCCTCTGACGCTGCCAAGCGGGCCCGACCTGCCGGGTTCAATTTAGCTTCGCGAGCGTCTCCCTGGCACCACATTGGGCCGGCCCGGTGTTGGTGGGCCGCGTCGTTCTAGATCCCAGCCCACGAATCCTTTTCCTTTTATTCATTTTGTCCAGATCCAGAATTTGTCCAGCAGTTTAAATCATTTTGAAAATGAAAACCCCCACCAAATGCCCAGATCCAAAATTCCTAGTGTTTATGAATGTTTCCTTAAACATGCAGTATCTTTGGTTGACCAAAATAATGTCTAGATTTTCTTTAGTAAATCATTTACCCAGATGCATCTTTTCCACTATTAAAATCCTTCTGTAAGTTTTATAACTCTAATTGAGTTAAAACCTTTTGTTTCTGAAAGGTAATAGTTATCCCTTTCATGTCCCTCTAGCCCCACCTAAAATTGATTCCTATATTTCCCCTGGTAAAAATAACAATAACATCCCTAATATGTCTTTAAGAAATTCTCCAGGTCAAACCAAAATGGGTATTGACCTAAATCAACCTCCCCTTGGTATGGTATTCTAAATACTACCAAATTCAAGGAGATCAAGAACTATTAAGCTTTTGAGTAATTTTAATGAATTAAAGCCTTCTTCTTATAGTATTATCACTAGATAAACCACTCTAGTAGCTCTATAATTCCAACAAGGTTGGATCAAATTTCCACAGAAAGATATTCTGAATACCTACCATGTGTCCTTGGAATCAACTCAAAAGCCTCTATAGATTTAATCTGGTGAAAAAGATAAAACATCTCTAGAACTGCCTTTGGGAATTTCCTGAGGGAATTCTGGTAATTATTTAGGAGTGATTCCAACTCTCAGTGAACAAAGTGCATCAAGAACTACCTAACCACCCAAGGAAATAATTTTTGGACATACAGAACATTTCTGGTGAATTATTTCCTAAAACTAGAGCCTTTGTGACTAGAAAATTCATAAGAAATTAACGAAAGGTGATAAAATCATGAAACCACTTTTGTTGGCCTTATTCCGTGAATACATACCTGATGGTATCATTGTTGTACATTAATAACACCAAAACCCAAGCCTTAGTCAAAACCCCCTTCACTAGGTGGTATTTGATAAATAAATCACAAAGGTAAAACCACAAAGGCAAGTAAAGTATTTCCAATTACAACCAACTCAATCTATCAAAACCTACTAAATTGAGTATTGTGTGGTATGTTTGTTTGCTGTATTGTAACGATGCTTGTATGCCTTGTGCCGATTGTGGCTTGGCTTGTTTGCATGTGTTGTCTAGACGACGATAGTTGCGATGAAATCAGAGAGCAGGAGAAGTGGTAATTATTAATGGACATTATGGTATTCTAAGAAGAAGTCCCGAGACATATTGCCATATTGATGATCATCAGGCAAGCCACCTTCTTTCTCATAAGCCTTGTCCTACTGTTTTACTTACTATTTATCAAAATTGCATTGTTTACTATATGTTGATGTATATATGGTAGTGGTTTGGCTCCTCCGAACTATTACACCTTGGTACTACTAAGTACAACCCCCTTGGTGACACCTACTTGTCCCTAGTAGAATAGATGGTGTATTACACCATACCCTTTGGAGACCCTGTTTTATGCCAAAGCAAAACTAGAGGATGGGAAGACCCCCGGAAAAAGGTTTTACCAAAGGTTTTCTTATAAAACCTTGGTGAGGTGGGACCTCCCAAGAGATGTTGAGAAATAAAAAGCTTTTTGTTTTATAAAATGCTGAAGGAAAAGCTGGAGGAAAAAGGTTTACAAAAACACACCCGGTTCTTTGCAGTTTAGCTATAATAACTTAACCCTGTGCAACCACATTACTCTGGAATGGGACATGGCTGGATTTGATGTTTATCTATTCTGGTATAAGCTGCCTCGCAACTACTACAGGGGATCGCGATCCCCGGAGGCTGGGCCTTCTCCCGTAAAGGTCCATGTGGGACATCGACCTAGAGAAGGAACAAACTGTTTGTGGACAGCCAGGCGTAACTAAGAGCCCCTCATTGAAAGCGCCCACTATGTAAAGTGTAAAATGCGCTCCGGTTGGTCCTTCGTACCCGACGTCCTGGTTTTGAGGGGAATAACACTCATAGGGTAGGCACTTATGCTGGAGTGGGCATCCAGAGAGTCTTGATCGGTTACTCAACCCACGATCGGTGTAGATCAGGGTAGTGTACCCGAATGATGTGGGGAAAGTGTACAACCTCTGCAGAGTGTAAATCTATTCGAATAGCCATGTCCGCGGTTATGGACGGGTTGGAAAAACTTCTATAGAGCAGTGCTGGTTTTGTTTTCAAAAAGGATTTCGGAAAAGAAATGGCTTTGGAAATGTTTTGACCATGGGATGGTCATAAAGGAGAAAGGTTTTGACCATGGGATGGTCGGAAGGAGGAGAAAGGAGTTTGGTCGTGGGACGACCTGAAGACGGGAACAAATGGGTGACCCAGTCCTGATGTTTTCCAAAACTTTTCAAAAGGTTTCCAAAATGTTTACAAAGGTTTTCTACAAAGATATGTAGATGCTATATCTACAAGAGAAACTATTTTATGAAAGAACCTCTCTTGGAGCCCTCCTACTACCACAACCATATTGCATATCCCCTTGTGATTACTATTCAATTAAGGTGGTTTGCGAGTACATTCAAAGTACTCACTGGCATTGTCCCTGGCTATTAACTTGGTCAGATATCAAGAAGAGGATGAAGTTGACGGCTATGCGAGCTAGGACGTTCTCCCAGTCAGTTGCCTATAAGTTAAGGCATGACTCGGGCTCTACGCTCAATGAAGTTCCGTTGTTGTTGATCGATGTAGCCATAATGGCAAATAAGGTAAGTCATGTTTTCGTTATGTATTGGATGTTTACTTTGATAGTTGTCTGTTATGTGCCACGACTAACTGATCATGGGATCGTGGTTGTATGCATAACAGGGATTCTCGGAGGATTAATCCGGGGGCCCCACAATTGAGATGCTATTTCAGATTGATTATTGATTCTATCATGTCTTTGTTATTTGTGATCTTGCATGCTCTCCGTTGTTAGTAGATATCTTGGCCGAGTAGATGCTAGTAACTCCAAGAGGGAGTATTTATGCTCGATAGTGGGTTCATGCCTCTAGTAATCTGGGGAAGTGACAGAAATCTCTAAGGTACTACATGTGTTGTTGCTACTAGGGAGAAAATAGCAATCCTTTGTTCATAGAACAATCGTATTGTTTACTTTACACGCAATGCATAATGCAATTATCTGTTGCTTGCAACTTAATACTAGAGGGGGTTCGGATTGATAACCTGTAGGTGGATTATTAGTCATAGATGTAGTTGGATTACGGTCTATGTATAATGTTGTAATGCCCAATCAAATCTCATAGGAATCAAGATGATTAGTATATGCATGTATGCTTTCTTCATGTTTGTCAATTGCCCTGCTGTAATTTGTTCACCCAACATGTCATCTATCTTAAGGAGAACCACCACTAGTGAACTATGGACCCTGGTCCTTTCTTTTACCATCAATCTATAACTGTTTACTGTTTACTTTCTATAAGCTTTTACTTTCTTCCACACAATACGTTTAATCCTTTGTTTTCAGCAAAACCGGTGAGATTGACAACCTCACTGTAAGTTGGGGGCAAAGTTCTATAGTTGTGTTGTGTAGGATTCCAAGTTGGAAACAACACCTAGGAGGTGTTTCCTTGCTCCTACTGGTTCGATAACCTTGGTTTCATAACTGAGGGAAGACTTACTGCTGTGCTCATCATACCTTCCTCTTGGGGTTCCCCAACGAGCTCGATATATTTTGGGCCATCAAGCAACTTTTTCTGGCGCCGTTGCCGAGGAGTCAAGGACATCTTCACAAGGGAAGTTCCTCATAACCAATCTCTTTACTTTGTTTTATTTGTTTTGTTTAGTTTATTTTTTTGCTTTGTTTGCTTGTTTCTTTATCAAAAACACACAAAAAAATTAGTTCCTACTTCAAGGTGTTTTTATGTCTAGTTCTGCTCCAATCACTATTTCATTATGGATAGCCCACGCGGTTTCCTATTTGGGAAAACTACTATCACTGCTAAGGTAGTAGATGAACCACCGCCTAGTAGAACCTCCAGGGAAGATTTTATAAGGTATAGAGAATCTTATAAGGGTAAAGTCATGAGAGCCGTGTTAAAAAGGTTGGATCTAATTGCTAAAATTTTGCTTAAACGCCATGATATAAATTGTTGCTCGGAACAGGATACTAAACATCTTAAATTCCAGTGTGGCTTTAGTAAATAATTTGTAATTATGAACTACCATTGGAATAACTATATTCATCTTGGATTTGAAGAAGTAGAACAATTCGTTTTGTTTATGGGAGCTTCTGAAATAGAATCCTTCATGTCTAAAAACTATGAAACCTCTATTCCTTGTAAAGACCTTAAAGATATGGTCTCTTCTATCCTTGATAATTGCATATAAAATTTCAGCAATAATTGTTATATCATTGGTTATAAAGAGAGACTCAATCATGCACAAGAATGTGTCCACAATTTGTAGGAGCCTATGGAAGAAGAAATTGCTGAACCTGAAAGCCCATTAGATGAAAAAGAGGAGGAGAGTGATGGACAAAAGGAGGAATAATGGATTAGCTACCCATGCCTACCTTCTAATGAGAGTAACTCTTTATCCCTTACATTATTTGATTTTCCCCCATGCTTACCAAAGGAGGATGAATGTTATGTTCCTATGGATTCTTTTGAAAAATCTTCTATGGGTAAAACTGGTGATAATAATTATGGTCTTGTTATCTATGATAATCCTTTATTAGTTCCTAACTTCGAAATGCATGGTACTAAAGAGCGTTGCTTAGAAAATGTTTATGATAAAGCTGTAGATGATGGTCCTAAATTGGTTGATAATATTAATTGTACTACTATTAAAAATGAGATTGGAGGGGTCTTGACCTTATCTTGGAACCCCAAACCTCTTGAGAATGATCAGTCACCTTGTTATAAAATTGTTAAAAGTGGGTTTGAAGGTTTTAATCCCATTATTTTTGAGCTTGATAAAAATTATGTGTTTGTAGATCATGAAAAGCATGCTTTATGTGATAGTTATATTGCTGAGTTTATTCATGAGGCTAATGAAAATTATTATGATAGAGGAAAATATGGTTGTAGAAGTTTTCCCGGTACTACAACACCTCTCTATGTGCTGAAAGTTTTGAAGTTGCACTTGTTTTATCTTCCTATGCTTGTCAGTTTGTTCTTTGTGAATTTATCTGCATACAAGATTCCTATGCATAGGAAGTGGGTTAGACTAAAATGTGTTTTGAATTTGTTTCTTGATGTTCTCTTTTACTTCAATTCATATTTCCTATGTGAGCATCTTCTCAAACTATCATGCCTAACTTAAAGGCGTTAAAGAAAAGTACTTATTAGGAAATAACCCAAAAGTTTTAGATAGTCTTGGAAGTTATTAACTCTGTAATAACTGCTTCTTATCCTTTTTATTTGGTTTTTGTGCCAAGACTAACCTCTAATAAGAGAGAAGTAATGCTTTGGAAAGTTGCTGTCCCGAAATAGATTTCTGTACTTCACTTTAAAATTCGTGTAAAATCTCTGTACATCATTTTGAGGCGTGAATTTTTGTGCTTATGCACCAGGTTGTTATCTAACTTTCGTTAGTTCAACACTTTTCGATTTGAGCAACATAAGGTCTTTGATAAAATTGGTTTTTACCTGCTGGTCTATTTTGATAGATTTCTGCCATTATTTGCATTTGCTTCTTGTTGATTCCTTTTTGGGTTCTATTTGGGGAATTGAGATTTACAAGGGAAGTGCTACAGTAGCTTCTGTTTTAATAGAAGTTTTATTGGTGTTGAAACTGAACCCAAAGACTTATTATCTTGAATGCACTAATGTTGCTAATAAAGATTATGTGAAGTTTTGTATGAAGGAAAAATTTCAGGTGTATGGAGAGAATGATGTAATGAGATGAAGAATGGACTAAATCTCAAGCTTGGGGATGCCACCCCCTGTCACCCCAAGAAATATCCAAGAAGTACAAGAGGCAAAGCTTGGGGATGCCCAAGTCATCCCCTTCTTCATCAATAAAAATCGCAGGTTTCTTCCAAACACTTCATTTTTATCGTTTCATGCACAGTTGTGTTGTTCTTGGAGCGTCTTTTTTTGTTTTCGTTTGCTTGGTTTTCTTAGTTTTCTTGAATAAATTGGTTGGACCCCCTCTTTCATGCATTAGTTTTCAAATAGTTTGGTTTGGATTGGAAAAGAGTAGGAAAGTTCATGCTTAAGTGGTAAAGAGAGTTTGTTTTTGACTGTGGCCTATGCTTTGTCATGTCATGCTTGATATTGTTTTGGCTTTATGCTTAGTGATATTTTATGTAACATGACATGTTATAAACAATTGAGATTGCCTAATGTGCCTTGAAAGAATCGTGCGTTGTTTTAGCATATTAAAGCATAGTATTGTGGTATTCTCCTTTGATGCTTTATTTGGGTTGACTTGGCGCATGCTCACACCATGTTAAGACTATACCAAGTCACCATAGCCTCTATGATCCTTTAATTTTCGACTTGTAATATCACTTTATGCTTTATTTAATGATGTTTTGTCGCCGTGCATGATTATGGCCATTATTGCTCTCTTAGTTGGTCGCTCCCAGTCTTTTGCTAGCCTCCATAACCAAGTATGAGTTCCACTCATGCATCCAACTCCAAATAAAACCAAGTTATTCCAAAGAGTCCACCATACCTAACTATTAGCATTTCTATTCCAAGTATATTCATGTTTTTATCTACCTTCTGAATTAAACTTGTTATGATCATACTAGTGATTAAAGCTCTCACGAACTTGATGGCACACTTTACTTTTCTTGCCCTAATAAACTTGAACCATTGTGTCGTCTATGTTGTATATGCTTGCACTTATATGTTGGGGATTAGCAGAACCATGATGTCATGGGGAACGCTTTCAACATTGCACTTGTACTTTGTACCAAGTTGATATCATGCTCTTTTGTCTATTGTCGTGGTGGTGGCACGACAGATGCCATGGATAGGCTAAAGAGGGTGCCAGAGAGCGCTAGGGGAATCCAGGGAGGGAGAACATGGTGATTCCACGCACGAAAGTTCTTGTATATTCTCGATCAATGGTATTTTACAAGTGCTCTAGAGGCTCTCAACAAGAAGGAGACAATGTCTCTTACTCCCTGTTCACTAGCCCTAGAGTTCTACCTTAGACCGAGAGTGATTCATCTATTGGCCGCCCCCCTCTATGGAGGCAGGGGCCCCGGTGCTCCTTATATAGGGGATCCCGGGTTACAATTCTTGGGCACAAGTGGCAGCATATTCTTCGAATATGCTCCTTTCCTAAAGTAGATGCTTCTTTATTCCTCTTTAACGGCTCGTCCGAGCTTTGGACGTAACCCGCAACATCATCCTCGTCTTTTTGCGTCACCAGACATGGGCTACGTCATCCGGCTTTGCCCGCGTTACCTTGGTCGGCCCTGACCCGGTGGTCCTCTTCTTTACTTTACTTTACTTTGATCACGCTATAGCTAATAAAGCCACCTTTTGACCAACGGGGAATTCCTTCTCTTGGAAGCTAAAATAATCCAGCTAGCATATAACTAATCCGGCTTACCCATTTACCTGCAAAACAGATAAACATGGCCGGCATAAATCTTATACCGGCCGGGCCATTGTCTAGGAGATGCCCCATGGGCGGGGTCACACTGTGATTCGGCCTGCCTTGAGGTGACCTGGTCAGCACATTGCTTTGACCACGCCGTACCCCGTCTAATTCGACCCTTATACCTTGGTGTTACCCTACCCGGGGGTATCCCCCCAACATTAGTCCCCGAAGCTGGTGTGGTCTTTGCAACTTTTAGTTGTTAAGGCCACAGTAGGTTCCCTTATCCAGATCTTTCGCTCCTTAGGCCAAGTTATCTCGTAGCCCAGAGTTTCTCTTCTTGGAACCCTTTTGCTCTTTCCGGGTCATTCCTCGTTGGCTAGGTATTTCGCTTGCTTATCCGGGTTACCTTTCCTTCTCTCGTACGCTTCTCCACATCCTACGTGGAGGGTAATCATCATTTGCCTCATTTTAAGGGCCATGCGCATTTACCGCGCCGGTTACAGTCGCTGCGTCAGGCATAACTATTGTAAACGTCCCATGACTACAACGCCTCGTTAACTGTAACACCGTGTCATGTCATGGGATCGCTTGCTCCCGTGGCCCATCCTATGGCCTTGTTCTGATTGGCTGCTCGGGCCGCGTACACGCTCGTTGCGTGCGGCACGTCACCCGCAAAGGATCCTACAACGCGCATGCGCCACGGTTAAGTAGGGGGTGCGGGGCACTCCCAGGGGAAGTTCCCCCATTTGCGCCGCGCTCCACTTCTCTTTCTCTCTTTCACAGCGACTCTGCCGCCGCCGCTAGTTTTCTGCTTCACGAGCGCCACCGCGACCAGAACCACTCACATCCGCGTCGCCGTACCCATTCACAGTTTCCATCACGAGGACTTGCGCTTCCCGCTTTCCTTCCTCCGGCTATCTCTACTCTTATTATCCCATCAAAAGCTTCGAATCCAGCATGTCTGAGGCGGAGGTAGTGGTGGTGCAGCAGGAAGAAGGAGTGGAGGGTCGCAAGCGCGGTTGCTGGGACGGCTCCACCGTCTGCGAGAAGGACTTGGCTTGGCTCCGTGCCTCACGTCGCATTCCCACCGGCGTCGCCTGCCGCCTCGCCGCCGGTGAAATTTCTCCTTCCCCTAGAGAGGGGGAATACGTTGTGTTTCTTTCCCATTTCCAGCGCGGCTTCGGCCTCCCCACTTCTAATTTTTTCTTCGATTTCATTTCCACTTACAAGATGCAACCGCATCACCTCCCCGCAAACGCTATCACCTCTCTGTCTTCCTTTGATGCCAGCATTGAGGGATACATTGGCCTCTGGCCACCAAAGAACTTTGGATTAAGTTCTTTGGTCTGCGGAGGAACGTGGTTCTGGATAAGGAGCTTGCCCCAGAGGACAAGCACCTAACCCAATGCGTTGCTGCCTCCATCTCTCCGTGCAAGCAGTCCGTGTTTCCCCGGGTCACCGGGCTCAAATCATGCAAGGGATGGGCCCGGACCTTCTTCTATGTCCAGAACACCACCAAGGAGGACCATATCTGGCTGCTCTCTTTCAAGCTTGGCCTTACAGATGCCTCGCTTTGGGAAAGCATTGTCAAGCGCGCCACGGCCCTAGCAAATAAAGTGGCACACCGGATCACGGAACTGCTCAAGGAGCGTCTCCGGGGGGAGGATATTATGATTACTTTTATCCGCAGCCGGGTATCCCCCCTCAAGAAGCGAGCCCACAAGATCTGCTAACTTAGCGGCCCTCTCGATCCTCACCGGACTTCTTCCTTTGAGTTGGATAACTCGGCGGTCTACCTCCGGGTTAAGTCCATATTTAATGTGGAGAAGGAGTTCTCTGAGGACTGGGAGTGGGGACTTGAGCCCTTCACCCGTGTTAACCCCCCTCCAAAGGTAAATCACCCTTTTCTGTTTTCCAAATCTTCCTTGTATGTTGTTTTCTTTTCGTAACTCTGCAACTATTGTCTCAGAAATTCATTCAGCAACCAATGGAGGATGGCGAGGTGCTGGCGAGCAAATGGTTGGAGGATTGCACCGAGGAGGACGAGGTTGAGCCTGATCCGAAGGCCTTCCTGCCTACCCCGGACGTTGTCAGGCGCAGCGCTGGTAAGGCCTCTTCTCTGAGGGATTGGCTAGATGATGATGATTCTGACATTGAAGTTCTTAAGGTATTTGATCCGGTTCTCATCTCTTACTTGCACCTGGCTCATGTTCGAATGTTTAGCTAACCCGAACGATCAGGTCCATGAGGTTCCTCCCCTTTCCACTGGTGGCCCCGCCCTGACCCCATCCCAGAAGCGCGCAGCTACCTCGGCCGCAGCTTCGGAGGCGCCGCCGCCCAAGAAGAGGCAAAAGAAGTCCGGGGTTAAACCCTCGGCCAAGTCTGCCGCCAAGGGCATAGTTCAGAGGGCACCCAAACCTCGGGCTCCTCCTACCATAGACGAGTAAGTCCTTTCAGCATTGCTACTTCGGATTTTTCCCTTTGCTTGCCTTTGTTTCTGGTTGGTTCTGTCTTTTTGACTCGTTGTCCTTCCTTTTTTCTTAGAGCTCCTATGGATATTTCTCAGAGCGGTTTCGGCATAGCCTCCCCACTCCGGAGCAGTCCCTCTCTGCCCCGCAACGATGATTATCGCCCGCTCAGCCCTATTCAAGAGGGTTCTGCGGTTGCGCCTGACCAGAGCCTATCTCGCCAAGAGGAGGGCAACGTCGGCGCGGGGGATAGTGGGGCAGCTCGAGACACGGTGATGCCGGATCTCCCCAGCTCCTCGGCCTCTGTGCCCAATGTTGAGGTGCCAGTTTCATCGGCGCCACCCCCAGCACCTCCAGTACCAGTACCAGTACCAGCACCAGCAGGAACAACAACAACAACACCAGCACTAGCAGCAACAGCGACAACAACGCCAGCAGCACCAGCAACATCAGCACCAGCAACAAGAGCCTCCAAGCCTCCCAAGGGCAAAGCTCCTTCGGCTCCCACCGAGTCTACTCCTTCAATCGCTGATATCTTTCAACCAGCTCCTCAATCCTCATCTGACAAAGCCGAGAAGACCTCCGGGTCAGCCATAGATACTTCTTCTAGATCTACTCCCTCCAGATCAGAGGGCTGCCAGCAGCTGGTTTTGCATACCAGCCCCGCTGCAGCTCAATCCGCTAGGCGGGAGGCCCACGTGAAGGGCCTTGTGGCAAGCTATTCTCCGAGCGGCGAAAGTTACAGTCCACAACTCCTTGAGTATGTGAAGAACTAGAATGACGCCGAATTCGTCGATCCTCAAGACGATTTGCTGGAGAAGTTTGGCCTCGCCGAGTTCAGCGCCTAGATGAACTCCGCTACTAAGGCTATCTCCTTGGCTGGCCGGATGATGGAGGTAATTCTTTTTCTCTGCCGTTGATGTTTTATGCAATTGAATCCTTGTAGATATAGCCCCTGGTCCTCGAGCCTCCGAGGGAATAACTTGTTATTTGGTCGGATGCTTCTCGTAGAGCTTAGTTTTTGTTCATAATGACATTAATTTCCAATAATTTTTGGGCCGGGTCTAGTTCCCTTGGCCCGTATCTTATGTACTTCGAATATCCACACACCTAGAGCCGGGTTAAGTTCCAATTGGCCCAGGTCTTGTAGACTTCGAATATCCACACACCTAGAGCCAGGTTAAGTTCCACTTGGCCCGGATCTTGTAGACTTCGAATATCCACACAACTAGAGTCGGGTTAAGTTCCACTTGGCCCGGGTCTTATACACTTTGAATATCCACACACCTAGAGCCGGGTTAAGCTCCACTTGGCCCAGGTCTTGTAGACTTCGAATATCCACACACCTAGAGCCGGGTTAAGTTCCACTTGGCCCGGATCTTGTAGACTTTGAATATCCACACACCTAGAGCCGGGTTAAGTTCCACTTGGCCCGGGTCTTGTAGACTTCGAATTATTTCTACTTTGCCTCTGAACTTTTGTCTTTTCCTTGCTTATTTCAGATTACCACTAATCGCTGAACCGCTGAGTTCGAGTGCCTGCTGGACTCCTACAAAGACATTTGCGGGCGCTATGGTAAACTCCTGGTGGAGTACCAGAAGAGGGGTTAGTTTCCATTCCTTTTCCTCCTTGTTCATTCAAACTTCTTAGGACCTATATGAATGTCTTGTCCGAATCATGCAACCGAGGTTGAAGCTAAGAACAAAATCATGAGGAAGAACCTTGCGGAAATCAAAGGTAAACTCTCCCCTTTCATATGATCATTGTACTTTCCTTGCTTCATCCGGTGGACACTCATACTTTGGGTCCTCTGGATCATGTTGCAGTTGCTCTCGATGATAGTGTCACCATGCCTGAACTGATGACCCACTGCCTCGAACAAGCAGGTAACTATGAAGCTGAACTGAAAAAGAAAGATGAGGAAATACCTCGGCTCAGGCAGCAGGACTCGGAGATCACTTGGCTGAATGCCAAAATTCAAAAGCTTAAGAGCTCCCATCAGTCTGCGCTAGAGAAGGTCGACCAGGAGTTTGCCGAGGAGAAAGAGCGTTTAACCATGCAAATCTCCAAGGACAAGAGCCTACTAGAGGAAGCCGATGTCACACTTACGTCGGTGACCACCGAATACGAGAAACTCTGGGTCCACACTGGCAATGTTGATTCCGAGATACAGCGACTTCTCTTCCAGATTGCGTGTAAGTTTTCTGCCCTTTCTCTGATCTGCTATCATTTGGATTTGGTCCTTTTGCTCACTGTTTTTCTTCTCATCCTTAGGCAAATTTCCAGAGAGTGATACGCTCGCCGCCTCTGCCGTACGCCAATCCTGTGAACAGCGTGGAATTGCTATTGCCCCTGATGCCGAGCCAATCCCTTATACCACTGAGGATCTCCTGGCGAGTCTCACCGCTCGTCTTGACGTAGTGAAGAATTTCGGCGCAGATATTGTCCCAGCGGCAGCACGGATGTTTAGTTGCCTCTGGCCCAGCGAACGTATTCCAAAGAAAGGCTCGGCTTTCATAGCCAAACTCAATGAATGTGATACGCAACTGCATCTGTGGCGCAAGTCTACTGCCCAGGCTAGGGCCGACATTGCTCTGAAATTTGCACTCTCATGGTACGAAGGAATTGACTTGGCATTGCTCAATCGCATGCGCATCGGGTCAAAGTGGTGCGAGGATCCGGAGTGGATCGCGCGCCGCCAGGCCTGTGCGAACAATCTGATCCAGTACTCCTTCTGCCATGCCTAGAATGAGGGGCCAAGTTATCTTGATGTCGCTGATGACGAGATTGTCTCTGGAGCCTTTTGAAGGAAGTGAGAGCGAGGGCTCCGAACTAGGCAACGAGGCTGAGGATCCGGAGGAAGGTGAGGTTAACTCGAAAGACGAAGCCGAAGCTAGCGCTCCTCCCCCGCACTCCGGAGTACCTCCCTCCTCGACAGATGATTCGTCTGCTGCTCCTGCTCCTTGAGAAACACTTGTCAAATTTATCAGATGCCCGTAATGCCGGGCGTAGATGTATTTAAATACTTCGGTTTGGTTGTGCTACAACTATGGGTTCCGAATTAAGTTTTACTGCCGGAATATCATGGGCGAAGTCCCCGAGTTTCATTTTCTTGTTCCCCCAATATTTTACTCGGCTCACGTCTACCTTGATTCGGTTTTTTCGACTTACGAGTCCGAGGTTCAAAACATTGGTTTAACAATACTTGAAACCTTGAGATTAGCTCAAAATGATTCGGTATTTTAGTGAATACAACAAAGATAAGGGTTAGTCAAAAAACCAATATCGGCTCACTTAAGCTCTTTTCCTTAGTCGTTTTTCATGTGCTTTGCCATTCCAAACTTGTTCTCTTGCTTGCCATGAAGCCAATTCTTGTTGGACAACAGCAAAGTCGAAGAGTTAGGTTTTTGGTGCTAACACATTACTAACCCCACTAAGGTATAAGTGACTTAACCCAGCCGACACAAAAATATGAAAACGAAAGATAACTAAAATAGCACTCCCCGAGTCTCTGCCTTGGGTGAAGAAATTTTTATTGATAAGCTGATTGCCGACATACATACCGACATACGAGTAGTTCGGATACATTCACCTCTTAGGTGTAGAAAGCACGAAGCAATGCTATGTTCCATGGTCTTTTGGATTCTTCTCCGGACCTTTCCACCTTGTTCTTTTGCTGGGTCTGTGCATCAATAAGATAGTAGGAATCATTGCGCAAAGCTTTGCTCACAATGAAGGGTCCTTCCCATGGTGGGGATAACTTATGCATGCCCACAGTGCGTTGTATTAGCCTTAGCACCAAATCACCTTCCCGGAAAACTCGGGGGTTTACTTTCCAGCTATGATAGCGTCGGAGATTTTGCTGATATATGGAGGATCTGGACAAGGCCAGTTCTCTCACTTCTTCTAGCAGATCAACATCATTTTGCCGGGCTTCACGCACTTTGGCCTCTATGTATTGGGTGACCCTTGGTGAATCATGCTCTATGTCGGCTGTTTATACAGCTTCTGCGCCATATACCAGAAAGAACGGCGTATAGCATGTTGATCGATTTGGAGTTGTTCTTAAACTCCACAACACCGCTGGTAGTTCTTCTATCCAGCACCCCGCTGATCTTTGCAGTGGCTCTATGAGCTGGGGTTTTATCCCGGACAATACCAGTCCGTTGGATCTTTCCACTTGCACGTTCGATGCGGGGTGGGCGACTGAGGCGACATCTAACCGGATCTTTTCCTAGCAGAATCTTGCAAATGCTCCTTCAGCAAAATTTGATCCGTTATCAGTTATGATGCTATGGGGGTAGCCGTACCTTAGGATTATATTCTTGAGGAATTTTACTGCTATTGCCCCATCAAATTTCCGAATCGGTTTCACTTCAATCCATTTGGTGAACTTGTCAACCATGACCAGAATGTGGGTCATCCCTCCTTTGGCCGGCTTAAATGGTCCTACCATGTCTAGGCACCATACATCAAATGACCATGTAATGGGGATAGTTTTCAGCTCCGACATTGGTAGGTGAGTTTTCGTGGCGTATCTTTGACAACCATTACATTTTCTTACCAAGTCCTCTGCTTGCTCCAAAGCGCTAGGCCAATAAAATCCATGCCAGAAAGCTTTTGCTACTAAGGCCCTTGAGGAGGCATGGTGGCCACATTCCCCTTGGTGAATATCCCAGAGTATGTCAAGTCCTTCCTTCGGATCGACGCACCGTTGTAGTACCATAATCACACTTCTTTTGTATAGTCTGGAGTTGATAATTGTATAGGCCTTTGCCCTTCTCTGAATTTGCCTTGAACTTATTTCATCATCCGGCAAGATTCCCTCTTTCAGGAAATCAAAAATTGGCTTGTCCCAAGATGGCATAGGACGGACGGGAAATGGTTCCTCATCCACTTCCATTGCATCCACCGACATAACTCCGGCCGGATCAGGCTGTATAGTCCCCGGGTTTGCCGAGGCAGTCCCCGGGTTTGCTGAGGTGCTTCCGCATTCTATCTCCATAGGTACAGCTCCTGATCCGCGGAGTGCTGGGATCTAAATGGAATCTGATTCGGGTGATGGTGTGATAGATGGTTTTCTCAGGTGCTCCAAGGCAACATTTGGCGGGATTGGCTGCCGGGACGATCCCAATTTGGACAACGTATCTGTTGCCTCGTTTTCCATCCTAGGTACATGATGGTACTCACACCCTTCGAAAAATCCGCTTATTTTCTGAACATGGAACCTATACAGTGCAATGTTAACATCCAGAGCATCCCAATTTCGAGACACCTGCAGCACCACCAAATCCAAATCTCGAAAGCATTGTATCCGACGTATCCCCACTTCCTTTGCCACTTTGAGACCATGTACCAATGCTTCGTACTCCGCCACATTATTCGAGGCATTGAAGTGGATTTGAAGGACATACTTCAGTTGATCTTTCTTGGGCGAGGTAAGCACTACTCCGGCGCCTAACCCGTCTTTCAGCTTCGATCCGTCGAAGTGCATTTGCCAGTAATTGGAGTCCGGTAGGGGTGGCTCGTATTGCATTTCAGCCCAGTCCACAAAGAAATCCGCCACTGCTTGTGACTTGATTGCATCCCTTCTGTCAAACTGTAGTGCATAGGGAGCTAACTCAATTTCCCACTTTGCTATCCGGCCACTTGCATCTTTATTACTCATGATCTCTAAAATTGGTGCCTCACATATCACCTTGATGGGGTGTTCCTCAAAATAGTGTTTGAGCTTCTTGGCCGACATGTATACGCCGTACGCCATCTTCTGATAGTGAGGATAATTTTGTTTTGAGGCTAATAATACTTCACTCAGATAATACACCGGCCTTTGCACCGACTTTCCTTCCTCCTCGCGCTCCACTACAATCACTGCACTTACGACTCGGTTGGTCGCGGCTACGTAGAGAAACATTGGCTCCTTAGGTAGTGGTGCAACTAGGATCGGTGCGGTAGATAACATCTTTTTCAATTCTCGAAATGCAAGATTCTCATGTGGCGTCCATGTGAACTTGTCTGCCTTTTTCATTACCTAATAAAGGGGCAAGGCCTTCTCTCCCAATCGACATACGAATCGACTGAACGTTGCCAGGCAACTAGTGAACTTCTGCACATCGTTAAGACACTTTGGCAGTTCCATTCTTTCTATGGCCCGGATTTTCGTTGGGTTAGCTTCAATGCCACAGCTAGATACCAGAAAACGAAGTAATTTTCCGGTGGGTACACCAATAGTGCATTTCTCCGGGTTTAGCTTCATTCGAAACCTTCTTAAGTTCGCGAATGTCTATCGGATATCCTCAAGGAGCGTATCCTTTCCTTGGTCTTTATTACCACATCATCCACATAGACCTGCACATTCCGACCTATTTGGTCATGCAAGCATTTTTGCATGCATCGCTGGTACGTTGCTCCTGCATTACGTAATCCAAACGGCATAGTGCGATAGCAATAAGCCCCGTATGGGGTAATAAACACAGTCTTTATTTGATCATCCGGATTTAGGGGTATTTGATGGAAACCAAAATACGCGTCAATGAATGGCAGTAGCTCACATCCGGCCGTTGAATCTATGACTTGATCTATTCTAGGAAGTGGAAATGGATCCTTAGGACACGCCTTATTCAGGTTCCTATAATCGATACACATGTGCCATACCACAACTATGTTTGGATCATCTTTATTTTTCTCCACCAACACCGGATTAGAGAGCCAGTCCGGATAGAGTACCTCCATGATAAACCCGGCCGCAAGTAGTCTTGCTATCTTGTCTCCAATCACTTTCCTTCTATCTTCTGCGAAACGCCTAAGAGGCTGCTTTACCGGCTTAAATTGGATCCGGCTGAGGCGCACTCGATCGAACGCCGAAAATCCCCTGATACAGTTATCACGCCCCTTGGTCCGGGCAACTTCATCTTAAGGTAACTGATGTTTAGAGCTGGCCTGCCGAGTAGCGCGTGATAAGCACTCTCCAGATTCACCACTTCAAATTCCAAGTTCTTAGTGCAACAGCTATCTCTTGTGCCGAATAACACATCAACCCGGACTTTACCAATTGGTTCACAAGAAATACCTAGCACAATACCATGAAAGGTGGTCCTTGTTGCAAGCAACATGTTCTTTGTTATTCCCAACTTGTGCATGGTATCCTTGTACATAATGTTGATGATGTTTGGATGATCATTGATAATCCATGTGATTTCTTGATCCGCCCAAGGAATATATCTTGGCACAGCTAGCATTACTGCGTTCACCTCCATATGCTGGCGCTACAAGATTTTCCAATCATTTTCCTCCGTGGTAAACACACAATAACTTTGGTGATGTTCCCTGTACTCATTTCGCCCCTCATTCTCGTCGTAACCTTGACCTTGCTGATGGTTATTGCCCACTTGATGTACAACGTCCCTTCTTTCCAGATTCTCATACCTCAGAGGAGGTGGTGGTAGCATTAGTTGTTGTCCGTTTCCCCCCATCAGTAATGGTGGCCGTGGTGCGTCGTTTCTAGGTGCTTCGTTCCGAGGTGCCTGTGCATTCCCCGAACTTCCCTGTTCCAGTTTCCTCATCCATTCACATTGTCGGGTTGTATGATTTGCCGGACTGTTCGGACTTGGCGTATGAAATTTGCAAGGTTGATCTAGCATAGACTTGAATGTATACCTCGGTCTATCCTTTCGCTCTTGCCACTACTTTTTCTGTTCCAGGGTCCAAGGCTTTCTGCCTTCGTACTTTTGTTGCCCGTTTTTCCCTCCAGTTTTCTGGCGTTGGCTTGCTCCGGCATTGGGCTGATCGCGGTCCACTGCTGCGACCTGCTGTGAGTTGTACCGATAATCCGGATGCTCATCCCTTCTTTTTCCTCGAAAATCATTCCTCCTTGACGATCCAAGCCCATCCTGGCCATAATACTCTTCGTTTGCTTTGCTAGACATTAACCGGGGTTGCGTTGGATCTCCCAAGGCATACGAGTCTGCTATCCGGATTGTCTCATCTAAGGTGGTTGGCATATCTCGTTGTAATCTTTGCCACATCATACTTCCATATCTGCATCCCTAAGTGAACCACGCAATAGCTTGTGATTCAATTACTCCTTCACATGAGTTTCACACATTGCACCACCGAGTCAGGAAATCTCTATCTGGCTCATTCGGTCTCTACCGGCATAACACAAGGGTTTGCGGTCTATTGGGTCTCTTGTAAGTGCTTGAGAAATTGCTAACGAACAACTCCTATAAATCCAACCAGAAGTTAACCCTTCCTGGTGGCAAATTGTTCAACCAAACTCGCGCTGGTCCTTCCAGCATCTGTGGGACATATGTCACCGCCCATCTCAAATTTCCTGTTGTTATCTTGACTGGTGTGGCATAGTCGATCAGCCAATCCTCTGGCCTGGTACTACCGTCATAAGTTCGGGTTCCTCTAGCTAGCTGAAAGTTCGGCACTGGTGGCTCATTGATGATTCGTGGCCCGAAACATGCTGGACCTGGTGGACCTTGTATTTCAATATGCTCTGACCTGTAAATCCGATCCAGCTTCAACCTTGCATCGTCTGGATGCAAATTCCTGCTTCCCAGCCGTGATCCAATTACATGGTGACCCGGTCTGTGGTATCCATCGTTGACCATGGCTGAGTAACCACCATTATACCTTTCCTGATCCAGATGTGTACGAGGCTGTTGTGCTGCTTGTCCGGCACTCCCCTCTTGCCGAAGTTCGCACTGTTGCTGCGTCCGATGTAAATTTTTCCCTGCTCCCACGGGATTGCGCTATCTGGCATTGCCGTTGGCAGCATTTCTTTGACCGACATTGCCTTGGTCATGATTACATCGGGCAGCCAAACCTCGGCTAGTACTGTGCCAGTCCTCATCAATTAGCACTGCTTTGCCTTTTATAGCCCTTACCGGGTCAAAAGGAACCATTTGCTTGTCTATTCTCCCTGAATCAACTACCTCTTCTCTCCTGGGATTATGACCCAGAGATGATGCAGCTCCTCTGGATCTTTCCGGGTTATTTCTAGCCGAATGTACCACTTGTGAGGCCCCTAGTGGTGCTGGGTTAGCCTTGTTTATTTCTTCATTTTGTTGGCATGCAACTCTCAACAGGTGATTTACCCTCTCTTGCTACCTTTGTCGGGCCTCTCCGGTTAAACCTTCTAATTCAGATGTGGCCGCATTTGCTGCTCTGAGGTTCTGAGATGGGGTACTGTACCGATCCAACCCTCCTGTCACTATTGTAGCTGTCTGACCCGGCCTAGGCTCGTACTCCTTGTCAATCTCGCTGATTAGGTTCCTGCCCCGGATTTTTACTCCATCGATACGGTTTGCCTTTGCATACTCTGTCAAGGTGATGTTCAGAGACTGATGCAGCTCTGCTACTTTCTTTGCTCCGGCTAACATTTTCCGCCTTGTTTCCTCTAACTCAACTTGTGCTTGAGCCGGATCTACCTCAGGTGCTATTGGCGTTGCTAAGCTATCTATCGCTTGCTGGAGCACTTTCTCTGGCTTCTCTAGTGGAGGAAACCTAGATCTGGTCTGTTTGGGCGTTACCTCTGGCTCTGGTGCTAGATGTTTGCTCGCTCTTGCATCTGGTGCGGTCATCGGGACCTCAACGCTGCTTGTGGGGCGGGCGATACGCACTCCACGAACTGCGCTGAGAGGTGGCTCGCCTCCCTTGACGATGTGCCGCGGGTGGACACAGGATTCATCCACCCCAACATAGATCTTCTGCGCACCAAGCTTGAGGAAGATGCCGTTGCGCGGTGGAGGGTGCCTGCTGAAGCTTCCCGCATTGTCGCTGACGTAGTCCAACGCTCCAAAGCGCTGAACCAAGCCTGAGACAATACGCTCATCGGTGCTTGAGAAGTTTCACGTCTGGATTTTTACCCCTCCTAGCACCGCTAGCCCCATGTTGGGCGCCAATTGTCGTGGTGGTGGCATGGCAGATGACATGGATAGGCTAAAGATGGGGCCAAAGAGCGCTAGGGGAATCCAGGGAGGGAGAGCATGGTGATTCCACGCACGGAAGTTCTTGTATATTCTCTATCAATGGTATTTTACAAGTGCTCCAGAGGCTCTCAACAAGAAGGAGACAATGTCTCTTACTCCCTGTTCACTAGCCCTAGAGTTCTACC
Organism: Avena eriantha; assembly: GCA_910589775.1. NCBI lineage: Eukaryota > Viridiplantae > Streptophyta > Magnoliopsida > Poales > Poaceae > Avena > Avena eriantha. The sequence goes on along the minus strand of OU342745.1, from coordinate 347,409,951 downwards.
TTAGACCGAGAGTAATTTATCTATTGGCCGTCCCCCTCTATGGAGGCCCCGGTGCTCCTTATATAGGGGAGCCCGGGTTACAATTCTAGGGCACAGGTGGCAGCATATTCTTCGAATATGCTCCTTTCCTAAAGCAGATGCTTCTTTATTCCTCTTTAACGGCTCGTCCGACCTTTGGACGTAATCCGCAACGTCATCCTTGACTTTTTGTGTCACCAGACACAGCCTACGTCATCCGTCTTTGCCCGCGTCACCTTGGTCGCCCCTGACCAGCTGGTCCTCTTCTTTACTTTACTTTGCTCACGCTATAGCTAATAAATCCACCTTTTGACCAGCGGGGAATTCCTTCTCTTGGAAGCTAAAATAATCTGGCTAGCATATAACTAATCCGGCTTACCCATTTACCTTCAAAACAGATAAACATGGCCGACATAAATCTCATACCGGCCAGGCCATTGTCTAGGAGATGCCCCATGGGCGGGGTCACACTGTGATTCGGCCTGCCTTGAGGTGACCCGGTCAGCACATTGCTTTGACCGCGCCGTACCCTGGCTAACTCGGCCCTTATACCCCGGTGTTACCCTACCCGGGGATATCCCCCTAATATCTATGGATGTCGTCGGTGTGAAATGAAAGGGGAGCTTGTAAGTCCATGGAGTTATGTATGTGTGTTAGAGAAACGCCTGGGCCGCCGGTCTAATCCATGCCTAATCATGGTGGAAACTTGCAGCGTAACCATAATGAGCAATCTATGAAACATTCTTCTTATAAAAAAAGAGATAGAGATTGAGAAAAAGAGAAAAAGAAAAAAAGAAAAAAAAGATATGAGAAAATAGGAAAGAGAGAAAAAGCACCATTTTCCCATGGTAAATAATAAGATTGCTGAGATGCTCATTGTTTGCTTGCCTTGTCATTTTGATATGGGGATTCTTCCGTATCATCGGGCAAGGGGTACCCTGTTGGCAGTTCTCTATGATAAAAATGTACTTACTATGACAAGAACATACCGGTAACTAAACTTGAGTAGCACAAGGAGCGACCCTCGTATTCAAGGGACATGAGATTTCCAACTTATACTTTGTCAAGCATATACTCCATAGTTTGTTCACTTTAACCTCAATCACTTCAAGATGCTTATGATAGGGGCAATGAGAGCTGAAAGCTAATAAGTACCATAATTTTTGGAAGCTCTTTATGAAACTTGAATCCCCGCTTCCTTCTATGAAGGCCTTTCTTCCACTTTTATATTGAGTATCCACCTTCTATTTTTATGCACCTATTGAGAGATCATAGTGGCCATTCTTAATATAATGTGCATTGTCCCAAGACTTGTTGATTGATGCATAACTTGACATTGCTTATTCTTAAACTATTTGTATCTAGTCACCCTTATAAACTTTGAAGGTGTCCTATGCAATTATGATTTGCTACATTATGAGGGACAAGCTAAATGCCACTATGCTATGTTTTCTTTATGTGAAACAAACAAACGTCTTGCAAAGCATTGTTATTCATGAATCTTTTGTTTCTGGCTTTTCATGTTACAACATAGTTGCTATGTCTTATTGTTAGAACTTTATGTTTCATGCTATGTTGAAGTACTATGATCCCAGCTATCAATGTTTTACAAATACTTTGATCAAGTTTATGATGGTGCATGTCACCTCAAAAATTATTCTTTCTTTTTATCACTTACCTACTCGAGGACGAGCAGGAGTTAAGCTTGGGGATGTTGATACATTGCAAACGTATCTATAATTTTTGATGTTCCATGCTTGTTTTATATCTACTTTCTTATGTTTTGTCCACACTTTGGAGTACTTTTTATACACTTTCTTGGACTAACCTATTAACAAGATGCCACAGTGCCAGCTGCCTGTTTTCTGTTATTTTTGGTTCCAGGAATGTCAGAAAATGAATATTCTCGGAATTGGACGGGACAAAAGCCAAAGTCAATATTTCACAAAGGGGGACATGGAGCCAAAATACGAGACGGAGAGGGGCTGCCCACACCACCTGGCCGCGCGACCAGGCCTGACCCACGCCAGGGGGTGGTGTGGCCGTCTAGGGCACCCCCTCGGCCTCCCCTTTCGCCTATAACATGCCTCTGATATAGAAACCCTAAGTACCCGATCAAAATTCCACGAAAGAGTCTGTAGCCGCCGTCATCTCCATCCCTAGATCGGGAGGGATCTGAATCTCTTCCCGGCACCCTGCCAGAGGGGAGAATTCACCCTGGAGGCCTTCTTCATCACCATGCAAGCATCCAGCGTGATGCGTGAGTAGTTCATCCCTGGACTACGGGTCCATGTAGTAGCTAGATGGTTGGTTCTTCTCCTTTGTGCTACGATGTCTAGATCTTGTGAGCTCCATTCATGATCAAGATCATCTATTTGTAATCATACATGTTGTGTTTGTGGGGATCCGATGGATATTGAGATGCTATTTCAGATTCATTATTGATTCTATCATGTCTTTGTTATTTGTGATCTTGCATCCTCTCCATTTTTAGTAGATATCTTGGCTGAATAGATGCTAGCAACTCTAAGAGGGAGTATTTATGCTCGATAGTGGGTTCATGCCTCTAGTAATCTGGGGAAGTGACAGAAATCTCTAAGGTACTAGATGTGATGTTGCTACTAGGGAGAAAATATCAATCATTTGTTCATAGAACAATCGTATTGTTTACTTTACACGCAATGCGTAATGCAATTATCTGTTGCTTGCAACTTAATACTGGAGGGGGTTCAGATTGATAACCTGAAGGTGGATTATTAGTCATCGATGCAGTTGGATTACGGTCTATGTATAATGTTGTAATGCCCAATCAAATCTCATAGGAATCAAGATGATTAGTATATGCATGTATCCTTTCTTTTACCATCAATCTACTACTGTTTACTATTTTCTGTTTAATTTCTGTAAGCTTTTACTTTCTTCCACACAACATGTTTAATCCTTTGTTTTCAGCAAAACCGCTGAGATTGACAACCTCACTGTAAGTTGGGGGCAAAGTTCTATGGTTGTGTTGTGAAGGATTCCATGTTGGAAACAACACCTTGGAGGTGTTTCCTTGCTCCTACTGGTTCGATAACCTTGGTTTCATAACTGAGGGAAGACTTGCTGCTATGCTCATCATACCTTCCTCTTGGGTTTCTCCAACGAGCTCGATATATTTTGGGCCAGCAATAGACTTCAGGAAATTAAATAAAGAGACTAGGAAAGATCACTATCCATTACCGTTCATAGATCAAACTTTCAGAAACACTAGAAAATGGGCGCCCTTCCTAAAGGGCGCCCACCTCGCGTCTCATGCTGACAAGTGGCGCAATCTAATTGATCCCGTGAATTCCTGTCCCTTTTCTGCGCGCCACGTGTCGACTGCGGAGGATGTTCCTAGTTATGTTTTCCTTTTTCTTTGCCGATCTAAATACGAAAAACGAAATATCTTTTGAACCGAGCATCCAAATCAAGATCCGTTTTCTCAGTTGTGCTAGTCACATCAAGAGCTACAAAACTAGATCCCATATTGATATGTTCTGACAAACTTTTTATTTGCACTACCTTCGGTCCCTAGCTTGCACTGCCTCATGTTCTGCAGTGCATGAGACGATGCAGTAGCAGTGCACTGTCTTACTATTCTAGGTTGCACTGCCTTCTGACATAGTGCACGGGGCGGTACACTGCCTTATTGTACTGTGTTGCACTGCCTTCGGTTGCAGTGCACGATGAAGTGTCTTTGCAGTACACCGCCCGTGCACTGCCTTGTTGTACTGGGTTGCACTGCCTTCGGTTGCAGTGCACGGCGCGGTGTCTTTGCAATGCACCGCTCGTGCACTGCTTTGTTGTACTGTGTTGCACTGCCTTCGGTCGCAGTGCACTGTGTGGTGTCCTGGCAGTGCACCACCTGTATACTGCCTTATTGTACTGTTTTGCACTACCTTCGGTCGCAATGTACTGCGCGGTGTACTGGCAGTGCACCGCCGGTGCATTTCCTTGTTGTACCTCTTTGCACTGCCTTCGGTCGTAGTGTACTACGCGGTGTCCTGGCAGTGCACCGTCGGTGCTCTGCCTTCTTGTACCTCGTTTTACTGTCTTCAGTCATAGTGCATTGCGTGGTATTCTGGCAGTGCACGCCCGTGCACTTCCTTGTTATAGTGCGTTGCACTGCCTTCGGTCACAGTATACGGCGTATCGCCTCGCCTTTTTTCTCTTTTTCATGGTGCACTACTTTTTTTTGCCGTATACTTTTTTTAATAGACAAACATAACACGTTGTACACAACCTCCGTAAAACTAGACGTGCGCACAACATTATCAACTGTTGCCATGCGCTGCCACGTGGCGAGCAGGGAGCCTCGCGCACACCCACGCGAGGAGAATCGCGCGCCCGCGCGCTGTGAAGGGTGCGCTCCCGCTAGCGACTCCCTAAAAACTTTAGAAAGGTTAGCAAACCATACTCATTTTTGTTACTTGGACGAATACTCTGGTTTGTCCCAAATAGCTATTCATCCGGATGACCAACTTAAAACAACTTTCATTAGTCCTTAAGGTTTACATGCTTACCGATGTATGCCTTTTAGCCTATGTAATGCTCCAGCTACTTTTCAACGATGTATGACTGATATTTTTGCAAATTTTATAGAACCTATAATGGAAGTATTTATGGATGACTTTCTTTCTATGGAACTTCGTTTACTAGTTGCTTGGATAATCTCAAAAGAGTTTTGCAGCATTCTGAAGAAACTAATCTTGTTCTAAACTGGGAGAAGTGCCATTTTTTGGTCAAAGGGTATAGTCCTTGGACACAAGGTATCAGGTAAGGGAATTGAAGTTGATAGAACTAAGGTTGAGGCAATAGAGAGGATGCCACAACCTAGGGATATTAAAGGTATAAGAAGTTTCCTTGGTCATGTAGGTTTTTACAGAAGGTTCATTAGAAATTTCTCTGGGATATCTAAACCTTTGACTAACCTCCTGCAAAAGGGAATAAGATTTAATTTTGATGATAAGTGTCTTGAAGCCTTTGATAAACTAAAAAATTCTTTATCTCATGCTCCCACCATTAAACCACCTATCTGGTATACAACCTTTGACTTAATATGTGAAGCTAGCGATGATGTTGTAGGAGTAACTCTTGGACAACATATTGGTCGTAGATTTAATATTATACATCATGCTAGTAGAACTCTCAATGGTGCTCAAAAGAATTACCCTAAGGAAGAAAAGGAACTTTTTGCTGCATTTTTCTCTTGTGATAAATTTCGTTCCTATATAGTTGATGCAAAGGTGAGAGTTCACACGGATCGTGATGGCTTAAAATAACTCTTTGAAAGGTAAGACCATAAGCCAAGGCTGATCTGTTGGATTCTTTCACTTCAAGAATTTGAATTACAGATTATGTAGAGGCAAGAAATAAAGATGTTAGATGCAGTGTCCATGATTGCCCAGGAAGACACCAATCTTATTGAGAGGAACTTTAGTTGGTTGTTACCAACTATACGGGCGGAGCTATATGATCGGAGAGGAAGCTCCCACCATATAGTTGGTTGTTAAACACTCAGTATCATCTTAGTGAAATTGTTTTCTCTATATGAAACTATACGGTCACAACTAGAGGACCGGAGCAAAAAATTCGACCGTATAGTTGGTCGTTAAACTCTCAAACACTTTTGCTTTTGATGTTTGTATCTATATGGTCGCAACTATATGATCGGAACCAAAAATTCCAGCCGTATAGTTGGTCGTTAAACTCTCAGGCACTTTTTGTTCGATCTTTCGTTTATTATTAAAAAAATCGTGATTGTCAGTTCTGAGTCATGATTTAATCAACCTGGACTCGAGATATTTGGAAATATCTGCCTGGAACCAACTATACGACCAGAGCTATACGAGTCACACCTGTATAGTTGGTCGTTACGCGACAGGGAACTTCCAAATCCGTGATTTCTTTCCCTGTTTCGTTTGGATTCTTTTCATGGGAGACAATTTGGTGTTTCTCGCGAGATTTACTGACCTCTGACCCCCCTTATATACTGACATTGTCTCTCTATCTAATCATAGTCTCCAGGAATCAATCTAGCAATGCGATATCCCATCCCAGGCCGTGGAAAACCCATGGGGCTCATTGCTCCGTCTAGGGACCGCTCAGTTAGCCCGTCCATGGAGGACAAAGATGAGGAGGTGGAGAGGTTTAGCCCGAGGTACAAGGAGTACGTCAAGCCAAGCTACTTCAACAACTATTCTGATGATGACGTTGTTGATGTCTACATCCGCCGTGACATCTATGATCCATCGAAGATCAATTGGGCGGCGATGAAGAAAACTCGACAAGAGAGAGAAGATCGCAAGCCGCATGGGAAAGGGCGTGTGGAGATGGTCAAATTCATCACTACGGATCAAAGGCCGCACAAGCGTAAGGAATCATCTAATATTGGTGCAGGTACTAGCAATGGAGCCGAGGTACCACCCGCGAAACCAACCATTGGTGCCCGTATGAAGGTCAAGCCTCAAGAAGAGTGGAGGTATGGTTTGCACTTCCCTGATCCATCAATTATGGACAAGGAAGAAGAAGCTATCCCCGGGACCAAGGATCGCGTGCGGGCATTGGAGATATATCAGAAGCAGGAACTACTCCATCACGTTGAAGTCCGCCACCGTCTCAATGAGATGGAAAAGAAGGAAGACCTCCTTCCATTGGTGACTAAGCTCACATATAGAGTGGACACTATGCAGTATGATTTGCGGAGATGCTATAGCCACATAACTACCTTGGAGGAGACCAATAAGAACCTACGCACCACGGTGTTACATTCCATGGCACCATAGTGATCTACAACAATCACGGTATCAAATAATCGCAAGGGATTATTTGATCCCGCCTAGCTTGATTCCAAGCTTGGGGAGATCTTTAAAACCTTGTAATGTATCTTATAAGTTTTATTACTATTTTCGCATTAGTTCAAACTAGAAATAAAGTTTGCATCCTTAGAATACCCTTCAGGAATAGTCAATCCCTTTTATGAAATTCCGAGTTTATTATTATATATGTAGCAATATTAAGTTTGTGTTTGGTTTATTGATATATGAATGGCTTGAGTATAATTTTACTTGCACTTGATGATAGAAATAGGAGTCTTCCACACCATTGGTATTAATATAACACCTAAAGATAATTTAGTCAATATGTTGTTAGTCTAGGGTTTCATTTACGAAGAAAAATTATCTATACAGTTAAGTTCAAAAAGAAACCTTGAACAAAGGGAAATAAAAGTGATATCAAAATAGAGTGGGAACAAGTCGAGGTAGAATCTTCAAGTCATGAGAATGCTTCATATGCAATTGGAATTTGGTAATTGAGATCGTTAAACTTTGAATTCCTACATGAAGTAGAATGTATGGCTAGCTCCTTTGCACAACACTTATATTAAACAAAAGTGTGAGCCTATATCTATATAAAAGAAAAGAAAAAGAAGAATAAAAAGAGCGAGTGTGCAAAGAGCAAGTAGGCATATGCCACTGTGTTGTAGTATGACAAAGAGATACTTTTGATATTCTAAATCCCAAGTGAATACGTTAATCCTAAAACACTTGGGACTACCTCGTTAACTCAGTCGGTTGAACCGGATTCTTTTACATTATGTTGATATTCATCTTTTATGAACTATTGATCACTAAGGTGTGGAAGCCTTCTAATACTACTCAGATGGTTCGAGTAAATTACTATTCATGAACTTATTCCTATGTATCGTACATGATAAAGACATACTGCAATTGCCTCATTTATTTTATTGACTCAGCTTCATGAATATGAGGATCACATCCATTAAGCTAAAACTTGCTCGGGACAAGCAAGAGTCTAAGCTTGGGGAAGTTAATGAGTGCATATTTGCATCATGTTTTACATTATTATTTTGCATTGTAGATGTAGGATCTTGGTATTTGACGGCATTTGTGCGCACATTTTATGTCTGTTTTCACCAGGATCAGGACAGATGATGGATCCAATGGATACAATTCTTGGAGCAGTTGTACTATGGAGAAAAGGAGTTAAAAACAATGTAAATCGCTTATTTGGAAAATATTAATAATACTAGAAGTGAACAAGGGAGGCAAAGAGTCCAACGACCAACTATACTACTGGAGAAATTTTCCCGGCCGTATAGCTCCGGCCTTATAGTTGGTGCCGCCTCCGCCTTGTCAAATAGTTTCACCCCATGCAATTGGTTCGAGGAGACAACATACAGAACACCCAGAAATCGCAGAAACCTCACCTCCGAAAGGCATCTGGAGGGGGAACTCATCCACCAAGGATCCATCTTCACCCTACGCATATCCAAGAGGCTAAGGCATCGATCATCATCCACCACTACATCACCACCATCTCCATCCATCCCATCTACATCTTGTCTAGATCTTGTTGTAATTCCTATACTCTTTATGGATTTATACAAGTACTATTCATCTATGATTGTTTCCATTACCATTGCCATGATGTTGATTGCATTGATGTCTGAGTAGATCAATAGTTCTTGGGGAGATGGAGAAACCCTAGTATAAGATTAAATAAGATAAAGTCTATTATGATATTCAACGTTGTGACCATGTGTTAGATTTTCTACATCTTGATGTTGAGTGAAGTCGACCTCTCAATATTTGCCTCTTGTGGGGACTTGATGTAGGAAACTACTTGTTGGTAGATGAAGACGTGATAGCACTTACAGTGACTATAAAGATATTGGCACTCCTTACGTATCAACTTGGGAAACCGAGGAAACTCAAGGAACACTATCCATGTCATGGGATACATCCTACGGGATTATGTCCCTTAATAGCACATTAATTCGATTGATGTCGATTGCTGACTGCTATGGTTATGAGGATGATGTGAGCAATGGTTGCTGCCTATTCGTCCAAGTACGGTGTTCCTTGCACACATACATAGTTGAGAATGTTCATGATGATAATCTTTATCTTAGATCTTTACAATACTAGTGGTGTATCCGCTACTCCCTGAGAATGCCTTTTCCCTACTACAGTTCCAATCTTTCTTACATACGCGATACTTAGTTTCCGTACTCAGGTGTTTAATTTACTTTATTACTCTTGTACCCCAAACCCAAAAACACCTTTTTACACAATACTAGCATTTTATCTTATTACTTAGAACTCTATCTAGCATTTCTATCGTAATATTTATTTCAAGAATTATTAGACTTTAGACTCCTGCTCCCTGTGTGATCGATATCTTTATTTCGAAACTAGCTACAAACGATCTTTGCACTTGCAGTCATCATGGTACAATAGACTCAATCAGGACACACTCCAGAATATGCGCACCGGCTCCAGGTGGACAACTGACCCAACCCTCATCGAGCAATGCCAGGCCCGAGCCTATCAGCTGATCCAATATGGCAATATCCATGCTTGGACTGATGGGTCGAGTTTTCTCGACGAGGTGGCTGGAGAGTTTGGTGAGGAGGGCACTAACGAGGACGAGGAAAATCCGGACGATGCCGAGGGTGCCGAGGCAAACCCGAGGTTCCCGAACCTAACACTGCTATTCCACCTCCTGCATATGACCTAGCTATCGCTGCTCCTTGAGCGCATAAAACTTGAAACTTTGTTAAATCCCCGGTATGTCGGGTGTAAGTGTATGATACAGTTCCAGTTACTTTTCTACGATTATGCTTGTTATGTCAAATCTATTTTGGTGAGGTCTCATTTTCTTGTTCTCTCAATTTAATTACTCAGCTCACGTATAACATAATTCGGCGTTCGACTTACGAGTCTGACGTCAAGAAATTAATTTAACAATACTTGAAACTATGAGGGCTAGCTCAAAATAACTCGGCATAATATATAAATTAAATACAGGGGTTAGTCCAAATACAAACGTCGGCTCGATTATGTTTCCTTCCTTATCCGTTTTTCATATGTTTAGTGTTTTCGAGCTTGTTCTCTTGCTTGCCATGAAGCCATATTTCTGGAAGGCAGCAAGTCGAAGAGTTAGCCTTTGGTGTTGACACATTACTAACTCGGCCTAAGGTGTAAGAAAAGTTAATCCAGCCGACATATAAAAGGTAAATATGAAAATAATAAGCAATTATTACTAAGGCAGTCCCCGAGTCACCACTCGAGGTGCCGAGATTTTATTGATAAGCTCATTGTCGGCATACAGGCTGACATATGAGAGTTCGAGATGCATACACTTCTGCTAAGTATAAAACGGGCGAATTAACGCTACATTCCATGTCCTCTTTGATTCCTCGCCGGACCTATCTGCCTTATTCTTCTCTTGCGATTGAGCATCAATGAGATAGTATGCATCATTGTGTAGTGCCTTGCTCACGATAAATTGTCCTTCCCATGGGGGTGATAGCTTATGCATGCCGGCAGTACGTTTCACGAGCCGAAGTACCAAATCTCCTTCTTGGAAAACTCGGGGGTTCACTTTCTGGCTATGATAGCATCAGACGTTTTGCTGATATATGGCGGATCTGGAGAATACCAATTCTCTCGCTGCTTCTAGTAGATCAACATCATTTTGCCGGGCTTCTTGCGCTTCGGCTTCCATGTATTGGGTGACTCTGGGCGATTCATGCTCTATGTCGACTAGTAGTACAACTTCTGCCCCATATACGAGAAAAATGGTGTATAGCCTGTTGATCAATTCGGAGTTGTCCTTAGGCTCCATAGTATTGTCGGGAGTTCATCAATCCAACACCCCGCTGATCTTTGCAGCGGCTCAACGAGCCGGGGTTTTATGCCGAACAGTACTAGTCCATTGGATGTCTCCACTTGCCCGTTTGATGCGGGGTGTGCCACTTAGGCCACGTCAAGTCTTATCTTCTTATCTCAGCAGAACCGAGCAAATGCTCCTTCGGCAAAGTTAGTGCCATTATTTGTTATGATACTGTGTGGATACCCATATCTTAAGATGATGTCTTTGAGAAATGATACGGCAGTGAGTCTGTCACACTTTCTTCTGGGTTTGACCTTGATCCACTTTGTAAATTTGTCGCCCATGACCAAGATATGGGTCATGTTGCCACGAGCTGGCCTAAATGGTCCAACCATATCCAAACACGAGACAGCAAATGGCCAAGTTATAGGTATAGTTTTTAGTTCGAATGCCGGCATATGGATCTTGGTGGCATATCTCTGGCATCCTTTGCATTTTCTCACTAGATCCTCAGCTTCCCGTAAGGCACTTGGCCAATAAAATCCATGTCAAAAAACCTTGTCTACTAAAGCTCTAGACGAGGCATGATGTCCACACTCGCCTTGATGTATATCTCGGAGGATCTCTTGTCCTTCTACTGAGTCAACACATCACTAGAGAACACTTGTGACACTTCTCTTGTATAGTTCATCATTTATTATGGTATAGGCCTTGTCCTTCTTTGGGTTTGCCTAGCAAGAACCTCCTCATTTGGTAGTGTTCCATCTTTCAAGAAATAGAATATGGGTTGCGCTCACGTTGGTATAGGACGTGCCAAAAAAATGACCTCGTCAACCTCCATTGGATCTACCGACATAACTTATGTCGATTCAAGCTCTACAGTCCCTGGGTTTTGCGAAGCAGTCCCTAGGTCAGGCAACATAGTCCTCGGGGTTGCCGAAGCAATCATCGGGTTTCTTGAACCACTTCCTATATCGATGTCCATGTCAACAGCTTCTGACTCCGGATTCACCGGGATATAGATTGACTCGGACTCTGGTGATGGTTTGATAGAGGGTTTTCTAAGATGCTCTAGGGCTACGCCTGGTGGGATAGCTTGCCGAGATGATCCGAGCTTTGACAACACATCAACTGCCTCATTTTCCATCCGAGGTACATGATGAAACTCACATCCTTCAAAATACCCACATATTTTCTGCACATGAAACCTATATAGCGCCATATTTGCATCCAAAGTATCCCAATGACCTGATACTTGCTGCACCACCAAATCCGAGTCACCAAAACATTGGATCCGACGTATTTCAATCTCTTTTGCTACTTTCAAGCCATGCACAAGTGCCTCATACTCGGTGACATTGTTTGATCCTCTGAAGTGGATCCGTAGCACATATCTTAACTGGTACTTTTTGGGCGAGGTAAGTAATACTCCGACACCTAGCCCATTTTTCAGTTGTGACCCATCAAAGTGCATTCTCCAATAGTTTGAATCAGGTAGGGGCGGATCATATTGCATCTCGGCCCAATCAACAAAAAAGTCAGCCACTGCTTGAGACTTGATTGCATCTCTCCTATCATATTGTGGAGCATATGGGGCTAACTCAATTTCCCATTTGGCGATTCTTCCACTTGCATCTTTGTTTCCCATTATCTCGGATATGTGGGCTTCACTGATTACTTGGATTGGGTGTTCCTGAAAATAATGTTTGATTTTCTTGGCCACCATATAGACGACATTCGCCATTTTCTGATAATGAGGATAGTTCTGCTTAGAAGAAGAAAGTACCTCGTGTAGGTAATAGACCGGCCTCTGCACCGACTTACCCTCTTCTTCATGTTCCACCACAATCACGGCAATTACAACTCGGTTGATTGCTGCTATATAGAGAAACATTGGCTCTCTTGATAGTGGTGAAGCTAACACAGGTGCAGAGGCTAACATCTTTTTTAGCTCATGAAAGGCATCATTCGCCTGCGGTGTCCATAGGAACTTATCCGACTTTTTCATTAACTAATAGAGAGGCAAGACCTTTTCTCCCAGCCGACATATAAACCGACTCAGTGATGCCAGGCAACCAGTAAAATTATGGATATCGTTGAGACACTTCGGTAGTTCCATGCGCTCAATAGCTCAAATCCTAGTTGGATTAGCTTCGATACCTCGGCTGGACAAGAGGAAACCGAGTAATTTTCTGGCCGGGACACCAAATGTGCATTTTTCCGGGTTAAGTTTCATTCGGAACCTCCTTACGTTCGCAAATGTTTGCCGAATATCATCTAGGAGTGTTTTGTTTTCCTTGGTTTTTATCACCACACCATCAACATACACTTGGACATTTTTTCCAATTTGATCGTGCAAGCATTTTTGCATACACCTTTGATATATGTTGCTCGTGCATTACGTAAGCCAAATGGCATAGTGCGATAGCAATAAGCCCCGCACGGGGTAATGAAAGCAGTCTTTATTTGATCAACCAGGTTTCACAGTATCTGGTGGAACCTAGAGTACGCGTCTACAAATGATAAGAGCTCACACCCAGCGGTTGAGTCAATGACCTAATTATCCTCGGTAGAGGAAATGGATCCTTTGGAGACGCCTTGTTAAGGTTCGTGTAATCAGTACACATCCGCCATACCACGGAAATGTTCGGATCATCTTTTTCTTCTCCACCAGCACCGGATTAGATAGCCAATCTAGTTGAAGTACTTCCATGATAAACCTGGCTGCAAGGAGCCGAGCTATCTCATCCCCTACGATCTTCCTCCTATCCTCGGCGAAGCGGTGGAGAGGTTGCTCCACCAGCCTTGCATTAGGCCTAACATGCAATGAGTGCTCAGCCAGCTCCCTTGGAACACCTTGCAGATCTTGTGTGGACCAAGCAAAGATATCCCAATTCTCACGGAGAAAGCTGATGAGCTCGCTTTCCTATTTGTCGTTTAGATCCGCACCAATAGTTAAAGTGCGCTCTAGTAAATGGTCATCAACTGGAACTTTCTTTGTGCCCTTTGTCGGCTGGAATGATACACTACCATGCGGGTTTACTCATTGCAAGCATATTCAGCCGAGCCGACTAAGCCAATGCTACAGCCTCCTGAATCCTCCTTTTCTCTTGTGCTATCACCAATGACTCGGCCAGGTTTGACCCGGCTGAGGCACATTGCATAGAGCGCCTATAATCTCCGGCAACTGTGATAACTCCATTTGGCCCTGGCATCTTCATTTTCAAGTAACTTATGTGGCAACTCATCATGAACTTTGAGAGAGCTGGTCTTTCCAACAGTGCATGGTAACTACTGTCGAGGTCCACCACTTCAAACTACCGATTTTCTATTCTGCAGGTCTCCCTTGTGCCAAACAACACATCTATCCGAACTTTCCCAATTGGCTCACATGACAGACCGAGCATAATGCCATGGAAAGTGGTCTTAGTCGCCTGAAGCATGTTTTCCGTGATACCCAACTTATGCATTGTATCCTTATACAGTATATTGATACTGCTGCCGTTGTCAATCAACACCTTGGAGAACTTGACGTTCAAACTTGGCCCAATAATTGTTGGGTCAAGTACCAGAGCGTATGAACCAGGATTCAACATGATCTTTGGGTGATCTTCTGATCTGACTAGTACATATACTTCAGCACTGCTGGCATAACCGCATTGACTTCCATAAGTCGCCTCTGCATACTTTGCTTGTTATTCAGCTCGGTGGTAAACATACAATAACTCAGATGGTGCTCTTTGTACTCATTTCGGCCACCTCGGTGGACATATTCATAGTTCGGCTGGTTCTGATCGTCCACCCTATGCACTTCCCTTCTTTCCTGGTTTTCATACCTTGACAGGGGCGGTGGCAACATTAGTTGCTATGAATTTTCTCATGTGAGCTGCTGCTGCCGAGGTGCTGGCGGGGTCCCCGTGTTACTTTGTCCTAGACGCTAAAACCACTCACATTGCCGAGTTGTGTATTTCACCGGCTTACTCGGGTTGGGCGTGTGAAATTTACACGGCTGATCCAACATAGCCTCATATGTATATCTTGGCATATCCCTTTTTCCTGTCATTCCTTCTCCTGCTCGTTGGTCCAGGTCTTCTTGCCATTAGTTTTCAGTGTCCACAGCTGGCCACCACTCTTCTAGCGCTGGCTACTGCCGGCACGAGGCTGATCCTGATTTACTGCTGCTACTTGACTTGAACCATATCTGTGATCCGGCCTTTCCTCTCTTCTTTTACCTTAGAAATCATGTTTTCGTGATGACCCGACTTCATTCCGGTAGTTATACTCTTCAATCTGCTCAGCCGACATAAGCATGGGTTGGGTCGGGTCACCCAAAGCATATGAACCTTCTATCAGTGATTGTCTTGGACAAGGTAGTTGGCATATATCGTTGCAGCCTTTGCCATAACACACTCCCGTGCCTGCACCCTTGTGCGAACCACTAAATGGCTTGTGACTCGATTATTCCCTCGCAAGAGTTGCGTAGGGTACACCACCGAGTCTGGAACTCTCTCTATGTCTCATTGGGTCGCTATTTGCACATTGCAACCTGCTGCGGTCTATTTGGCCTCTTGTATTTGCTGGTAAAGTTACTGATGAACATCTCCTCAAAATCAATCCAATAGTTGATACTTCCTACTAGCAAATTATTAGCCAAACTCTTGTTGGGCCTTCCAGCATCTGTGGTACATACCTCACTGCCCATATGAGGTTACCTATGCGATGTGCACATCGATGGCATAGTCAATCAACCAATCTTGTGGCCTTGTGCTATCATCATATGTCTTTGTTCCCCTGGCCAACTAAAAGTTCGGCACATGCAATTCTCTCATAATCGGAGGTCCAAAGCATGCAGGACCTAGAGGGCCTTGTGTCTCCATTAGTTCCAACATATAGATCTTGTCTAGCTTTAATCTTGCATCATCTGGTTGCAAGTTCCTGTTTCCTAGCCGAGATCCTATGGCATTCCCCACCAAGTGATGCTCCGGCCTTGCAAACCCCGCATTGACCATAGTCGAGTAACCACCATTGTACTTGTTTGGCTCTGGGCATACATACTATCGTTGCATAGCTGGCCCCACACTCTACTCATGCCGAGGTACATATTCCTGTTGCCGCTGTTGCCAAGGCTGATGTTGCCCCGCTCCAGCCAAGTTACGTTGTCCGACATTGCCATGCCCAGCGTTTCCTTAGCTCCTTTGGCCTAGGCTGGGGTTTACCTAACCACCGTTACCTCGGCTAACACTTCTTCTATTATCATTGCCCTGTAGTGCTTTGCCTTTCCCGGCCACCACCGGGTCATCTGGCACCATCTGCTTGTTTCTTCTTCCAGAGGTTACCACCTCTTCTCCCCTTGGAGGAGCATTGGGTGAAGATGTTGCCCATCTAATTTTGCAGGTACACCATGATACCTTCGATCCAGATTCACGGATGTTCTATAATAGCTTTTCCCTAGAAGACCTATGTTTAATCGAACCTCGGAAAGCACTGAAAAAGGTAATAAAAAGGACATGTCTACAAGACTTTGTTTTTTTGTTTTACCTTAATTAACCGGACCAATCTAGTTTATTTTATAATGGGTTTGAATGAATTAATGGAGATAGACCATGGTTGAAGATCCACCTGCGGCTGCACATCAAATGGGTTAAAAGATAATAATAAGCATAGTCATGTATAATGTTTGTATCGAGATAATCTCTTGTGGGCAACACATCCTAATATTTTATAGCCCCCGTGATGCAGCGGGCATAGAAATAGACTTTTAATCCAATCGATAGTACACCAAAGCCATGGGTTACAAACGATTATTAAGTGCAAAACACAGATAAAATCTTTAAGTGGTGATGTTGTTGATCCGAATGGGGCGCTAAGCAAAGATCGTACTACCCTTTCTGTCACTGAGGTTCCTATGAGATCGCCGCTAGCCAAGTTTCTCACCTCAAGCCTTTATCAATCTATGGGATCTTGAGTACCTACAAGTCCATAGATCGAGACAAGATACGAAGAAACAAAAGATACAAATCACAATTCCAAACAAAATACAATTCTCCCATGATCTAGATGCACATAATCGCTGCGAGGTTTCTCACCAACCCGCAACCCGTGAGGACTACTCATTCATAACAAATAGACCGGAGATAGAAAACATCATACAAATACTTAGATTGAAATCAAATATTCTTACAATGGTCACCAAATCACAAGGAGATCTAAAGTACAAAGCAATGGCTATGGCTAGTGGATGGATGGGGGAAGTGATGAACAATGGATGAACAATGGTGTGGATCTCCTTTGGGGGTGTTGTGATGCAATCTGAGAATGGTGGCTCTCTGGTCGGCGGCTGGAGCCTAAATATATATAGGAGTCATCATGAAATTTGTAGGGTTTTACGAGACGAAGCCATCACCACCTGGTACGGGCGGGCAGTATGGGCGGACCGCGCCCGTACCAGTGGTTGTTAAGGTTGTAGAAGCCCTAGAACGCCTCTCCAATTACTTGGCCGTGTGTACTTCCTCAAAATCCTTCATTATGACTCCTTATTTCGCTTTAAAAGCCATGATTTCTTACACAACATAAATCAAAGAAGGGATTTAAATATCTTTGGAATTATTAGTCATTAGTGGCAAGAGTTGAGAGTTTCTTGGGCAATTGCTTGACCAAAAACAACCTTTAAACGAAGTGGAAGATGGCAAAAATGGGACCCACCAACTTCCCCAAAGCTCAAACCTTGATCATCCTCGAGCAAGCAGAACCAAAAGAGCTATAAGGAATTCAGCGTTTAAACTTGAAACAATGAGAATAAGAGTTCACCTATAGTTGGTAGTCATATGTTCTCAACACTTCATTCATTTGCGAAGCTTATCAAAGTTATAGAGATGACAAGAATACTATAAAAGCTTCGGTAAATCAAGATAATCAAAGTAAAGTTTAATA
Source organism: Avena eriantha (assembly GCA_910589775.1). NCBI lineage: Eukaryota > Viridiplantae > Streptophyta > Magnoliopsida > Poales > Poaceae > Avena > Avena eriantha. The sequence continues at coordinate 347,392,338 of OU342745.1, read as the reverse complement.
TAAGTATAAATAACTAGAAGTCTAGAAATCAATCCAATTCCTCTTATTAACTCTCAGCTTGCCAAGGAACACTAGGATGTTTAAATAGCATAATTGAGTAAGAGAGTTTCATGTCCCAAGTAGTATAACAATGAAGTTTCTTATTTACACCCACATAAATTAATCAAGTCTATCTAAAACACTTCTAATCCAATCATTGTCTTCCAAGAAAAATTCGTAAAGTAGTAATGAGACCGTGCCAAGGACTTGTTATGTGGATCCTCATAGATATCTTTTTTCTTTCTTTTATTTTTGAAGGATCGTTGATTGTTTCTTTTGCTAGTGTTTGCACAACCTTTGAGAATACTAATACTTTTACCCATATATTGACACGGATGCCACTCATGTCATCAACTCATAGCCAAAATTCGGGGTTATAACATAGATCATTCAAAAGCTAGCGGAGTTGTTGGCATCCCAAAGGTGTGCATTAGAGACATAGAACAAAGTTGTCTCACTTCTTTCTCTTTTTTTTGAGCTAGAATCACGGTCTGATCCACAAGGTTAGCTTTGGCATGCATCATAATTACCACTAGACTTTATTTCAATCAAACAACTCCTTTCATGAGTGTCGTCAAAACTATCAAAATATCTATGGGGTTAAGTATCATCAGGGGTATACTCTCAAGAAAATCATTCATCAAACAAGTCATAAATTTTAGACTTTTTCTTATTATACTTGTTTGGCATTATTATTTCCAAGGAAAGGCTCGGTTAACTAAAAGAACTAGAGAAAGAGCTTCAACAACTAATCATTATACCAATAAAAATCCTTACTCTAACCATATTAAATTACTTCCCACTAGCATGACATCTTAGAAAATCAACCAACTAAGACAAACAACTCAAACTTCATAAGTGGGACACATAGGACATACCTCTCATAAGTAACTTCATGATCCTCTTCCTTATAGTGATGTGTTCCTTCAAAAATCAAACACGATTACTCTCAAAATGATATCAAAGCAAAGAGGCAAAATTTGAATCCACATTTACGAAAAAGGATAAACATAAAAATCTTTTTGTATTTTGAGGATAGCGATTAAATAATAGAAAAGAACTTGTGACCAAGCAAGGGTTTTAATAAAGTAAAAATAAACAAAAACAAAAATAACCAAAACAAAAGAAAATTAAAAAGCAAAGGAAAAAAGCAAAGTGTTGGAACAAGCCAACACGAGTGTTTCAAAGCTCCCAAGGAGCTGGAATACAACCTCGCTATTACAGAAATAAATCTACTGGGGAACATATCCCTAAGCTCAGGCTTTTGCAAGCCCTTTTGTTGCTCATTGTGGTGGCGGTGGATAAGCTCCCATGTTCCATTGGCTGCTCCAATCATGGAACTAGGTGGCGAGGCTTGCAGTGGCATCTCAAAAGTTGATGGAGAGGTTGTTCATGTTTTGAATATTTCCTTCGAGTGCATAGATGTCTTCATAGGTGGTGTAGTAGTTTGGTGGCTGCACATCTTGTTCGGGTCCCCTTGTTCTACTTCTTCATCTTCTCCTCCTCCCACGGGTATTTCTTGTTGGGGTGTATTAGCTTCAACCTACATGTCATAACGCAAACGTCCATCCTCGATAGAGAATAAACCGTTAGGAAAAGGAGCTGGGATCAAGTGATCCGCTCCAGGTATATTGAAGAAATATCTACCATGATTTTTAGAAATCATACCACATGCTCTTAGAGTAGAGAAAACTGAGACCGTTACCCCCAGTCAACGGTTGGATGTTACCTAGGTGGATGTGAAGTATGCGTGTAAGAACGGTCAAAAGTCCTCCTCCACATACGGGTCCTCGAGATTGAAGAGCCTGATACTTAAGGTAAAACACAAGAAGAGCACCCAAATTTGGCGTTAAGTTACAATTGATAAGGGCAGCTTTTGTGAGGATCAACATGTCCTCCTCATTAACTCTAGTAAACTCACCACGTGCCTATAGTGTGTTAGCAATCACATAGAATAAATATCGAATAGCAGGATGATCAATTTGGTTCCCTTTGGGTGTGTTTCTATTAATTCTCATCAACTTAAAATATTATGAAGGGATAGGATCTAAAGAGGTAGTTATGTACATCGGTGTTGTTGTTGGCAAATCCAAAGCATAGAGTCCATTGGCCGAGTGTCAAAGTATACTCACAGTTCATATGGTTGAATTTAATTTGATTAACTCCATGCCTTTGTTCCTCGGAACAACCATAAGGATCCACCGTGTGTGTCAAGGTGGTGAAGAAGTGAAGCGTCAAGCGGCGATATGTCGCAACATCCAGAAAGAAAAAATTGTAGAAACCAACATTGTTGCACAGTAAATCAAAATCACCATGAATTCGAAGTTGGTTCAGGATATAAGGACACACCCTCTTTGTGTACTTGATCTCTCGAAACTTGAGACGATCGAAACGGCTCAGATGGAACTCGTCGGTGAACTTGATGCCAAGTGACTCGGGGGTTAACGTATCAATGGGTGCTGCAGAGGATTCCACAGCCATCTCACGTGTACGATGTAGCACCCCAATTGTCTAAAAATTGTAATGCTACTTGGTCTAGTAATATAATGGCTACTTCCTATATACAATTGTTGCATCATAATTATATCATGCTCATGTCATCATGCCACCTTGCATTTGAGCATCATATAAAACCCTTTTTCTTTTGGTTCTTCTCTCATATGCATTATTAATTGTTTTTGCCTGTTGATATTGTATTTGGTTATTGATATATTGTTTAAATGCCCAAGTTGAGTTGGGGGCATATCTTTTATTCAACTCCATCACTTTTCTTTTCACCACCTTATAATTCCACCATTCCATTTATCCATGAGCTTGTATTTCTTTTTCTTTTGATATTTATTCTAGCTCATGTGGGTGGGGTGGATCTAATTCTATAAATTCTTTTGCTTGGCCTTTATTCCACTCCTTGGGAATGCATAAGAACAATGCCATATTATTATTTTGTTTTCACCAAATAAATCAGGGCATTTATTATTTTGCATGGGCCATGCAAGAGTACCACCACCTCTATCCCATTTGAGTCCTCTTGGTTTTATTGGGTCTTTTCTTTGTGGATCATCTCCATCCCTCTCCACCATCCCCTTATTCTCATCAACACCTTTTATTTTATTTTTCTCCATGCATGATTCAAATGAGGGCTTCCTCCCATACATCTTTTTCTTTCTCTTTTTCTTGGTTACTCCTCCACCTCCTCTCATGATAATTCAAAGCCTCACTATTTTCCTCTTGGGTTGATCTTATAAACAAGTTTTAAAACCTAAACACCTAATTAAAACCCTAGCCCTAGTTTGCCTCTATTTCTATCTAAACCTAGTTCTAATCTAAACCTCACCTTACCTCTCTCCTCTCCCCATGTCAAGGTCCCCTCTCCATGCCATGCATGATCCACCTCAACTAACCCCTCCCCTCTCTCTCTAACCCTAACCGAGCCTCCACCTAGCTAACCCAAGCCCCTCCCTAAGCTAACCCTAGCTAGCCGAGCCTCCCCTCTCCTCTCTCTTTTCTCTCCCTGCCATGAGGCCCCACCATCCGAGCCGGCCTCCTTCCCCTCACCTGGTCCACCGGCAGCCCCTCTCCCTGCTCCTGGTCGTGCACGACGAGCACGTGAGGGAGGAGAGCTAAAGGTGGCCGAGACCACCTTTTTGCCCAACCCTGATCCCCATGGCTGCCTCTCCTCTCTCCCTCTCACTTTACCCTCCGCCCCACGTCTCCTGGCTCGCCAGATCCATCTCAGGGTCCCTGCCTCCCCCTCCTTCCTCTCCACCGACGACGTCTCCCTCTCGCCAGAACCGCCAGCACCGCCGCCTACTCCTCGTCCCTACCAGCGTGCGCGACGTGGAAGTGGTCGAGGAGACCAAGGAGAGCCCCCTGCGTCGCCCTGTGCTCTGCTACGAGGAGGAGAAGCACCAGCACCGCCGGAACCAGCGCCGCTCCGCTGAAACCCTAGATCTCTGGCCGCCAGCTCCGTCGACGATCCGTCGCACCTCTCTCCATTCCACCACCACCGACCTCTCCTCGGTGAGCCCCTCTTCCTCGCTGACATCCTCACGCTCGCTGTCGCCGTCTAGATCCGCCGGTCGATTCGTCGAACACGCTGCGCGCGCCGTCGGCCACCGCGTTGGCTCGATCCTACGTCGCGCAGAACCTTACTTAGCCCCCGTCCACCCTGCTGTCACCATCGGTACACCAGCCGCACTGGCTACCAACCTCAGCGCAGGCGCCCGTGACCCGGGATCGAGTCTCCGCCTCGCCGCGCCGCGCACCGCGCGCTGTTTTTCCGTCAGACACCCGCGCGTCAGAGACGATCCACAGTGCCGCCACACACTTTGCTAAAACACCCCCAGCCTTTTATTTCCTAAACCCGTGATCCAACCGAGCCCACCAGTCAGCCGCTCGTGCATCTTTCAAAAACGCCCCCGCAATTTTTAACACCCAACCCGCGCTCCATCGCGACCCCACCTGGCAGCCTCTGCGCGTTCAGCCGCTGGCACATGGGCCCTAGCTGCTGGCCCCGCCTGTCAACCACAGCAGCTAGCTAAGGCCGAGGTGAGAAAAGACTTTTTCCGCGCGCGTGGCCCCAGTTTGCGCCGGCCCCATCTGTCAGTGGCTTGGGCTAGAATATCCTGGGTGTAAAAAGTCCTGGTCTTTTCTGTTAAAATAAAAATGATTTCAGAAGTTGTTTAAATCCAAATTCAAATCAGATTTTAAATAACTTTTAAAATACAAATCCAAATTATACAAATAATATATGTTTTTGAATCAGAAAAATGTGAGGAATTCAAATATGACATTCAAAATAATGTTTGAACACTTTAAATTTTCGAGATGATTAAAATTACAATAAAATGCCCTTTTCTTATTAAATTGATAACTTTAATTCTATAACTCCAAATTTGGAAAATAATATGTCTAAATCGATCAACACGACGAGCCCGTTCTATCTATGCATTGCTTGTTCTGAATTGAAGCATGCATCATGCCATTATTAGACATATGAAATGTTTATGACAACAAAATTGGACCAAATAATTAATAAAACGCTTTATTTCTTATATCCACACCTCACCCTTGCCATGCTACTTTAATGCCATGTAAAATTGTGCATCATTCATCATGGCATGCTTGTTTGCTTGTCGCATTTTAACTCATATGCTTGTGCACTTTATTTATGTTGGCCCTTGTTTGTTTGGTTCTTCTTCGAATTGACGCCCAGCAGGAGAATTACCAGGAATCAAAGGAGTACTACCCATATCCATCTCTCGCTTCAACTGAGCTGCCAGGCAAGCACTACCACATGCTTGCATACATACAGTACCTATTGCCTCTATCTTATTCTTGCATCATTGAGTCGTGATTGCATTAAATTGAATCCCAAGTACTGCATAGCCTTTACTTTTAAACCCCACCGAAGCTTGTTCCTCCATCCCATGAGCCATTACTACAGGAGTTGTTTGAGCCATGCGAGTCGTAGAAAAGCACGTGTAGGGTATGTGAGTGTCTGATGAAAAATGAGGTACCTAAGCAACACAACCTGAGTAGTAATGGGATAACTAATGAAAGAGGCACCGGTGAGCAATATCTGCTATTTGGTTTTTCATGCTCACTTGTGTCCCGTAGGACCCCGAGTACTTGATTCCTGTTCCTTGACTATTCGCACTATCCACATCCGGGAGGCCTTATGGACCCCCCTGAGCCAGAGCTTGATTCATTATTATTTCTTAGGGCCACAAGTAGTTTGGGGCTTTATTACTATCCTGTACTTATGCCATGTTACTGCTTTATTAAGATTGTGTATGGAGCACCTGTACTGTTTTGGATCGTGGAATGTTTTTGCGGTATCGACAATCCCAGTCACATTTTCGGGTTCCCAGTCGTTTACAGCCATTGACACAAACCTTGGGTCCATCTCGGAGCCGGCCAACTTCGTTGCGGGTAGCTTAATGGGGTGGCCCCCTGAAATATTTCTGAATCCTGTGATTGCTTTGTCGTGAATGCCTCGTTGGGTTTTAGTTGGTTTTTACGAGGTTGATCGAGTGTGTGTTGCTATTCGTGCACCCCTGCAGGGTAAATCTTTCTGAAAGCCGTGTCCGCGGTTATGGACGACTTGGAGCACAGTTTCTCGATCATAGACAAGTATAACTAAAGTACCGCTCTTAATTTGACCAAGTACTTGACTAGTAAATAGTGCAATACTCATGGAATGGTTAATAAAACTGCCAACGGATGATGGGGGTTGTTCGTCTGCTTCCTCATTGGTAAGCGAGGAGGAGGATGGATCTGTTAATTATACTGTTATAATTGTTGTTCTTAATTAACGGACATCCATCTATCATTTGTTAGGCGGATGGTTAGCGGGTATCTATAGACTTGTTAGATATTATCTTTTGCTGCAATTGCGTCACCCCAGGTTGTGTCCCCTTTAGTGGCATAAAGACTTGCTGAGTACCCCTAGGGTCTCACATGATAAATTGTTTGATTCAGATGAACAGGTATATTCGCAAGAAAGATACTGGGTGGAGGAGACAAATGAAGTTGGCAATGATCATTCGGTGTAGAGATTCAGGGAACGGGGATCCGTGAGATCTATGGGCGGGGTGTGTTTATTTATGTGGCATCTTATGCCGATTTGCTTCTTATCCGTACTCGGATCTTGTTTTCCGCTTCCGCCTGATACTCTGATGTTGTTGTATGAGGAGCTATCCTAAATTATTATCCCTATCTAGGATATTTGAATCTTGCCGTATGGCGTTGCAATATTTCTATTTCTTTAAGATGGAATGGCTCTGAGGACTGTTGTATGTGGCTTGCATACATACTCATTTGTGTATGTAGTTGATCCCTTCGCCTGCCGATTACGCCGCTCGTTCTTGTCCCGATGTTCTGAAAGTGGTTAGGACGGCCGAAAGGTCTACCGTGAGTGGCCCTGGGCCCCACCGTACTATTTTAACCACTTTCGTTTATCCAGGCATGTAACTAAGAGCGTAATTCACCGAGGTAGTTACAATTGGTATCAGAGTCATCCCGCCCTTCAGGGTCTTAGCCAAAATGGTCGTTGTCAGTCTAGCAAATATTTTTGGTAGTTATGTATACTAGGGAAAAACAAAACGTGAGAGTAGGACTGCTTCCATTTTTCTTCTTACCCACCCACCCACCCTTTTTCTAGTAAGGAAGTGTAACGTTTCAATCCTCTTCTAAAAATTCAAACTAGGATTCACGTGTTCTGGGTTCCGTAGTACCATAGGTTGTGTGTGTGTGAATTCCTTGTCTATCTGTTGCATCCAAAGGTTATCACTATCTGCCTTTTGGTTATCAACTGTTGGTACATTCCATACCGACAGGCCTCTGTAAACCGATGTGATCTTTCTGATTCGTTGTATACCGATGCGATCTATCTTACTCGATCCGACGTTATCTTGTTGGGGTGTTCTTTTTCGTAGTTACCAATATTTAGGTTCATCTTAAGAAGGTGTTGGGATATGTGTTTTACTGATTCATGTGCGGAGTAATGATTTGAGTGCGGGATGGATTCGCGACAATACCACTACTTTTATCATTCGCTCTTGTATATTGAATTAGTAGAGTTACTAATCTTGATTCGTTAAGTGGTTTTACGCATATAGTGGTATTTTAATGCCAAAATTTGCGGAAAATTTTTCTTTGTTAGTTTGTGTACCACACTCCTTGTTCAGTCGTGTGCGTTATGCTTAATATCTTCTAGTTGCCTTGAACTTTGTTGATATTTTAATATCATCTCAGTGAATAGCATCCTTTAATCTTGGTTAATTCCATTTTGGTACTATTTTGGATTATTATCATTCTCCATTATAGTATTGACTTGTGTTTTATATCAATCATAGGATGGCACCACCACGCCGTTCTGAGGAGGACATACCACCTGAACTTGGGGCTGCTTTGGCAAGTATTGCAAATGCTTTGGGCACTATGCAGCAGAACCAGCAGTGCTTCGAGGAAAGCGTGAGGAGGAATGAGTTTGTTCCGCTACCTCCACCTCCCAAGCGAGGAGACATCAAGAGTTTTCTCAAGTTCAACCCACGCCAATTTGAGGTGTCCGATCAGCCACTTGATGCGGATGATTGGCTTCGTGAAGTGTCAAGGTTGCTGATGACTGCGGATGCTCCCGAGCAAGAATGGGTCAAATGTGCCACTCACCTTCTGAAGGGAGATGCAACTCTGTGGTGGGAAAATTACCTCAAGGCAGATCTCTCTGGTTTTCAGCCTACTTGGGAGCAATTCACTGCTGCTTTCAAAGAGCAATATCTGTCAGAAATTGTCATGGAAAGGATGAAGGAAGTGTTTCTCAACCTCAAGCAGGGCACTAATAATGTCAATACCTACATCAGAAACTTCATGAATCTTTCTCGATATGGTGGCGATGAGATCTTTGATGACAAGAAGAAGCAAAAGAGGTTTAGGCAAGGCCTCAATGCATCCATTAAATATGCAATCACTCATGCAAGGCTGACATCTTTTCTCGAACTCCAACACACAACTCTGCAGGAAGAAGCAAGTAGGCAAGTGTTTGAGGAGTCAAAGAAACACAGCCGTGATACAACAAGCTCTTCTGCTATGACAGCTCCTTCTAAGCGCCGTGTCTGGGTTCCTAACACCCCACTGTCGCTCCCTGCTCCACCAAGACCGTCAAGCTACGCAGAAAGGCCACCAAACTCCTTCACTGCGGCTCCTAGGGGCTACAACCACAACTACCCTGGAGCGCCTGGTGGAGTCCCTGGCTACGTTGCTCCACGTCCACCTGGTGCTTGTTATACTTGTGGAAACACTGGGCATCAGCACTAGAATTGTCCATTGAACAACAAAACTCTTCCACCACCACCTCCAAGACCTGCGGCAAGTGCTCCTATGATTCGCGCACCTCCACCTCGGGCTCTCAACATCAACACTAAGCCTGGGTCTACGGTTGCTCGTGCCAACTGTGTCAATGTCGCTCAAGCTGAGCATGCACTTGGAGTTGTCATGGGTATGCTTCCTGTTAACTCAGTTCCTGCACGAGTTTTGTTTGATTCTGGTGCTTCACATTCTTTCGTTTCTCACAAATTTGCAAATGAGCATGAGCTTGTTATAGACCAGCTGGATAAAAAGTTAATGGTTCTTTCTCCCGGGGCAAGATTGTTGACTACCAAGATCAGCCATGGCAATCAAATTGAGATTGGTGGCTCTTCATTTCCGGCTTCCTTAATTGTTCTGGGCAATTCTGATATTGATGTTATCTTGGGCATGGATTGGTTAACAGCAAATGCAGCTGTGATTGATTGTGCCAAACATTCGGTTTCTCTGAAAATTCCTGAAGGCCATATAGTCTATTCTCCAAGTCTGACTCCTACAATTCAGCTTTATTCTTTGGCGGCTCTGAATGATGATGCTATGGAAGGTATTCAGAGTGTTCCTGTAGTCTGTGAGTTCCCAGATGTTTTTCCTGAAGAGTTGCCAGGTATGCCTCCGGATCGTGAGGTCGAGTTTGTCATTGAACTTGAACCTGGTACCGCTCCTATCTCCAAGCGGCCTTATAAAATGGGTCTGCTGAGTTGGCTGAACTCAAACGTTAGTTGGATGAACAAGAGAAGTTGGGTTTCATTCAGCACAGTACTTCTTCTTGGGGTAGCCCAACCATCTTTGTGAAGAAGCGAGACAAGACTGATAGACTTTGTGTTGACTATCGGGCACTCAATGCTAAAACAATCAAGAATAAATATCCCCTTCCGCGGATTAATGATCTCTTCGATTAGCTAGCTGGAGCTGTGGTATTCTCTAAGCTTGATTTGAGAAGTGGTTATCATCAAATCAAGATCCGCAAGGAAGATGTTCCTAAAACAGCTTTCACCACCCGCTATGGCCTGTATGAGTACACGGTCATGTCTTTCGGTCTCACCAATGCACCTGCCACCTTCTCGAGGCTTATGAACTCGGTTTTCATGGAGTATCTTGATAAGTTCGTTGTGGTCTATCTGGATGACATTCTAGTCTATTCTAAGTCAAAAGAAGAACATGAAGAACACCTTTGGTGTGTCCTAAACAAACTTCGTGAGAACCGCCTGTATGCAAAGTTCTCCAAGTTTGAGTTTTGGCTGCCTCAAGTCACCTACCTTGGTCACGTCATCTCTGCCAAGGGTATTGCCGTCAACCCAGAAACTATTAAGACAATTATGGACTGGCTTCCACCCATAAATGTCAAAGAAGTCTGTAGTTTCCTTGGTTTGGCCAGTTACTGCCGTCGCTTCGTTCAAAATTTCTCAAAGATTGCGAAGCCTCTTACCGATCTCCTCAAGAAAGGCAAGAAATACCTTTGGACTCCTGCATGTCAAGCAAGCTTTGAAAGACTCAAAGAGAAGCTCACTACCACACCAGTCTTAGTTCCTCCAGATACATCAAAGCCTTTCCAGATATTATGTGACGCATCATTGCATGGATTGGGTGCGGTCCTTATGCAAGAAAAGCAAGTTGTTGCTTATGCCTCTCGACAGTTAAAGACGCATGAGATCAACTATCCTACACATGACCTCGAACTCGCAGCAGTTGTCTTTGCTTTGAAAGTATGGAGACATTACTTGCTTGGCAACCGTTGTGAGATCTGTTCTGATCACAAGAGTCTGAAGTATATCTTCACACAGCCTGATCTCAACCTTCGTCAGAGGAGGTGGATTGAAACAATTAATGATTTCAATTTGACTATCAACTACACTCCGGGCAAAGCCAATGTCATGGCCGATGCTCTCAGCCGAAAAGCTTATGTTAACAATCTCATGGTGGAAGAACAACAGCCTCTCTTGTGCGAGGAATTCCGCAAGCTAAACCTTGAAATTGTGGATCAAGGGTATCTTTTGAACCTTCTAGCAACACCTCTCTTGGAAGAAAAAGTTCGCTCCATTCAGCTTGGTGATCCTTACACTAAAAAGATCATCTCCAATATTCAGCTTCCGAAGTATGAGTCTTTCCACGTCGATGACCAAGGCACTCTTTTCTTTGAACACCGGATGTTTGTTCCAAACTACACGGGTTTAAGAGAGCAAGTTCTCAAGGAGGCACATGATTCTGTTCTTTCTATCCACCCTGGCAGCACTAAGATGTACATGGACTTGAAAACACAATATTGGTGGCCTGGTTTGAAACGATATTGTGCCAAGTATTTCTCGGAGTGTGATGTCCGTCGCAGAGTTAAAGCTGTCCATCAGAAACCTTCCGGTCTTCTACAACCATTGAAGCCTCTGGAATGGAAATGGGAGAAAGTAGAGATGGACTTCATCACTGGTTTTCCAAGGTCGCAGAAGGGCAACAATGCAATCTTTGTTGTCATCGACAGGCTTTCTAAAGTAGCTCACTTCTTTCCAGTCAAGGAAACAATTTCTGCAATTCAGTTGGCTGAGCTCTATATCAACAGAATTGTCTCTCTGTATGGAGTTCCTCTTGAGATCAGTTCAGACCGTGGAAGCATCTTCACTTCCAAGTTCTGGGGAAGTTTCCAAAATGCTTTGGGAACAAAATTAAACTTCAGCACAGCTTACCACCCTCAGTCGCAAGGACAAGTCGAAAGGATCAATCAGATTCTGGAAGATATGCTCCGTGCTTGCGTTATCTCTTTCGGCATGAAGTGGGAAGAATGTCTTCCTTATGCTGAATTCTCTTACAAAAACAGTTTCCAGAAAAGTCTAAAGATGGTACCATTTGAGGCTCTCTATGGTCGCAAATGCAGAACTCCGATTGGTTGGTCGGGCGCAGGTGAAAGAATATTGTTTGGCCCCGACATTGTAACACAAGAGGAGGAGAAAGTTCACATCATTCTTGAAAATCTGAAGATTGCTCAAAGTCGCCAGAAGAGCAATTATGACAGAAAACACACGGACATGGAGTATGTCCCTGGTGATCTCGTTTACCTTCGTGTCACTCCCATGAGAGGCACGCACCGCTTTGGTATCAAAGGAAAGCTGGCTCCTAGATACATCGGTCCTTTCAAAATTCATGGAAGAAGAGGAGAAGTTGCTTACGCTCTTGAGCTCCCTGAACAACTCAAAGTCCATGATGTTTTCCACATCTCTCAACTCAAGAAGTGCTTCAAGGATCCCGGCAGGACCGTGGACCATGAACTCATCAATCTCCAAGAAGATCTATCTTATCAAGAACACCCCACAAAAATTCTAGAAGTCGCAGAAAGAAGGACTCGCAACAAGTCCATCAAGTTCTGCAAGGTGCAGTGGTCGCACCATTCCGTTGATGAAGCCACTTGGGAACGTGAAGATGAGCTCCGTGCCAAGTACCCTACCCTCTTTGAGTCTTCTTCTTCTTCCTAGAATCTCGGGGCGAGATTCCTGTTTAGTGGGGGAGAATTGTAGCACCCCAATTGTCTAACAATTGTAATGCTACTTGGTCTAGTAATATAATGGCTACTTCCTATATACAATTGTTGCATCATAATTATATCATGCTCATGTCATCATGCCACCTTGCATTTGAGCATCATATAAAACCCTTTTTCTTTTGGTTCTTCTCTCATATGCATTATTAATTGTTTTTGCCTCTTGATATTGTATTTGGTTATTGATATATTGTTTAAATGCCCAAGTTGAGTTGGGGGCATATCTTTTATTCAACTCCATCACTTTTCTTTTCACCACCTTATAATTCCACCATTCCATTTATCCATGAGCTTGTATATCTTTTTCTTTTGATATTTATTATAGCTCATGTGGGTGGGGTGGATCTAATTCTATAAATTCTTTTGCTTGGCTTTTATTCCACTCCTTGGGAATGCATAAGAACAATGCCATATTATTATTTTGTTTTCACCAAATAAATCAGGGCATTTATTATTTTGCATGGGCCATGCAAGAGTACCACCACCTCTATCCCATTTGAGTCCTCTTGGTTTTATTGGGTCTTTTATTTGTGGATCATCTCCATCCCTCTCCACCATCCCCTTATTCTCATCAACACCTTTTCTTTTATTTTTCTCCATGCATGATTCAAATGAGGGCTTCCTCCCATACATCCTTTTCTTTCTCTTTTTCTTGGTTACTCCTCCACCTCCTCTCATGATAATTCAAAGCCTCACTATTTCCTCTTGGGTTGATCTTATAAACAAGTTTTAAAACCTAAACACCTAATTAAAACCCTAGCCCTAGTTTGCCTCTATTTCTATCTAAACCTAGTTCTAATCTAAACCTCACCTTACCTCTCTCCTCTCCCCATGTCAAGGTCCCCTCTCCATGCCATGCATGATCCACCTCAACTAACCCCTCCCCTCTCTCTAACCCTAACCGAGCCTCCACCTAGCTAACCCGAGCCCCTCCCTAAGCTAACCCTAGCTAGCCGAGCCTCCCCTCTCCTCTCTCTTTTCTCTCCCTGCCATGAGGCCCCACCATCCGAGCCGGCCTCCTTCCCCTCACCTGGTCCACTGGCAGCCCCTCTCCCTGCTCCTGGTCGTGCACGACGAGCACGTGAGGGAGGAGAGCTAAAGGTGGCCGAGACCACCTTTTTGCCCAACCCTGATCCCCATGGCTGCCTCTCCTCTCTTCCTCTCACTTTACCCTCCACCCCACGTCTCCTGGCTCGCCAGATCCATCTCAGGGTCCATGCCTCCCCCTCCTTCCTCTCCACCGACGACGTCTCCCTCTCGCCAGAACCGCCAGCACCGCCGCCTACTCCTCGTCCCTGCCGGCGTGCGCGACGTGGAAGTGGTCGAGGAGACCAAGGAGAGCCCCCTGTGTCGCCCTGTGCTCTGCTACGAGGAGGAGAAGCACCAGCACCGCCGGAACTAGCGCGCTCTGCTGAAACCCTAGATCTCCGGCCGCCAGCTCCGTCGATGATCCGCCGCACCTCTCTCCGTTCCACCACCACCGACCTCTCCTCGGTCAGCCCCTCTTCCTCGCTGACATCCTCACGCTCGCTGTCGCCGTCTAGATCCGCCGTTCGATTCGTCGAACACGCTGCATCTGCCGCCGGCCACCGCGTTGGCTCGCTCCCGCGTCGCGCAGAACCTTACTTAGCCCCCATCCACCCTGCTGTCACCATCCATACACCAGCCGCACTGGCTACCAACCTCAGCGCGGGTGCCCGCGACCCGGGATCGAGTCTCTGCCTCGCCGCGCCGCGCACCGCACGCTGTTTTTCCGTTAGACACCCGCGCGTCAGAGATGATCCACAGTGCCGCCGCACACTTTGCTAAAAACCCCCAGCCTTTTTATTTCCTAAACCCGCGATCCAACCGAGCCCACCAGTCAGCCTCCCGTGCATCTTTCAAAAACGCCCCCCGCAATTTTTAACACCCAACCCGCGCTCCATCGCGACCCCACCTGGCAGCCTCTGCGCGTTCAGCCGCTGGCACATGGGCCCTAGCCGCTGGCCCCGCCTGTCAACCGCAGCAGCTAGCTAAGGCCGAGGTGAGAAAAGACTTTTTCCGCGCGCGTGGCCCCAATTTGCGCCGGCCCCATCTGTCAGCGGCTTGGGCTGGAATATCCTGGGTGTAAAAAGTCCTGCTCTTTTCTGTTAAAATAAAAATGATTTCAGAAGTTGTTTAAATCCAAATTCAAATCAGATTTTAAATAACTTTTAAAATACAAATCCAAATAATATATGTTTTTGAATCAGAAAAATGTGAGGAATTCAAATATGACATTCAAAATAATGTTTGAACACTTTAAATTTTCGAGATGATTAAAATTACAATAAAATGCCCTTTTCTTATTAAATTGAAAACTTTAATTCTATAACTCCAAATTTGGAAAATAATATGTCTAAATCGATCAACACGACGAGCCCGTTCTATCTATGCATTGCTTGTTCTGAATTGAAGCATGCATCATGCCATTATTAGACATATGAACTGTTTATGACAACAAAATTGGACCAAATAATTAATAAAACGCTTTATTTCTTGTATCCACACCTCACCCTTGCCATGCTACTTTAATGCCATGTAAAATTGTGCATCATTCATCATGGCATGCTTGTTTGCTTGTCGCATTTTAACTCATATGCTTTTGAACTTTATTTATGTTGGCCCTTGTTTGTTTGGTTCTTCTTCGAATAGACGCCCAGCAGGAGAATTACCAGGAATCACAGGAGTACTACCCAGATCCATCTCTCGCTTCAACTAAGCTGCCAGGCAAGCACTACCACATGCTTGCATACATACAGTACCTATTGCCTCTATCTTATTCTTGCATCATTGAGTCGCGATTGCATTAAATTGAATCCCAAGTACTGCATAGCCTTTACTTTTAAACCCCACCGAAGCTTGTTCCTCCATCCCATGAGCCATTACTACAGGAGTTGTTTGAGCCATGCGAGTCGTAGAAAAGCATGTGTAGGGTATGTGAGTGTCTGATGAAAAATGAGGTACCTAAGCAACACAACCTGAGTAGTAATGGGATAACTAATGAAAGAGGCACCGGTGAGCAATATCTGCTATTTGGTTTTTCATGCTCACTTGTGTCCCGTAGGACCCCGAGTACTTGATTCCTGTTCCTTAACTATTCGCACTATCCACATCCGGGAGGCCTTATGGACCCCCCTGAGCCAGAGCTTGATTCATTATTATTTCTTGGGGCCACAAGTAGTTTGGGGCTTTATTACTATCCTGTACTTATGCCATGTTACTGCTTTCTTAAGATTGTGTGTGGAGCACCTGTACTGTTTTGGATCGTGGAATGTTTTCGCGGTATCGACAAGCCCAGACACATTTTCGGGTTCCCAGTCGTTTACAGCCATTGACACAAACCTTGGGTCCGTCTCGGAGCCGGCCAACTTCGTTGCGGGTAGCTTAATGGGGTGGCCCCCTGAAATATTTCTGAATCCTATGATTGCTTTGTCGTGAATGCCTCATTGGGTTTTGAGTTGGTTTTTCCAAGGTTGATCGAGTGTGTGTTGCTATTCGTGCACCCCTACAGGGTAAATCTTTCTGAAAGCTGTGTCCGCGGTTATGGACGACTTGGAGCACAGTTTCTCGATCATAGACAAGTATAACTAAAGTACCGCTCTTAATTTGACCAAGTACTTGACTAGTAAATAGTGCAATACTCATGGAATGGTTAATAAAACTGCCAACAGATGATGGGGGTTGTTCGTCCGCTTCCTCGTTGGTAAGCGAGGAGGAGGATGGATTTGTTAATTATACTGTTATAACTGTTGTTCTTAATTAACGGGCATCCGTCTATTATTGGTTAGGCGGATGGTTCGCGGGTATCTATAGACTTGTTAGATATTATCTTTTGCTGCAATTGCGTCACCCCAGGTTGTGTCCCCTTTAGTGGCACAAAGACTTGCTGAGTACCCCTAGGGTCTCACACGATAAATTGTTTGATACAGATGAACAGGTATATTCACAAGAAGGATACTGGGTGGAGGAGACATATGATGTTGGCAACGATCATTCGATGTAGAGATTCCGGAAACTGGGATCCGTGAGATCTGTGGGCGGGATGTGTTTATTTATGTGGCATCTTATGCCGATTTGCTTCTTATCCGTACTCGGATCTTGTTTTCCGCTTCCGCCTGATACTCTGATGTTGTTGTATGAGGAGCTATCCTAAATTATTATCCCTATCTAGGATATTTGAATCTTGCCGTATGGCGTTGCAATATTTCTATTTCTTTTAGATGGAATGGCTCTGAGGACTGTTGTATGTGGCTTGCATACATACTCATCTGTGTATGTAGTTGATCCCTTCGCCTGCCGATTACGCCGCTCGTTCTTGTCCCGATGTTCTGAAAGTGGTTAGGACGGCCGAAAGGTCTACCGTGAGTGGCCCTGGGCCCCACCGTACTATTTTAACCACTTTCGTTCATCCAGGCATGTAACTAAGAGCGTAATTCACTGAGGTAGTTACATACGACTCCTCGTGTTCATCTAATAAATAAAAACAAGACAAAGTAAATAAAGTTTGCTAATATTTTTTTTGGTCCAATAGAAACATAGCATAAGTGATTCTCTACACTAACGTCAAAATAAACTCCTCTGAGAACAATGCTAAGCATACTTAATATCAAGATTGAATCAAGAACATGACATATGTATAGATTGACAATGATGAATGATTGAGTGAAGCTTTTGCACAAATAAGTTGGGGATCAGAGGAGAATCATACCTTAGATCGAGCAAGTGCGAAGAATCAAAGAAAGATTGAGTAAATTTGAAGATCCAATGGAGGTGGTTTGAAGTTTGGAGGAAGAAGAAAGAGAAAAAATGATTTGCTGATTTTTAGGTTACCTCCTCGGGGTGCTTAAGGAGGCCGCGTACCTTGGGGGCGATGAATGCTCCCAAGCGGTGCACTCGGTAAGGCATCACGGTATGGTCATTAACGTTGTGGTGACTTTACTTAAAATCTGATATTTGCCCGGGGGTACGGTACGAGCGCACGATACGGGCGCGTTCGGCCGTACTAGTGGTCGTTATCGACACTGTTCCTTTCGGCAAACATCAAAAATTATCTCTCTTTGGTTTGATGTGGTACTGGTGCATGGTACGGGCCACTCTGGCCATACCCGTGGTAAAGAAACGTGTCATGAAAGCACAAAGCAACAAGCATAGTAAAGCAAAACAAGTGTAACTTCCAGACTTTCAACATAAAGAGGGGAAACTTAATATTATTGAGATGCACAAAAGCATGTTTCCTCTCTCATAATAACTTTCAGTACCATCATGAATAAAACTATATAACTATCACATAAAACATTCTTATCATGAGCCACATGCATAAAATAATTATTACTCTCCATATAAGCATAGGCATATTGTAATCATAATTAATTTTCTCCTCAATAGTAGGTGGACTGAAAATATCATATTCGTCATTGTAATCATCATATATTGGAGGTTTTTTATCATCATAAGCAATATAATAGCTATCTTCCAAAGCTGGGGAACTAAAAAGATCATTTTCATAAAAACTAGCTTCCCCAAGCTTAGACTTTTCCATAGCATTAGCAATAATGGTGTCCAAAGAATTCATACTAACAACATTGCTATTAGCATGCAAATAAAGTTCAATAGGTATTTTAATTTTTTCTTCAAACACTTCATGTCCTAACCCAAGATAAATACTATAAAGCTCTCTAATTTTGTTGTTGTTTTCCATTAAGCCTAACTAGTGAAAACAAGAAACAAAAAGACAAAATTGCAGAATCTAAAGGAAATAACTTCGAGCACTCACACACACCAGCAACCATACTAGAAGATAGCTTAGTAGCCAGAAGATGTGAGTACCTTTTACCTTACCTCCTCGGCAACAGCGCCAGAAAATAGACGTTTGCCATGGGAGGTTCTTCTTCTTTAATCCTCCGGTGTGAATACCTTTTACCTTACCTCCCTGGCAACGGCGCCAGAAAATAGCTTGATGTCTACGCACTTCTATTCTTGTAGACAGTTGTTGGGCCTCCAAGTGCAGAGGTTTGTAGAACAGCAGCAAGTTTTCCCTTAAGTGGATTACCCAAGGTTTATCGAACTCAGGGAGGAAGTGGTCAAAGGTATTCCCTCTCAAGCAACCCTGTAATCAAGATACAAGAAGTCTCTTGTGTCCCCAACACACCCAATACACTTGTCAGGTGTATAGGTGCACTAGTTCGGCGAAGAGATAGTGAAATACAAGTGGTATAGATAATTATAAGTGGTAACGGTGATACAAAATAGCTTGATGGCGTGGAAAAGACTAAAGGAAAACTGAAATAAAGATAGAAGCAAGCAAAAATGTAATAGATCTAATAGCAAATGGTGTTTCAGTGCTTATAAACAAGGCCTAGGGATCATACTTTCACTAGTGAACACTCTCATATAAATATTTTCTCTTTATGAGACTACGCTGAACTACTCTCTGGTTGAACACTCTAATCGATGGTAGGGCTATAACAGCACACCTCAAAGTTCATCTTTCCCATCTAGAAAACCCCACACTGTCACCTTGAGCACTAGATGGTTCCAACAAACACCACAATTTCATAAAGACATCCAACTCCAAATATAACTCATAACAAGTATTTGTAATCTCTAGCCTAAGTGCCACCATGGTGTGCACACTGTCAACTTCACACACATGGGGAGAGCAGAGATATATTAAAGCACTTGAGTAGCAAGGTAGATCTACTTGATTACAAAGCTCATGATCACAATATGATCATGCATAGAGAGAGATGAACACATAGCTACCGGTAGAGCCCTTAGCCTCGAGAGAGAACTACTCCCTCCTCATCATGGGAATCAGCAACGGTGATGGAGATGGTGGTGGAGATCGATGGAGATGGCTCCGAGGGCACTTCCCCGTCCCGGCAGGGTGCCAAAATAGAGACTTTCTGTCCCCCGAATCTCCCCTTCGGTGGTGGCGGCGCTGCGGAACTTTTCATGGCTGGAGGCTTGATGATTTAGGGTTTATGCATCGGGAGGCATCTTATAGGCGAAGAGGCAAGGTCGGTGGGCGGCTAGGGGGCCCACACCACCTGGTGGCGCGGCCAGGGCTAGCCCGTGCCACCACATGGTGTGGCCACCCTATGGCCCATCTCCGTCTCGTCTTCTGGCTCCGTGTACCCCTCGGTGAAATATTGACTATGGCTTTTGTCCCGTCCAATTCCGAGAATTCATTTTCTGACTTCCTGGAACCAAAAACAGCAGAAAACAGGCAACTGGCACTATGGCATCTTTTTAATAGGTTAGTCCAAGAAATCATAAGAAAATTACTCCAAAGTGTGGACAAAACATAAGAAAGTAGATAAAACCAAGCATGGAACATCAAAAATTATAGATACATTTGCAATGTATCAATTTTTTACCTCGGTAATTAAACTTACTCTCTTCAAGGTTATTTCCACATGCCATTGGGCATGGTTATTTTGCATATCATCAAGTAACTTCTTTGCAACACTCACATGCTTTCCCATGATCGTTCCTCCTGTTGTAGTATCTAGCATATACTTAGACATTGGGTTAAGACCATTATAAAACAAATGTAATGTAAGCCACTCTTCCATTCCATGATTAGGACAGTTCATTACAGCTTCTTTCATCCTTTCCCATGCAACCGCTAGTGGCTCACAGTCTTCTTGTCTAAAGCTTGTAATGTTGGATCTTAGCTGCATAGTCTTAGTTGGGGGAAAAATTTAGTCATAAACAAATTAGTACATTCCTCCCAAGATTTAATAATGCCCTTTGGTAGAGCTAGCAACCAATCCTTAGCCTTTCCTCTAAGAGAGAAAGGAAACAATCTTAGCTTAACAATATTTGGATCTACATCCTTTATACGCATCATGTCACAAATTTCAGTAAAAGTATTTAAGTGCAATCTCGAAACTTCAGCGGATGAACCCCCAAATTGGTTTTGTTGAACCAAACATAAAAGGTTAGGTTTTATCTCATAGGTTTCCGCATCAACTATGGGATGAGTAATGGGTGTACGAATAAAATCATAAGTGGGAGTAGTATACTCCCCTAATCTCTTTTGAGCCATGGCTCTTATCTTTTTGGTATTTTTTTAAGTAATGAAAACGAATAACAAGTAACTAATATTTTTGGGTTTTCAAATAGATAACAAGAAAGTAAACTAATAACAAGAATTAAACTACAACTAATAATAAAACTAAAAACAAGGTCTCTAATTACCTCACCAGGATAGCGAAATTGCTTCCCCGCCAGAAAAAGGGTTGATACCTTCGATCTAGATTCACGGATGTAGTATAATAGCATTTTCCCTAGAAGACCTAGGTTTAATCAAACCTCGGAAAGCACTGCTAAAAGGTAATAAAAAGGACACGTCTACAAGACTTTGTTTGTTTGTTTTACCTTAGTTGACCAGACCAATCTAGTTTACTTTATAATGGGTTTGAATCAATGGATGGAGATAGGCCAGGGTTGAAGATCACCTGCAGCTACACATCAAATGGGAGAAAAGATAATAATAAGCATAGTGATGTATAATGTTTGTATCGAGATAATCTCTTATGGGCAACACATCCTAATATTCTAGAGCCCCCATGATGCATCGGAGATAGCAATAGACTTTTAATCCAACAGAGAGTACACCGAAGCCACGGGTTACAAACGATTATTAAGTGCAATACACAGATCAAAGCTTTAAGTGGTGATGTTATTGTTGATCCCGTATGTTGAGCTAAACGAAGACCGCACTACCCTTTCTGTCACTGAGGTTCCTATGAGATCGCCGCTAGCCAAGTATCTCACCTTAAGCCTTTATCAATCTATGGGATCTTGGGTACCTACAAGTCCATAGATCGAGACAAGAGACGAAGGAACCAAAGATACAAATCACAATTCCAAACAAAATACAATTCTCCCATGATATAGATGCACATAATCTCTGCAAGGTTTCTCCCCAACCCACAGCCCATGAGGACTACTCACTCATCACAAATAGATCGGAGATAGAAAACATCATACAAATACTTAGATTAAAATCGAATATTCTTACAATGGTCGCCAAATCACAAGGAGGTCAAAAGTACATAGGGAATGGCTATGGCTAGTATATGGATGGATGGGGGAAGTGATGAACAATGGATGAACAATTGTCTGGATCTCCTTTGGGGTGTTGTGATGCAATCTGAGAATGGTGGCTCTTTGTCTGGTGGCTGGAGGCTCAAAATATATAGGCGCCTTCATGAAAGTTGTAGGGTTTGACGAGACAAAGACGTCGCCACCTAGTACGGGAAGGCGGTACAGGCGGATCGCGGTCGTTAAACTTGTAGACACCCAGGAATGGCTCTCCAATTACTTGGCCATGTGTACTTCCTCAAATCCTTCATTATAACTCCTTATTTCGCTTTAAAAGCCATGATTTCCTGCACAACATAATTCAAAGAAGGGATTTGCATATATTTGCAATTATTAGTCATTAGTGGAAGGAGTTGAGAGTTTATTGGGCAATTGCTTGACGAAAAACAACGCTTAAACTCAATGGAAGATGTCAAAAATCGGAGCGATCACACCCCTAGCCAAGTGAACGACATGGGAAGCGCCTGCTTTGGCCGGGTTAGCCGTCCTCAGTTCCTCATTCTGCCTGTTTGCTATTTGCACTAGATCAATAACTCTTTCTTGCTTCCTCTGTCGGGCTTCACCGGTCAGAGTAGGTATACCTCGGCAGCCCTGCTGACATTGGGTTACCCGACTCTCCTTGCCTAGGTATATGTTCCTTATCCAGTTCCTCAATGAGGTCCTTTCCCCTAATATTTAGAACAAACAACTAGGACTAGTTTTGTTGGCCTTAGCATATTCACACAAAGTAATGTTCAATGCCTGCTGAGCTGCATCTACTTTTTTTGGCTCCCTCTAGCACCTTCTGCCGAGTCTCCTCTAGTTCGGCCTATGCCTGAGTCGGGTCTACTATAGGAGCTGCTGGTGTGGTTAGGCTCTCGATGGCTTGCGGCTGTATGTTTTGCGGCCTTTCTAGTGGAGGACCTCTAGACCTAGGTACCTTGGGTGTTCCCCTGCTTCTTCAGTCGGGTCTCTGCTCGTGCCCTCATCTGGTGCGGTCATCATTACCTCAACGTTGCTGGTGTGGCGAGTGACACATGAACCGCAAGCCGCGCTGAGAGGAGGTTCTCCCGCTGCAGGTATGCGCAAGTGTCATTGATGCCAATGTAGATCTTGTACACGCCAAAGCTGACGAAGAGCACATTGCGTGGAGGAGGGCGGTTGCCGATGCTGCGCGCGTTGTCGCTGACGTAGTCCAACGAGCTGAATCGCTGAATCAGTCTAGAGATGATGCATTCTCCGGTAATGATGAAGCTTCTTGTCTGGATCATGAACCTAGCTAGCACCGTTGGTGTCCCCACGGTGGTCACCAAGTGTCGTGGTGGTGTCATAGTATATGCCATGGGTAGGCTAAAGATGAGGCCAATGTGCACTAGTGGTAACTGGGGAGGGATAGTGTGGTGATTCCACACATAGAGATTTGTATTTCTTGTATCAATGCACTCACCCCAGTAGACCACCTCCCTCTCTCTCGCCATGTCTAGGAGGTAGCCAGGACCTCACCGCCTCTGTCCCCTCCTCGAGCCAAGTGCATCAGTGGACCACCGAAGAAACCATGCGCCCAGTGCCACCGCGCCATGCCGAGCACGCGCCAGAGCGCCGCACCCAGCATGCGTGCACAAGCCGCCGCTCGACCGCACCCCGCGCCCACCGCTCTGCCACGACCCAGGGAACATGACGGACACGCCCGTTCACCGCCCAACGCACCACAGCCACCGCTCGCCGTGGACACCGCCGCCTCTGCCGCTTAGAGCGCCAGCTGCCCCCGACCGCATACCACCGCCCCTACGCCCGCATTCACTTCCTAGAGCATCGCCAGGAGACCGCATGTAGATCGCCACCCTCAGCCATGCCGCTAGCCGCCCGTAGCCATGTCGCCACTGTCGCCTGCCCATCCCTCTCGGCCTCGCCGTCGAGCCTATAAAAGGAGGGCACCCCCAGCCGTTTGAAGCACACCACTCCACTCCCCTCACCTCACTGACCATTCCCCACCTCTAGCCGGAGCAGCGCGAGCACTTGCTCCCCGGAATTTGGCCGGAGTAGCCCGCAGCAGAGGAGGAAGGGGGGCCGCTGATTGCGACCACCCCTAGAGGTGCCTCGACTGTCCCTGAGCTCGCCGTTGACCACCAGTCTATTTGCACGCCTCGCTGTCGTCGCTGGAGCCCTGGTACGCCCCCTATGCACCCCCACCGAGCCGCTAGGGTTCGAGCTCACCGGCGACAGGTCCATCGTCGATGACAAGCCACAGCCGGTGATCCTTATTCTAATCTAACGGCCCACATCGGCCCGTACCGCTTCGCGCGTTATGAGCCGCTGACTTGTGGACCCCCCTGTCAGTTGAGCCCCGCGCCGCGGAGTGACACTGGGCCGGCCCGTTAGAGTTTCCCGCGCGACCCAGTTAGTTTAAATTAGGATTTTCTTTTTAGTTTAAACTTAGTTCTATCTCTGAGTTTGAAAATCAATTCAGAGAGATTTACAAATCCAAATTGCATGAAACTAATTTTTCCTGAAAGGTATTGAAAAGATCTATCCAAGCCCATTGGATTTATTCCAATTAGAGTTATAGATCTCTCGTAGTAAAAATAACAAAACAAAAGCATTTGTATCTTGCAACATGTTTATAAAATCAACCAAGATAGCTTTTGAGTTGATTCCAATTCTCAAAAATCACATTTCACTATATCTATCTAAATATGTAATAATATTAAGGTTTACATGCAGTGACATTGGACTAGTACCAAAATAATGCTACATAGGCATTTCTAGTCACTTTATATTATTAAATAATGAACTTAAACCAAAGTAATTATGAACCAACCCTTAAATCACATTCTCAAATATTAGAATATGTGGTGAGGACATGTGACCACATGATCCCATATTTTAAGTGGTGAATATTAAATCTTTGTTAATTTTTCAAATGAGTAGAAATTACTTTTCTAAATTAAAAAGAGTGAAACTATTAAATTAAACTTGTGATGCTTGAGATGATAATAGATCATAAAAGGTGTGTATTAGAATGCTAATTAGACTAGTTAAGTATTGTTTGGTGATTGTATACTCCATATGTATTTATAGACGATAGTACCGACCAAGCTTTCGAGGAGGAGGAGTTCTACCAAGAACAAGAAGAAGAAAACTTCAACCACTGCACTAACCAAGGCAAGCCACCATTAACAATGCAAGCTAACACTTGCAAGTATAATACTTAGCAATATAGGGTTAAACTAGTTGGTTTAGCAAAGATGCTTTAGGCATGCTTTGACGACACTACTTTGACTATTAGATACCCCAAGTCTTATTTACAAGCTTTACTTCCTTTACTTTACCCAAAGTTCTTTACTTGTTTTGAAGGTAGCATAAAGAGTATAAAACTTGACCTAATTAGAACCCCTTTAGATGTCATTCTACGGCATGATATTGAACCCATCTTTTCCACCTTAGATCAAAAACTTGAGTCACTTTGGATGGGAACACTTGGTGAAAATTAATTATGAAAACCTTGGAATGATGAGTCATTTTATTGAGATGTTTTGACATGTGTTGAGAAACACAAATGGTTATGATGGTGAAAATGTTGAGGCATGAGCCTTAATCCCTTTTATAAAACTGATGGTTGTATTCGAATGCGATACCATTCCAAATTTACCGTACAACCACACTACCTGAATTGGGTAAGGCTTAGCTGGAAATTTATATGCATTAGTATTAGTTCCCTCGCGGGAGAGGTTTGAGGTGAGGCTACCTCTCAATGTTGTCCACCTATGCAGTGCCCAAGATGACTGATGGTCATGGTTGGGAGGCCATCCCCATAGGAGAGGTGCTTATACTAGGGTGTGTAAAGGGAAGGTTATGTTTGATTATCTGCATACTAAGTATGATGATTCAGGGTTATCCCTGACAGATGTATCGAATCTTGTGGTGAAAGTGTAGCACCTCTACAGAGTGTCAAACTATTCGAATAGCCACGTCCGCGGTTATGGACAGTTGGAATGGCCATACTGTTTCATTGTCAGATGTTTTCAAAATGACTTATGAAAGGAATGATGAATTTTGACTTGATCACAACAAGGTTGTGTTTTATGACAAGAACTTCCCAACTTAAGTGAGTCTAGAACTTTATTTTATCTTTCATTGCTTCAGAACTCAGCTTAGGTTTCAAACTTAACTTTATAGTTAAACTTAGATTTAGCACTTTAACTTAGAACTATATTATTTGTTAGAGGTAGTTTGCAAGTACTTAAAGAGTACTCATGGCTTTTGTCCCTGGCTATTCTCATTGCCAGACTATGAAGGAGACTATCAAGATGATGGCCAATAGGATGGCTATGATAACTAGGACTATCTGCCTTCATCAGCATTGCCTATGGCCCTGAAGATGGACCCCATCGCTACACTTATCTTTTATTTCCGCTGCTTGTTGTTTTAAGACTGGATCACGAGATCCTTACTTGTATAAGACCTTATGTATGGTTTGTAATGGATGATGTACTGTGATATCCAATCCGTTATGTCTCGCAAAAATGGTAATCCTGGATTGCGAGGTATGGCATAATGGGCATCTGGGATTAAAAATCCGGGTGTTGACATTGTGTGCCCCGCACTGGGTGCCCAAGGCCCAGCTGGCCACCCCTCTCTCCTTCCTCCCTTCAGTCTTTCCTTCATGGGCCCTTTTCCCTCCGGATTTGGCCCATTAAGGTATTTGACCCTTTTAATTCTTTTTATTTTAATGAATAAATATAAATGATGATTAAATCAATATTCAAGACACTCTCTAAGCATCATCAAGCCCTTAAGTGTGATACCCCATGGTTCGGGAACACTCCATACATGGTCGGGACCCTCCCACACCAATGATCAATAGAGGGACCTGGATGACCACGTGACCCCTATGCATTCCATGAAATCTTTCGTTGTTTGAACCGTGAATGTCGTGTCTTATTCCTTTTATATCTTGATACATGCATTGTCCGAGATCTGATCAATGACATCACTATGTCGTGTTCAATCTTGTTACCAACAAATGCTCTTTGACTTGTTCCGACAAGTGATATCCCCGTGATGAAATCACACATTGCGCAGCTATTGGATATAACTTTCATGCATTGATTTCTTGATGAAATCAATAGAGGGACCTGGATGACCACGTGACCCCTATGTTTTCCGTCACATGGACGGACAAATCCTGCTCATGACACATATTGCCTCAATTGTTCCTTCGAATACCTTAACACACCTTTATAATCATCGTGTCACTAGACGACGTTTGATGCTATCAAAGTACCCTCGGGTAACAGTGATTGATATGGCCTCACGGTCTAAGAAATAAGATACTAGGTCTATTCTAATCATCGTAACTTGAACTTCGTGACATGATTGGCTCATGATGTTTAGGTTGGGTATAGATCATCATCTCATTTTCCCAATGAGGTGACTCCATTTCCAACTGGCATAAATGCCACATGATCAGGAAACCTTGATCATTTGTTGACTAATTAACCAGTGACTAGACCTTCACTGGGAACTCCTGGTTGTTTATATATCACACGTGTATTGACATTTCCTTTCAATACAATATAAAACTTAATCATAAACTTTATGAAATATGATAACAATCCTTATTATTATTTGTTTCTAGGGCATATTTCCAACACTGACACCTAGCTTAAGAACCCTAATTGCTACAATATTTGGTCGTAGTTTGAAACCAGCCTCCAGAATTCAAAAAAAAATGCAAATCCTTTGCAGTTTGTCATTTTATGTAACCTAGTTGTAGGTAAAAACAACAAACAAGTGATATGGGGATTATTCGAAAAAAGTGTTCACAAAAATGACCTACCGCCTTCGAGGATTCATGGTTTTCAAAGCAAATGAGCTAGGTCATGACCATAATCATGGCACAGTTTGTTGCAATGTGTACATATTCCGCACAAGTGTGTATCTTGTGATGGCAAACAATGTTTCTTCAGGAAGTTTTCACTTTCTGTGCACGGAAAATCCATTTTTCATTTTCCCGGTGCCTAAAAGGGTGTATTTATGAAGCGGCTACCAAGGATGTGCTGCGAAGATGCTTCACCCCATTTTTAATAAATATTAGAGAGCATTTGGTGGACAATTTAACAATTGGATGCACCTCAAAGCTTACGGTGCACCATCTGTAATTTAGACAAGTTTCTGTCGGTTTCTCTTGAAGGGGCTCAGATTAGCCTGGAGGTACCTCGTAGCTCACTCAAGAATTTTCAAAAAAATCATTTCTAGGTACACAACATGACATTTATTTAGAGATCCAGTAAGATATTATCAAGAAGCGACACCTAGCTTAAGAACCCTAAGTGCCGTAATCTTGGCTGCATTTTGAAACTAGCCTAAAGATTTGTTTAAAAAAAATGCCAATCCTTCGCACTTTGTCATTTTATGTTACCTAGTTGCAGGTAAAAATAAAAAAACATGTGATATGGGGATTATTCCAAAAAGTGTTCACAAAAATAACCTACCGCCTTCAAAGATTAATGGTTTTCAAGGCAAATGAGCAAGGTCATGACCACAATCATGGCACAGTTTATTGCAACGTGCCCACATTTTCCTACAAGTGTGTATCTTGTGATGGCAAACAATGTTGCTTTAGGAAGTTTTCACTTTCTCCGCACAGAAAATCCATTTTTCATTTTCTCGGTGCCCGAAAGGGTGTATTTTATGAAGCGGCTACCAAGGATGTGCTGCAAACATACTTCATCCCATTTTTAATAATTATTAGAGATCATTTGGTGGATAATTTAACAATTGGATGCACCTGAAAGCTTACGGTGCACCGCTCGCAATTTAGACAAGTTTATGTCAGTTTCGTTGGAAGGGGCTCATATTTAGCCTAGAGGTACCTCGTACCTCGCTCAAGAATTTTCCAAAAAAATCATTTGTAGGTACAAAACATGACATTTATTCAAAGATCCACTAAGATATTATGAAGACCCGGCACCTAGCTTAAGAACCCTAATTGCCACAATCTGCTTGGCCACATTTTGAAACCTAAATGTTGATTTATTTCAGCCACTGTTGACTGCAAGTGCACAGATCATTTGTAGCTAGTTTTGAAATAAAGATATCGATCCCACAGGGAGCAGGAGTCTGAAGTCTAATAACTCTTGAATTAAATACTACAATAGAAATGCTAAATAAAGTTCTAAGTAATAAGATAAAATGTGAGTATTGTGTAAAAAGGTGTTTTTGGGTTTTTCGTATAAGAGAACAATAAGTAAAGTAAAAGAACTGAACATAGAAAGTAAGTATCGCGTATGTAAAAGATATTTGAAACTACAATGGGAAAAAGGCGTTCTCAGGGAGTAGCGGATACACCTCTAGCCTTATAAAGAACTAAGGTAAAGATTATTATCATGCACATTATCAACTATGTATGTGTGGGAGGAACTCCGTATTTAGACAAATAGGCCGCAGCCACTTCTCACATCATCCTCATAACCACAGCAGTCAACAATCGACATCATTCGAATTACTGCACTATTAAGGGACTTAATCCCGTAGGACGTATCACATGGCAAGGATAGTGTTCCGTGAGTTTGCTTGGTTCCCAAGTTGATATGTAAGGGGTGCCAACATCTTTATAGTCATTGTAAGTGTTAACACACCTCCGTCTACCAACAAGTAGTTCCCTCCATCAAGTCCCCA
This sequence comes from Avena eriantha, assembly GCA_910589775.1. Taxonomy (NCBI): domain Eukaryota; kingdom Viridiplantae; phylum Streptophyta; class Magnoliopsida; order Poales; family Poaceae; genus Avena; species Avena eriantha. Next base: position 347,363,120 of record OU342745.1, on the reverse strand, counting down.
CAATAGGCAAGTATTGAGAGGTCGACTTCTCCCGACATCAAGATGAAGACAATCTAACACATGGTCACAGCAATGAATATCATAATAAAATTTATCTTATTTCAATCTCATACTAGGGTTTCTCCATCTCCCCGAGAACTAATGATCTACTCAGACATGGAGGCAATCAACATCATGGCAATAATAATGGAATCTATCATAGATGAATAGTACTTGTATAAATCCACAACGAGTATGAAAATTACAACAAGATCTAGACAAGATGTAGAAGGGATGGATGGAGATGGTGGTGATGCAACGTTTGATAATGAAGATCAATGCCTTAGCCTCCCGGATCTACGCAGGGCGAAGATGGATCCCCGGTGGACGAGTCCCCCCTCCAGATGCCTTCCGGAGGAGAGGTTTCAGTGATTTCTGGTTGTTCTGTATGTCGTCTCCCTGATCTAGTTGCACGGGGTAAAACTATTTGAGGAGGCAGTGCCAGCACCAACTATACGGCAGGAACTATACTGCCGAAAAATTATTCCTTCCGTATAGTTGGTCGTTATACCATCTGGATGCCTTGATCTCTTCGGGTTTTCTTCTGGTGTTATTGATATTTCCCAAATAAGCGATTTACATTGTTTTTACTCCTTTTCTCCCCAATACAACTGCTCCAATAATTGTGTCCATTGTATCCATCATTTGTCTTGATCCTGGTGAAAATATACATAAAATGTGCGCGCGAATGCCTTAAAATACCAAGATCCTACAACTATAGTGCAAAATAATAATATAAAACATGATGCAAATATGCACTCATCAACTTCCCCAAGCTTAGACTCTTGCTCGTCCCAACAAAGTTTAGCTTAATGGATGTGATGCTCATATTCATGAAGCTGAGTCGATAAAATAAATCAAGCAGTTGCAACATGTATTTATCATATATGATGCATAGGAATAAGTTCATGAATAGTACCTTACTCGAACCATCTGAATAATATTAGAAGGCTTCCACACCTTAGTGATCAACATTTCACAAAAGATGAATATCAACATGATGTAAAAGTATTCGGTTCAATCGAATGAGTTAGCGAGGTAGTCCCAAGTGTTTTAGGATTAACATATTCACTTAGGATTCAAAATCTCAAAATGTCTCTTTGTCTTACTACAATATAGTGGTGTATGCCTATTTGCTCTTTGGACATTCACTCGTTTTCTTCTCTCTTTTCTTATTCCTTATATATATATATATGCTCACACTTTTGTTTAAGTGTTGTGCAAAGGAGCTGGCCATACATTCCACTTCATGTAGGAATTCAAAGTTTAACGATCTCAATTACCAAATTCCAATTATATATGAAGCAATCTTTATAGCTTGAATATTCTACCTCGTATTGTTCTCACTCTAATTTGATAGCACTTTTAATTTCCTTTGTTCAAGGTTTCTTTTTAAACTTAACTGATTAGATAATTTTTTCTTTGTAAATCAAACCATGAACTTACAACATATTGACAAAATTATCTTTGTATGTTCCATTAATACCAATGGTGTGGAAGACTACTATTTTATCATCAAGTGGAAGTAAAATTATACTCAAGCCATTCATATATCCCATAGGACAAAAACAAACTCAATATTTCTCCATATATGATAATAAACTCGGAATTTCATAAAAGGGATCGACTATTCCTGAAGGGAATTCTAATGATGCAAACTTTATTTCTAATTTGAACTAATGCAAAACTAAAATAGTAATGTAAAACTTATAAGATAGATTACAAGGTCTTAAATATCTCTCTAAGTTTGGAATCAAGCCAGGTGGGATCAAATAATCCCTTGCGACTATTTGATACCATGATTATTGTAGATCAGTGTGGCGCCATGGCATGTAACACCGCAGTGATGCGGCTATAGCACCTGCGCAAATCATATTGCAAAGTGCCCACTTTATCTGCGAGTTTAGTCACCAATGGGAGAAGATCATCATTCTTCTCTGTCTCCTTGAGAAGGTGACAAACTTCAACGCGATGGAGTAGATCCTACTTCTAATATATCTCTAGTGCTCGCATGCGGTCCTTGGTCCTAGGAACAACTTCTTCTTCCTCGTCCATAATTGATGGATCGGGGATGTGGAAACCGTTCCTCCACTCTTATTGAGGCTTCACTCTCATACGAGCACCAATGATAGGCTTCAAGAGTGGAACCTTCGCTCCCTTGCTAGCACCTGCACCAATATTAGGTAATTCCTTCCCCTTGTGCAGCCTGGGTACTGTGGCGATGAACTTGACCGCCTCCACACGCCATTTTACATATGGCATGTGATCTTATCTCTCTTGTTGATCTCTGCTGACTCGTGTATTAACAAGCTCATTGGGGAACCCCAAGAGGAAGGTATGATGAGCGTAGCAGTAAGTTTTCCCTCAATTATGAAACCAAGGTTATCAATCCAGTAGGAGCAAGGAAACACCCCAAAGGTGTAGCTAGCTGAACTTTGGCAGGGCGCACTACCGGTGCTAGCAGCAACGTGGAGACCTGCATAACACAACCACATAACTCTGTCCCCAACTTGCGATGAGGTGTCAATCTCACCGGTTTGGCTGAAAAAATAGGATTAAACGTATCGAGTGGAAGGAAGTAATAGTTTGCAGAAAGTAAACACGAAGCAGTAAACAGTTGATTGTAGATTGATAGTAAAAGGAAGGACCGGGGTCCATAGTTCACTTGAGGTGGCTCTCCTTATGATAGATAACATGTTGGGTGAACAAATTACAGCGGGGCAATTGACAAACATTGAGAAAGCATACAAGCATATACTACTCATCTTGACTCCTTTGAGATTCGATTGGGCAATACAACATTATACATAGACCGTAATCCAACTGCATCTATGACTAATAATCCACCTTTAGGTTATCATCTGAACCCCCTCCAGTATTAAGTTGCAAGCAACGGATAATTGCATTACAAATTGCGTGTAAAGTAAACAATACGATTGTTCTATGAACAAAGGATTGTTGTTTTCTCCCTAGTAGCAATATCACATCTAGTACCTTAGAGATGTCTTTCACTTCCCCAAATTACTAGAGGCATGAACCCACTATCGAGCATAAATACTAACACTTGGAGTTGCTAGCATCTAATTGGCCAAGATAGCTACTAACAACGGAAAGCATGCAAGATCACAAATAACAAAGACATGATAGAATCAATAATCAATCTGAAATAGCATCTCAATATCCATCGGATCCCCGCAAACACAACATGCAGAATTACAAATAGATTATCTTAATCATGAACGGAGCTCACAAGATCTAAACATGATAGCACAAAGGAGGAGAACCATCCATCTAGCTACTACATGGACCCGTAGTCCAGAGATGAACTACTCACGCATCACACCAGAGGCTTGCATGATGATGAAGAAGGCCTCCAGGGTGAATTCCCCTCTCCAGTAGGGTGCCGGGAAGAGCTTCATATCCCTCCCGATCTAGGGATGGAGATGACGGCGGCTACATACTCTTTCATGGAATTTTGATCGAGTACTTATGGTTTCTGTATTGGAGGCAACTTATAGGCGGAAGGAGAGGCCGAGGGGGTGCTTGGGGCAGCCAGACCACCCCTGGTGCAGGCCAGGCTAGGCCGCGTAGCCAGGCGGTGTTACCAGGCCCCAGCCCCTCTCCATATCGTATTCTGGCTCTAGGTGTCCCTCGGTGAAAAACTGACTTTGGCTTTTGTCCCGTCCAATTCTGAGAATATTCATTTTCTGACTTTCCTGGAACCAAAAACAGCAAAAAACAGGCCGCTGGCACTGTGGCTCTTGTTAATAGGTTAGTCCAAGAAATCATATGAAAAGTACTCCAAAGTGTGGACAAAACACAAGAAAATAGATAAAACCAAGCATCGAACATCAAAAATTATGGATACGTTTGCAACGTATCAACATCCCCAAGCTTAACTCCTGCTCGTCCCCGAGTAGGTAAGTGATAAAAAGAAAGAATAATTTTTTTGGTGACATGCACCATCATAAACTTGATCAAAGTATTTGTAAAACATTCAAAGCTGGGATCATAGTAATTCAATCATAACATGAAAGACAAAGTTTTAGCAATAAGGCAAAGAAACTTAGTTGCAACTTGAAAAGGCACAATTAAAAGATTAATGAATAACAATGCTTTGCAAGACGTTTGTTTGTTTCACATAAAGAAAACATAGCATAGTAGCATTCAGCTTGTCCCTCATAGAGTAGCAAACATAAATGCATAGGACACCTTCAAAGTTCATAAGAGTGACTAGATACAAATAGTTTAAAACAAGCAATATCAAGGTTATGCATCAATCAACAAGTCTTGGGACAATGCACATAGAACTAAGAATGGCCACTATGCTCTCAAAGTAGGTGCATAAAGGTAGAAGGTGGAGACTCAACAAAAAAGTAAAAGAAAGGCCTTCATAGAAGGAAGTAGGGATTCAAGTCTAATAAAGAGCTTCCAAAAATTATGGTACTTATTAGCTTTCAGATCTCATTGCCCCTATCATAAGAATCTTGAAGTGATTAAGGTTAAAGTGAATAAACAATGGAGTATATGCTTGACGAAGTATAAGTTGGAAACCTCATGTCCCTTGAATATGAGGGCCGCTCCTCATGCTACTCAAGTTTAGTCACCGGTAAGTTCTTGTCATCGTAAGTACATGTGTATCATAGAGAACCGCCAACGGGGTACCCCTTGCCCGATGATACGGAAGAATCCCCATATCAAAATGACAAGGCAAGCAGACAACGAGCATCTTAGCAATCTTCTTATTTACCATGTGAATATGGTGCTTTTTTCTCTCTTTCCTCTTTTGATAATCTCTTTTTTCTTTTTCTCAATATCTGACTCTTTTTTTATAAGAAGAATGCTTCATAGACAGTTCATTATGGTTACGCTGCAAGTTTCCACCATGTCAGCATGGATTAGACCAGCGGCCCAGGGGTTTCTCTAACACATATACATAACTCCATGGACTTACAAGCTCCCCTTTCATTTCACACCGACGACATCCATAGACAAAAGAGCATGATATCAACTAGGTACAAAGTACAAGTGCAATGCTGAAAGCGTTCCCCATGAAAACATGGTTCTGCGAATCCCCAACAAATAAGTGCAAGCATATACAACATAGACGACACAATGGTTCAAGTTTATTAAGGGCAAGAAAAGTAAAGTGTGCCATCAAGTTCGTGAGAGCTTTAATCACTAGTTTTCTCATAACAAGTTTAATTCGTAAGGTAGATAAAAACATGAATATACTTGGAATAGCATATGCTAATAGTTAGGTACGGTGGAATCTTTGGAATAACTTGGTTTAAGGAGTTGGATGCATGAGTGGAACTCATACTTGGTTGTGGAGGCTAGCAAAAGACTGGGAATGACAAACTAAGAGATCAATAATGGCCATAATCATGTAGAGCGACAAAACATCATTGATCAAAGCATAAAGTGATACTACAAATTGAAAACCAAAGGATCATAAAGGCTATGGTGACTTGGGATAGTCATAACATGGTGTGAGCATGTGCCAAGTCAACCCATATAAAGCATCAAAGGAGAATACCATAATACTATGCTTTAATATGCTAAAACAACGCATGATCCTTCCAGGGCACATTAAGCAATCTCAATTGTTTATAACAAGTCATGCTACAACATAGAATACTAAGCATAAAGCCAAAACAATATCTATCATGTCATGACAAAGCATAGGCCACAGTCAAAAAAAGCTCTCCTTACAACTTAAGCATGAACTTTCCTACTCTTTTTCCAATCGAAACCAAACTATTTGAAAACCAATGTATGAAAGAGGGGGTCCAACCAATTTATTCAGAAAACTAACCAAACTAAGAAAATGAAAAACCAAAACGAAAACAAAAAAGAAGACGCTCCAAGAACAACACAACTGTGCATGAAACAATAAAAATGAAGAGTTTGGAAGAAACCTGGGATTTTTATTGATGACGAGGCGGATGCCTTGGGAATCCCCAAGCTTTGACGCTTGTACTTCTTGGATATTTCTTGGGATGACACGCGTGGCATCCCCAAGATTGAGCTTTAGTCCATCCTCCATCTCATTATTCATTCCTTCCATACACCTGAAAATTTTCCTTCATACAAAACTTCACGCAATCTTTATTAGCAACATTAGTGCACTCAAGATAATAAGTCTTTAGGTTCAGTTCCAAAACCAATAAAACTTTCATTAAAACACTAGCTACTGTAGCACTTCCCTCAAAATGCTCAATTCCCCAAAAGAACTCAAAAAGGAACCAACAAAAAGCAAATGCAGAAAATGGCAGAAATTTGTCAAAACAGACCAGCACGTAAAGACGATTTTTTTTCGAAGACCTTCTGTTGCTCAAATCGAAAAGTGTTGAACTAAAGAAAGTTAGATAACAACCTGGGGAAGAAGCACAAAAATTCACGCCTCAAAAGGACGTACACTACATGAATTTTTACGGTGAAGCACAGAAATCTGTTTCGGGACAACAACTTTCCCAATCATTACTTCTCTCTCATTAGAGGTTACTCTTGCCACAAAAAGCAAATGAAAAGGATAAGGAGCGGTTATTACAGAGGTAATAACTTCCAAGACTCATCTAAAACTTTTGAGTTATCTCCCAATAAGTACGTTTCTTTATCGCCTTTAAGTTAGGCATAAGAAGCAAGAAAAAGAATCAAGTGTTTGAAGAAGCATTAAAACCAAATTTCTTGCCCTTACCTCTCTTACTTTTATTCTTAACCTTAAGGAACTTGTGAATGCTTGGTGGAGAAACAAACGCATGGTGCCCTTTTCCGCATCTATTATTGCTCCAAGGAGTTTCAATAGGGATCTTCCAAGTGTGATTTGTCCTTTTCCTACACATTCAATAACAAGATAATCAGTAGAAACCATTTTCCCTAGGATCTTTGAAAACACTCCTTCAGCTATTCCAATGGGTAATATTGTGGCATTATTAGCAAGAAAATTTTCTTCTCCTCCCTCAGAAAGCCCCCAAAGATTCAAAGATTCATGAATATCTTTGGGCATAAATCAAAATTCAGACATGATATCACAGGGAGCATGAAAAGTTTCATTGTTTATAAAAATCTTTATTGTGGGAAGCCATTCTGAGGGTTCAGAATTTTTTGGCACATAATTATGATGCTCTCTAAGTGTATTATAGCAATCTTTCAAACTAGCAGTGCTGGTCTCAAGAGTATTCAATCTAGGAAATATGTTTGTGAAAGAAGAATCAGATTTGCTAGGCAAGTTGTAAGTAAAGACCAATTTCTTTATGGCATTAACCGCATCATCCTCATTGCATTGGAGGAAATCTCCTCCCACAACAGCATCTAAAGCATATCTATAGCAAAGAGCAATTCCAAGGTAAAAACTGCTAAGGAACAAGCTATGAGTCATTTTAGGCTCAGTTTTTTCATGTAGATCAGAGATTCTAGACCAAGCTTCCTTTAAACTCTCTTCAATTCCTTGTTTAAAAGTGAAAATCATTTCCTCAGGTGACATAGTGATTGGAGAAATGCTAGACATAATGGCAACTTAAGATAAGAACTAAATTTTTTGTGTTTTCAATAAAGAAAGCAAACTTGTAAAACTAATTTTGTGTGTGTTTTTGATAAAGAAACAAGCAAACAAAGCAAAAGTAAAATAAGCAAAACAAAAACAACAAAGTAAAGAGATTGGTTATGAGGGACTCCCCTTGTGAAGATGTCCTTGACTCCCTGGCAACGGCGCCAGAAAAAGTACTTGCTGACTCGTGTATTAAGAAGCTTGTTGGGGAACCCCAAGAGGAAGGTATGATGAGCGCAGCAGTAAGTTTTCCCTCGGTTATGAAACCAAGGTTATAAATCTAGTAGGAGCAAGGAAACACCCCAAAGGTGTAGCTAGCTGAACTTTGGCAAGGCGCACTATCGGTGCCAGCAGCAACATGGAGACCTGCACAACACAACCACAGAACTCTATCCCCAACTTGCGATGAGGTTGTCAATCTCACCGGTTTTGCTGAAAACAAAGGATTAAACTTATCGAGTGGAAGGAAGTAATAGTTTGCAGAAAAATTAAACGCAAAGCAGTAAACAGTTGATTGTAGAGTGATAGTAAAAGGAAGGACCAGGGTCCATAGTTCACTAGAGGTGGCTCTCCATATGATAGATAACATGTTGGGTGAACAAATTATAGCGGGGCAATTGACAAACATCGAGAAAGCATACAAGCATATACTACTCATCTTGACTCCTTTGAGATTCGATTGGGCAATACAACATTATACATAGACCGTAATCCAACTGCATCTATGACTAATAATCCACCTTCAGGTTATCATCCGAACCCCCTCCAGTATTAAGTTGCAAGCAATGGATAATTGCATTACGAATTGCGTGTAAAGTAAACAATACGATTGTTCTATGAACAAAGGATTGTTGTTTTCTCCCTAGTAGCAATAGCACATCTAGTACCTTAGAGATTTCTGTCACTTCCCCAGATTACTAGAGGCATGAACCCCCTATTGAGCATAAATACTAACTCTTGGAGTTGCTAGCATCTACTTGGCCAAGATAGCTACTAACACCGGAAAGCATGCAAGATCACAAATAACAAAGACATGATAGAATCAATAATCAATCTAAAACAGCATCTCAATATCCATCGGATCCCCGCAAACACAACATGTAGAATTACAAATAGATGATCTTGATAATGAACGGAGCTCACAAGATCTAAATATGATAGCACAAAGGAGGGGAACCATACATCTAGCTACTACATGGACCCGTAGTCCAGAGATGAACTACTCACGCATCACACCGGACGCTTGCATGATGATGAAGAAGGCCTCTAGGGTGAATTCCCCTCTCAAGTAGGGTGCCGGGAAGAGCTTCATATCCCTCCTGATCTAGGGATGGAGATGACGGCGACTACAGATTCTTTCATGGAATTTTGATTGGGTACTTAGGGTTTCTGTATCGGAGGCAACTTATAAGCGGAAGGAGAGGCCGAGGGGGTGCCTGGGGCGGCCAGACCACCCCCTGGCGCGGGCTAGTCTGGGCCGCACGACCAGGTGGTGTGGCCGGACCCCAGCCCCTCTCCGTCTCCTATTATGGCTCCAGGTGTCCCTCAGTGAAAAACTGATTTTGGCTTTTGTCCCGTCCAATTCCGAGAATATTCATTTTTTGAATTTCCTAGAACCAAAAACAGCAAAAATAGGCAGCTGACACTTTGGCTCTTGTTAATAGGTTAGTCCAAGAAATCATATGAAAAGTAGTCCAAAGTGTGGACAAAACACAAGAAAGTAGATAAAACCAAGCATGGAACATCAAAAATTATGGATACGTTTGCAACGTATCAATCTCTCTTCACTGCCGCCCAGTTGATCTCCGGGGGATCATAGACATCACGGCAGATGTAGATGTCACTCCAATCTTCATCGGAATCGTTGTTGTAGAAGCTTGGCTTGACATACTCCTTGTACACCGGGCTAAACCGCTCCACCTCCTCGTTGTTGTCCTCCATGGACGGGCTGCGAGAGTGGTCCCTGGAAGGAGCAATGAGACCCAGGGGTTTTCCACGGCCTAGGACAGGATAAAGCATGGCTGGATTGGTTCCTGGAGATTATAATTAGAGAGAGAGACAATGGCAGTATATAAGGGGGTAAGAGGTCGGTAAAACTCGCGAGAAACACCAAATTCACGCCCAAGAAAAGAATCTTAATGATATAGGGGAAGAAATCATGGATTTGGAGAAGTCCTGCCGCGTAACGACCAACTATACGGGCGCGGCCCATATAGCTCTAGCTGTATAGTTGGTTCTGGGCAGATATTTCCAAATATCTCGAGTCCAGGTCGATTAAGTTACTAACTTGGAACCGAAAAAACCGTTTTTTTGTCATAAACCGAAAAAGAAATCACAAATGTTTGAGAGTTTAACGACCAACTATACGACGGGAGGACTTTCTCTAGCTGTATAGTTGCGACCGTATAGTTCCAAATATCGAAATCGAAAATGTCTGAGATTTTAAAGACCAACTATATAGAAAGAGGACTTTCTCTGCCCGTATAGTTGCGATCGTATAGTTTCCAGACATCGAAAACAATTTCGCGAAAAAGGTACATAAGGTTTAACAACAAACTATACAACATGAGATTTTTCTCCGGTCGTATAGTTGCGACCGTATAGTTGGTAAAAACCTTCAAAAACTTCAGAAAAACACGAGGAATCCAAAGACAAAAAATTTAGAAGTAAAATTTGTGAAAACAAATCACTTATTTGAGTAAGAACACTTACCTTGCACTTGTCATTTACTTATTCGGGGATGACAAGCTCCTCCAACAACAAAGACTTCTTCTCTTTTGGAGGAATTGAACTGAGTTCATTTAATAATTCTTGTAAACGAAAATCACCAGGCCTAAAGTTCCTCTCAATTATATTGGTGTCTTGCTGGGTGAATATGGACACTGCATCCAACATCTTTATTTCTTACCTCTGAATAATCTGCAACTCAAATTCTTGAAGTAAAAGGATCCAATGGATCAGTCTTGGCTTATGATTTTTCCTTGCAAAGGAGTTATTTTAAACCATCACAATCTATATGAACTCTTACTTTTGCATCAACTATATAAGGACGAAATGTATTACAAGAGAAAAATATAGCAAAAAGTTCCCTTTCTTCCTCAGGATAATTCTTTTGAGAACTATTAAGAGTTCTACTAGCATGATATATAATATTAAATATGCGACCTATATGTTGTCCCAGAGTTACTCCTACAACATCATCACTAGCTTCACATATTAAGTCAAAAGTCATATCCCAGATACACTACAAGAAAACATTCCTTCTGCAACGACTTGGCCCGACGGTCGTTGTAGAAGGCGCGTCTTCCGCGACGCAATTCTCGGCTCGGTCGTGGCTGATGGAAAGCTTTTTTATCGGCTTTGCGGCCCTCTACTACGACGGATCTGCTAAAGTCATTGAGGAAGCTTGGCTGGCGCGTGGCAAAAGCAAGATTTTCATTTCCTCGCGCGATGTTGACTCGCCAAAGTCTTTTGAGGCGTGTGGGTCCTGGACATCAGTGTCTCTAGCAGACCATACTTTTCGGTCGCGCCTCCCTTATTTGAACTCGATAACATTGCTCGAGGTGTCTGCCGTTTAGTTAGGCTGCTAGGTCCCATATGTCAGCCTCTCATTAGAAGGATCGTGTGTATGATGAATTTTTTTCCTTCGCTCACGCTACCCTGTTCCGAAGTTGATAGCGTTGCTCGATGCATCTACCATTTGATCAACCTCCTAGGACCCGCATGTCATCCTCTCATTAGAAGAAACATGTGTATGATGGAATTTTTTCCTTCGCTGGCGCTACTCCATTCCGAAGTTGATAGCGCTGCTCGATGCATCTACCGTTTAACCAACCTCCTGAGCCCCACATGTCATCCTCTCATTAGAAGAAATGTGTGTATGATGTATTTTTTCCTTCGCTCGCGCTACCCTATTCTGAACTTGATAGCGTTGTTCGGTGCATCTACCGTTTAATCACGCTGCTAGGCCTCACATATCATCCTCTGGTTAGAAGAAAGGTGTGTATGATGGATTTTTTACCCTCTATCGCGCCTTCGTGTTCCAAACTTGATAGCGTTGCTCGCTGCTTCAGCCATTTATACAGGCTGGTGGGCCTGACATGTCAGCCTCCTCTGTGCGGGAAACATGTGCTTGCTAGACTTTTTTCTTCTCTCGCGCCTCCCCGTTTGGAATTTGGCAAAGTTGCTCGGTACAACACCTGTATAATGTCTCCTGCTGGGTCCACATGTCAGCCGCCTATGTAGAGAAAACGTGTGTATGTTGGACATTTTTTTGGTCGCGTTCGCCGGTTTGACCCTTAGTAACGTTGTTCCATGCGGCAGGCGTGTATGGTCTTGCTGCTGGGGCCCACGTGTCAGCCTCTCTCGACAAGAAACGTGTCAATCTTGGTCTTCTTTTCTCCTGTCATGACTATTGTGCAATTACTTTTTAAACACGCTCGTTAAACTTGATCTCTTGTATGGTAAGGTTGATGAGCGCTAGCTGCAGGCAGGTGGGTCGGCCATATCAGCCTCTCAGTACAAAAATATTGCTACAGAAAACCTTTGAATTTTGTTTGAATCAAAGGAGGAATAAAAAAGGTTTCCTCTCTCAGAAAAAAAAGGAACTCCACCTCTTGGAGAAAAAAAGGAACTCTACCTCTTGGAGAAAAAAAGAACTCCACCTCTTCGACTATTCACTGTGACGAGAGTAACTACTAAAGTCTATGTCTAGTACTAGCTATAGGGCCCAACCGTAGCACGTTATTTACTAGTAGTATACTAGTACAGTACAGTCTTTGTAGGTGCCTCGAAGGAAACAAAATAAAGCTCTGTAGGTAATAAATGGCCATGGCAATTTCGAAGATACACAATCTTTTGTTTGTTCATGTTGATCTGGTGACAGCCGAAGGATAGTGAAGTACTAGCAGCTTCGTGTCTTGAGCCATCGAGCTGGAGTGGAAATTTGGATATCTAAAAACCTGAATTGTCTTGTCAAAGCAATGCTCGTTGCATGCAGCTTGACCAAACAGACTTACTGCACTACTTTACAGCGCGTCTGGAAAACTAGGGAGTACAAGAAGTACTAGTACAGTAATGTTACTCAGAGAGTTTTTTTTGAATGGACACAGAGAGTTCCACATTCATCTAGTAGCACCAAAAGCAGAAGTTGTGCCAATATAGTACTATAGTAGTCACGTCCAAGTTGCCTTAGATAGAAAAAAATAGTACGATGAGCAATAAGATCTATCTATTTTTGTACTCCTATTTGCGTATACTAGTATTACTACTATGTACTAAGGAATGGCATGAACGTGTGCTCCACTAGTGCGCCTCCGCACATAGGGTAATCCAGTATGGAGTAGATCGCCACCACATGTCACGTGATTATTATTTATTGGTCCATGCTCTAGTCATGGGCATGTGTCGTAGTAGTAAAAAAATTGTGAAAAATAGATTACTCATAAATAATTACTCCATCCTTCCTAAAATAGTAGTTACTAACTTGGCTTTGTATAGATACGCATGTATTTCGACACATTTTAGTACTTAGATGCTCCCTCATTTCCAAATTAGAAAGCATACTAGGTTTTGTCGAAGTCAATATTTTATGAAGTTTGACAAACTATATGTATAAACATACTAACTTACATAATGTCAAACGCATATAACATGAAAACATGGTTCGTGATGATTCTGATAACATTGAGTTGACGTCGTAGATGTCCATATTATTTTCTAGATATTTCGGAAAAATTCCAGGGCAGCCTCTCCTGCACGCTATACCCACGTCGATGCGTCGTCCACACCAACGCAATTTCAACGGCAATCTTGGTTCAAGACTTATATCAAGTCGAATTGACAAATTTGGACATAAAATTCCGTAATCATTGAGTTAGATGACTAAAATCGAAGCACCGTAAGAACGGTTAGTGCGTTTATCTCTGATCCATATCCTAGAAGTGAACAATTACATAAAAGTCGTACTAAACCCCAAAATACTCCGTAATATCATTAGAAACAAACTTAGTTTACATACAAATGCATCCTTCGTAGTACCAAAAGAGAACCTACATGCGACTACTACTAGTAAACTGGAGTAGTAAAATAGGACTACTAGTAGTACTATTTAAATGCTAATACATCATTATAGTCTTGATCATCAGCCGTAGTTTAAGATCATTTTTTCATGTCAATGAAAATCTAGAAAGATACATTGGTGGACTATCCAACCTTCATCAGGAACCAAGGCGGCACCTTGAGGTACGCCCTGAGCTTGTCGGGCGGGAAGTTGGCTGGCGATGAGCTGCTCGTCAACTCGATTACCGCATTACGGCTCTCGACCATCGACAAGTCCGCTGACCCCGGCGGGCCAGGCGCATATAGTTTCACCGTGTACCGTGGCCACAAGCACATGTCCTGCCTGATGCAGACCAAGGACAAGACGGTGGCCGGGCCGGGCACGCTGATGGTCAGACCGAACACGGTTCCGTCATCCCTATAGAGGAAGCGCGTGAATCCCATCGTGCTTGTTGGTGGCGGATTCGCGATGAGGAAAAAGAAGGCGCTATCGTAGATGGACCTGGTTACTATGACCTCGTGGGCCTCCTTCATGTGGAGAAGGAGCCCTACCGGTGAGGCAATGAAATCAGAGGCATAATCAATGCAGGAGCACGGGCCGTGGGAGCACGCGATCTTGTACTCGTCGAGCTTGTCGAAGGCGACCAAGCTAAAGCAGTCGTCGTAGGGGCACTCAATCATCGCCTCAGACTAGACGGTGTCCATAGCAGCCGGCTCATGGTCGAATCCGCCGACGCGGTACACAGACTTGTGGGAGTGGTTACAGAGGGAAGATCGGCTCACCGACATAGTGCCCGCCGGCTAGAAACCCAGGTTGGGTCGGTATACTAAAGAGTATACTGGTTGAGTTTCATATTGTACTGGTACGATTGTACAGGAATACGCTAGGCATCGGCGCACCAGCGGTGGCTGCACTTGGCCACTTTTTTCTTAGATAGTGTCCACACACTATACATGCTTCGTCAAAACAAAAAGGCTATAGAAAGTTGTCAGGTGATTAATAAAGTAGGTGTCATGTTGTACTGTACCAGACAGTACAATACAGACAGAGAGAAAGACCGAGGCAAGAAGATCCATGTGAGTGAGAGGCAAGAAGATCTACTCTTGAAGAGAGACGAAAAGCCTGCGGCCTGCTGCAGGGTGTACAGTACTGCAGGAGAGAGACCGAGGACTGCATGCATGTCTTCAACACTAACCTATAATTATTATTTTTTGGTCTTATCAAATTTAAATGTCTTTAATAATCTCAGATAGAGGGAGTACTAGTAATAGTAGTAGTACTACATCTGAGAACAAATCAAACAAACTAGTACTCCATTTATTAGTGGTACTTTTTTTTGAGAAATTATAATTAGTAGTAGTACTTAGATATGTGAAAAAGAATCCAAGTTACTACTCCAATAGAGAGTATGATCACTCTATTTTATGGATTCTTGTTTACTATAAGTACTAGTAGTAAAAGTTAGAACGTAGATTATTTCAGAACAAATTTTGGCTCTACAATATCTAGCATACGCGCAAATCTCAAAAGACACTTCATTGCTTACTTTCAGGGATCTTGTGCTAAATGGATGGACTTGGATCTACTTTCATTTTTATGAGGTCCTTGATATAACTTGTACTTCCATTGACCACGTGTTAACTAATAAAGCACCTCGCTCCTACATGACCTACCACAATTAAAAAATAATTACACTGCCCTGATTATCATACAAAGTGGAACATGGTTTCTTATAATTCCAAAGTTTTTAGAAATAGGATGTTTCAAGCTTTCCAGGTAACTTTGCACACTTTAGGGACTTTTTGCCGATTTAACGAAATTAGGTCAAACATTTGCTACACAAGTAAGGGCAATTGATTGCTATTGAATTAAATGTATTTTTAGAGGTAGATGGGTGATGTAGTAAACAATGTCGTCAGTGTTAGTTTCCAACTATCACGAAAGAACATTTAATTCTAAATTTTTCGAGTGATGACGAGATTGTTCTTTTACGTAAAGAAACTTCGAAGAATATGGATCTGAATACCACAAGACAAGTTTTTAGACATAAAGAGTGGAACAACATGTTGTACTGACGATACCCATGTTTTATGAGCTTTCAAACTTCCAAGCTAACTCCGCCAACTTCAATGACTTTATGCCAATTATTTAACGAATTTAGGTCAAATTTGAACTACAAGTAAATTGTAGATTGCTTTGAAAGTTTTATGAGAACTCTTCTAGAGGTACCTATTTAGGGGACAATTCATATATCATAAACCACCGAGAGTTTTGACAACACATTCAACTTCATGATAATATTTTGCATCTTGACAGTTTAACAAAATTAGGTCAAACTTGAGCTACAAGTAAGCGCAAAAGATCGCTCTTGAAATAAATATTTGTCGATATTTGAATGACTTCCTAGCTAACTCTGCCCATTTGAATGACTTTATGTCGATTTATCAAAATTAGGTCAAATTTGAAACTACAAGTAAATTGTAGGTTGCTTTGAAAGTTCTACGAAAAAGCTTTTGGGGCACCCATCGAGGGGTCACAATCAATATGTCAGAAACCACCGAGAGTTTTGACGATAGTTTCAACTTCTTGCTAAGATTTTGTATCTTGACTATTTAACGAAATTAGGTCAAACTTGAGCTACAAGCAAGTAAGCGCGGTAGATTTCTCTTGAATTAAATGTCTTTTCAAGGGTAGATGGGTTCATCTTATTGTAGTAAACAATGTTGTCAGTGTGAGTTTCCAACTATCGGGAAAGAACATTCTCAATTTTTCGAGTGATATCAAGATTAATCTCTCCTATAAAGGAGGTCTGAAGAATAAGGTTCTGAATGTCACAAGCCAAGTTTTCACACATATATAGTGGACAAACATATTGTACTTATGATTTCCCATGTTTTATGAGTTCTCAAACTTCCTATAGTTTGTCGCTCTGCCCACTTGAATGAATTTATATGTCGATTAATCAAAATTAGGTCAAATTTGAACTATATACTACAAGTTTTGTAGGTTGCTCTGAAAGTTATACGAAAAAGCTTTTGGAGGTACCCATCGAGGGGTCACAATCAATATATGAGAAACAATTGAGAGTTTTGACAACTGGTTTGACTTTATGCTAAGATTTTGCATCATGACACTATTTAACGAAATTGGGTCAAACTTGAGCTACAAAGTAAACGCGATATATTCCTCTTGAAATATATGAAATTTCAGAGGTAGATGGGTGCCTTTTCTTGTAGTAAATAGTGTCGTCGGTGTGATTTTCCAACTATTAGGAAAGAACATTCAATTCTCAAATTTTCAAGTAATGACGAGCGAGGTTGTTCTTTTCCCTATAGAAATGTCCGAAGAATATTGGATCTAAATGCCAGAAGCCAACTTTACCAACATATGTAGTGGAACAACATGTTGTACCAACGATTCCCATGTTTTATGAGTTTTCAAACTTCCTAGCTAACTCTGCCCATTTGACCAAATGTCTTTATGTCAATTTATCGAAATTAGGTCAAATTTGAAACTTCAAGTACATTATAGGTTACTCTAGAAGTTTTACAAAAAACCTTTTGGAGGTACCCATCGATGGGTCACAATTAATATATCATAAAACACCGAGAGTTTTGATGATAGGTTCAACTTCTTACTAAGATTTTGCATCTTGACAATTTAACGAAATTAGGTCAAACCTGAGCTACAAGTAATTAAGCACGATAGATTGCTCTTGAAATTAAATGTTTTTTGAGAGGTAGATTGGTGCATCTTGTTGTAGTAAACAATCCTGTCAACGTGAGTTTCCAACTATCAGGAAAGAACATTCAATTCTACATTTTCCAAGTGAAGACGAGTGAGGTTGTTCTTTTTCGTAAGAAGTCCGGAGAATATTGGATGTGAATGCCACGCCAAGTTTATAGACATATATAGTGGACCAACATGTTGTACCAATGATTCCCATGTTTTAGTTATGTGTTTTCAAACTTCCTAGCTAACTCTGCCCATTTGACCGAATGACTATGTCGATTTATCGAAATTAGGTCAAATTTGAAACTACAAGTAAATTGTAGGTTTCTTTGAAAGTTTTAAATTGGAGGTACCCATCAAGGGGTCACAATTAATATATCTGAAAACAACGAGAGTTTTGACGATAGGTTCAACTTCTTGCTAAGATTTTGCATCTTGATAATTTAAGGAAATTAGGTCAAACTTGAGCTACAAGTAAGCGCGATAGAAATCTCTTGAATTAAATGTCATTTCAAAGGTATATGAGTGCATTTTATAGTAGTAAGCAGTGTCGTGGGTGTGAGTGTCCAACTACCAGGAAAGAACATTCAATTCTATGTTTTCCGAGTGAAGACGAATGAGGTTAGTTGTTCTTTTCCGTAAACAGAAGTCCAAAGAATATTGGATGTGGATGCCACAAGCCAAGTTGACAGATATATATATATAGTGGATCGACAACATGTTGTACTTGTAATTCCCATCTTTTATGGGCTTTGAAGCTTCCTAGCTAACCCCACACATTTGAATAACTTTATGTCGATATCTCGGAATTAGGTCAAATTTAAACTACAAGTAAATTGTAGGTTTTTCTTTGATAGATTTACGAAAAAGCTTTTGGACGTACCCATCAAGGGTTCAAAATGAATATACCAGAAACCAGCGAGTGTTTCGATGATAGCTTCAACTTCTTGCTAAGACTTTGCATATTGATAATTTAACGAAATTAGTTCTAACTTGAGCAAGCTACAAGTAAACGCCATAGATTGCTCTTGAATTAAATGACTTTTCATAGGTAGATTATCGGTGCATCTTCTTGTAGTAAACAGTATCGTCGGTGTGAGTTTCCAACTATCAAGAAAGAACATTCAATTCTACATTTTCCAAGTGAAGAATACGAGCGAGGTTGTTCTTTTTCCTAAAGAAAAGTCCGAAGAATATTGGATCTGAATGCCACAAGCCAAGTTTACATACATATATTGGACTAACATGTTGTACCAATGATTCCCATGTTTTATGAGTTTTCAAACTTCCCAGCTAACTCTGCCCATTAGAATGACTTTATGTCGATTTATCGAAATTAGGTCAAATTTGAAACTACAAGTACTAGTAAGTTGCACGTGCCCTGCACGTGAGACTCAGATAATAGACATCTAGAATATCATCACTATATAAAATTATAATATGTAATGCAGAAAAAATATAATAGGTAAAATTTGAACTACTACAAGTAAACTGTGTAGGTTGCTTGAAAGTTTTAAGGAAAAGCTCTTAGAGGTACCCATCGGAGGGGGCGTAGGGGGGGGGTCAGTTAATATACTATCAGAAACCAAAAGAGAGTTTAGACGACATGTTCATCTTCTTGCTAAGATTTTATGTCTTGATAGTTTAATGAAATTAGGTCAAACTTGAGCTACAACTGAGTGCGATAGATTGCTCTTGAATTTAATGAAATTAGGTCAAACTTGAAGTACAAGTAATAAATTGTAGGTTGCTTTGAAATTTTTATGAAAAAATCTTTTGGAGGTACCCATCGAGCGGTTAATTAATATATTAGAAACCATAGAGAGTTTTGATGACTAGTTCGACTTCTAGCTAAGATTTTGCATCATGAAAATTTTGAACACCTTTTGAAAATGATCACATGAAATAGGGAGAGCGGGGAAATGATATTTCTATTCTCTATGGGCAACCCACAATCTTGAGGTGCGCCTTAGGCTTAAAGCTAACTTTATTTATTCCACTATGTATAAGTTGAACCTTAGCGGATGCCACATAGTAGGCCATATTAAGGTGTGCTTTTGTACACAATGCGGGAGTAGTATATTTCTTTGCTTAGACATATGGTCACCTCTGTCCACGCGCTGTACATGCTGAGAGAATGAAATGTTGGTAGGGGAAGAGGGCAGCAGCGAAGAGAAGTTGAAGGAGGTTCCATGTCAGAGCAAAGTTATGATGGGTTTCTGACACAAGATACTCCTGCGGCCTTACAGTGTACTACACTATGCTAGTATCAGTAAATTTCAGGACCTATTCATGCAAAACAAATTGTGTGTTTTCTTTCTCCTTTGCTGCCTCTCACCATCCATCCTTCCTCTCTCCTACTCTTTCCCCTCGCGCACTGGCCCGGTTGATCTCTCCCTCGTCCACAGCGTGGTGCTGCGCACGTGTGCCTTGGTACGGCGTCCCTATGTCTCTGGCATGTTCGGCAACCGTGTAGGTGTGGAGTAGGGACAAGGATTATATAGGAAGGAAACCACTTTGGTCCTTGGCGGCAAAAAAATTCAAACTTTTCCGGTTTTCAAATTTTTCACTTGCTTCCCGAACATCGGGAGGGAAGGTTACTCAAAAGATCGGGCATTTGCAGTACTTCTTTATCATATATTTATCTTGTCTTATCTCTTATAATACCATACCATACCACTATATAGTGTACGGATAACGTCGAACATTGACCGTTGGATCAAGACCGGCAAATCCAAACATTGCTAATTGTTGGATCTTCTTTTCTATTCTTAGCATCTACAAAGATTCTACTGATAGTATTTAGCATGATGAACTCTAGTGTGCGCAAACCTCAAAACACACACTTCATTGCTCAGTTTCAGGGTCCTTGTTCTAAATGCATGGACTTGGGTGCAATTTTCATTTTTATGAGGTCCTTGATGTAACTTGTACTTCTACCGACCGTGTTAACTCTCAAGCACCTTGCTCCTACGAGACCTACCACAATTAAAATAAAATGCAATCGCCCCAATTATCAAACAAACTGGACCACAATTTCTTATACGTAATACCCAAGTATTTAGTACTAGGATTTTTCAAGCTTCCTAGATAATTTCGCACACTTCAGTGACTTCTTGTCGATTAACGATATTAGGTCAAACTTGAGCTACAAGTAAGCGTGATATATTGCTCTTGAATTAAATATATTTTCGGAGGTAGATGGGTGCATCTTCTTGTAGTAAACAATGTCGTCAGTGTGAGTTTCCAACTATCAGGAAATAAAATTCTCAGTTTTCCAAATGATGACGAGATGGTTCTTTTCCATAAAGAAAACTGGAAGAATATGGATCTCAATGCCATAAGCCAAGCTTCTAGACATATTAAGTGGAAAAACGTGTTTTCTTACGATTTCCATATGTTTTTTGAGTTTTCAAACTCCCTAGCTAATTAACTCCGCCCACTTGAATGACTACATGTCTATTTATCGAAATTAGGTCAAAGTTGAACTATAACTAAATTGTAGGTTGCTCTGAAAGTTTTACGAAAAAGCTTTTGGAGGTACCGTACCGATCAGGGGGTTTCACAATCAATATATGAGAAACAACTGAGAGTTTTGACAACAGGTTTGACTTCTTGCTAAGATTTTGCATCGCATGACACTATTTAACGAAATTGGGTCAAATTTGAGCTACAAGTAAGAGCGATCGATTATTGTTGAAATATATGATTTTCAGAGAGGTAGATGGGTGCATTTTCTTGTAGTAAACAGTGCCGTCGGTATGGTGTGATTTTCGAACTATATCAGGAAAAGAAGATTCAATTATTCTCAATTTTTCGAGTGATGACCAGCGATGTTGTTATTTTCCGTAAAGAAATCTCCGAAGAATAATATTGGATCTGAATGCCAGAAGCCAAGTTTACTGAAATATATAGTGAACCAACATGTTGTACCAATGATTCCCATGTTTTATTTATGAGAACTACAAGAAAAGTTGGCTTTTCCAATGGACGATTTTCGTGGTTGAAGGCCCATTTTTCATGGCTAAAAAGTCTTCTACGACGGATGCCCATCGTGGTAAAAGCCTTGTCACAAAAGAATCTACCACGGTTCTTTTCCTGACCATGGCGGATCGCACCCTTCAGCCACGAAAACTTGTTCCATCGGAGATCTGTTCACCAGCCGCGTTGACTACTGACATCATGCAAAATGCCATGTGGCAAACACCGTTAACGACCAGTTACCGCCGTTAACGGCCACGAAAACCATGGTAGAAGCCAGGGCCAGCCAAGGCCTGCTCACAATTAAGTGGGCCGGCCCATCAAGAGAGCCTAATAAGATTACGACCCTTTAATGTTTCGTCCGACACTGTTTGAAATGGGCCCAAAGATGTGCTTAGCAGCGGCCCGTGAATGTTAGGCCCGTTAATGTTTCAGCCTGCAAAAGCCCACAGTTTTCAAACACTGTGCGGCCCGTTAACAGTATGCGACAAGTAGGCCCGATACTGTTAAAGCCCACTTTTAGACCGTCATTGTTCACAACTCGTCATGGGCGCCTACGAACGGCCCACTTTTGAGAAGGTCCGATACTGTTCTGGCCTTTTACTATTCTGGCTCGTTACTGTTTTGGCCGTCTACTATTCATGTCCATCACTGTGCTTACTACCGCTATTCAGGCTTACTACTGTTCAGGCCTGGAACTATTATGGCCTATTTGCTTTTATGGTCTATTACTATTCTGGCCTATTACTGTGCTAGGTTGCTACTGTTCTAGTCTGCTGGTGTTTTGGCCTACTACTATTTTGGCATGTTACTCTCTTGGACGGTTACTGTTCTGGCCTACTACTGTTCTGGCCTACTACTATTTTGGCCTGCTACTGTTTTGGCCTGTTACAGTTTTGGCCTGTTACTATTTTGGCCTGTTACTATTTTGGCATGTTACTGTTTTGTCTGTTACTATTTTGGCTTATTACTGTTTTGGTCTGTTATTGTTTTGTCATGTTACTGTTCTGCCTAGTTGCCGTTACTGTATCGGTAATTCTGAAGGCCATGCAAATGTCATGTTACTGTTCTGCCTAGTTGCCGTTACTGTTTTGTCATGTTACTGTTCTGCCTAGTTGCCCTATACAGTTACATGATCGACCTGGATGGCGCAGTTATGGTACCGCCATTCGTGGACGGCGTCAACTAAATGCCTACATGGCCTATGCGAGTTATCTAGATATTACATCAGCTACAAATTTCTTAAAAATATTACATAATATGAATAAAAGGGAAAGAAAATTCAGCATTTCAGTTGCCAATCAAGTTGATAGCAAAGTCCTCAATTTGCTTTCTCAATCCATCAACTGCATCTCCCTTTGAGTCTGACAGCCACATTGGAAAACCACCTTGAGACATGATCTTGCAGTCCCCTCTTTGGTGGCGATAGCAATAATTGTAGTCTGAAACTAACTAATAACAAGTTAATACAGCAAAGAAGACAAACTACTCATAGCTAAGAATGAACCAGATAGGAATTATAACTGCATAATACGAACATGTAGAGCAGGAATGCAAACCATGAATTAACTATATAGTAGAGGATAGTTATGTCATTGCCTAGGACGAACCAGAACCAGATACGAGATATAGTGGTGTGGCTTCTGAACCTGTAGAATAGGACAAACAAACATTAGACAAGTATGCCAACAATGAAATGAGCAATCAAACAAAGTGTTTCTTAGAATTTTAGTATAAACTAGCCAGATCATTTCAGCAAATATATATGGAAGCAGTGGTATCTCCAGGAATGCAAGAGTCGTTGGGTTACTCGGAATTTGCGGTGAGCTACACAATGGCATGCAGTTACTGTCATAGCTAAGAATGAACCATATAGAAATTATAACCACAACATACCAGAACTTGTGAGCAGGAATGGAAAACACGAATGAACTATATAGTAAAGAATAATTATGCCGTTGATTAGGACGAACCAGCACCAGATATAGAAAATATATAATGGCATCGCTGGTGGACCTGTAGGCTGTGCAAACCAACATATTCAATGTTGCCTTCTTGAGCTCTACGCAAAGAAAAAGAAAATAGTCAGTGTTGCAGCTTTGAAGAACCAGATGGCAACAACAAAATTATAATCGAACTAGTACGAAGAGTTTGAACGGGTACTATAGGATAGCAGAACAATCCCAGGGAGGAAATAATAGCAGGAACTTAGCTAGGAATAACTAGATAGAGTCAATAACTGTGGTGCAGGGAATCCACACTAATATTTTCCACTGGCATTACATTTTGTAAGAACTACACAATAACAGGCAATTACTGGTGTATGGAGCAGCTAAGATAAGAACATGTGCACCACAATATAACAGACATGAGCAGCGAATGCAAACCAACATGTCTAATGACATTGTATGTACTAGCATGAAGAATAGGCGTGCCCAGTGACTTGCATGTACTAGCACGATTACAAAAATGTAGTTCCCTCTAAGAGGCTTGAACCTGCTATACCGCTGACAAAACAAAAATGGGTTGGAGATTTGGTTACCTTGGTCAGAGAGGCGTCTAAGCATCGTCAGTACCGTGCGAGTGATGTACAGGTCACCGAGGGTGTTGCGGTTGTGGTGGCTGTTGGCATCGGGGAAGCAGATCTTGGGCGGTCGATGCCAGTGCAGTCAACAGCGACAACCGTGTGGCTGGTCTGGAGCAGTGGACATGGAACTTGTTGAACTAGATCGCGTCTGGTGGACAACGGTGAAGCTGCTCCGGTACGGTTGGTTAGCTTTCGGCGGCGGGGAAGCAAAGCGTGGGCGGTCGACAACGCCATAGGCGCGGTCAACGAGACCACAGCTCTGGTGGAGTGGCAGAGAGACCTGGTGAACTAGATCCGATGGGGTGGGAGTCGATGAAGCGGCTCCGGCAGCCGTGGAATTGCTGCCGGGTGGTGCACGCGGTGGTCTTGGAGGTGAGGGCATGGGAGAGAAGCCTGGGATTTTGGGAGGGCCAGCTGGAAAAACTGTGCGAATCGGGACAATGGAGGTGAACGGAAAAATAATTATGATCGTGCCCCCAAGCTACCAACTTTAACGTGCCCATAGGGCGTCTGAACAATGGGTAGAATGGGAATTTTAAAGTCAAAAGTTTTTGAAACGAAGGAGTGCGAAATGCTTCAAAGTCGATGTGTTATTTTGCCGCTCGACAGAGATTTTGAATTTGGCTACCGGCCAAATAATAATAATAATAGAAATGTGGTACCCCCTGTGGGAGATTTCGGCTCAATGTTTTTGAACAGTGGGGCGGGAAATGATTCAAAGTCGGTGTTTGATTTTACCGCTCGACAGAGATTTTGAATTTGGCTACCGGCCAAATAATAATTAATAGTAAAGTGGTACTCCCCGGTGGGAGATTTGGCCTCAAAGTTTTTGAAACGGTGGGGTGGGAAATGCTTCAAAGTCGGTTTTTGACTTTGCCGCTCGACATATATTTTTAATTTGACTACCGGCCAAATAATAATTAATAGAAAAGTGGTACTCCCCGGTGGGAGATTTGGCCTCAAAGTTTTTGAAACAGTGGGACAGGAAATGCTTCAAACTCAGTGTTTGATTTTGCCGCTCGACAGAGATTTTGAATTTGGCTACCGGCCAAATAATAATAATAGAAAAATGGTACTCCCCGGGTGGAGATTTGCCCTCAAAGTTCTTGAAACCGTGGGGCGGGAAATGCTTCAAAGTCACTGTTTGATCTTGCCGCTCGACAGAGATTTTGTATTTGCCTACCGGCCAAATAATAATGATAGAAAAGTGGTACTGCCCGGTGGGAGATTTCGGCTCAAAGTTTTCGAAACGGTGTAGCAGGAAATGCTTCAAAGTCGGTGTTTGATTTTGCCGCTCGATAGAGATTTTGAATTTGGCTACAGGCCAAATAATAATTAATAGTAAAGTGGTACTCCCAAGTGGGAGATTTGGCCTCATAGTTTTTCAAACACTAGGGCGGGAAATGCTTCATAGTCGGTGTTTGATTTGGCCGCTCGACAAAGATTTTGAATTTGGCTACCGGCCAAATAATAATTAATAGAAAAGTGGTACTCCCCGGTGGGAGATTTGGCCTCAAAGTTTTTGAAACGGTAGGGCGGGAAATGCTTCAAAGTCGGCATTTGACTTTGCCGCTCGATAGATATTTTCAATTTTACTACCGGCCAAATAATAATTAATAAAAAAGTGCTACTCCCCGGTGGGAGATTTGGCCTCAAAGTTTTTGAAACGGTGGGGTGGGAAATACTTCAAAGTCAGTGTTTGATTTTGCCGCTCGATAGAGATTTTGAATTTGGCTACCGGCCAAATAATAATAATAGAAAAATGGTACTCCCCTGTGGGAGATTTGCCCTCAAAGTTTTTGAAACGATCAGGCGGGAAATGTTTCAAAGTCGGTTTTTGACTTTGCCGCTCGACAGAGATTTTGAATTTGGCTACCGGCCAAATAATAATAATAGAAAAATGGTACTCCCCGGTGGGAGATTTGCCCTCAAAGTTTTTGAAATAGTGGGGCAGGAAATGCTTCAAGGTCAGTGTGTGATTTTGCTGCTCGATTGAGATTTTGACTGTGGCTACCAGCCAAATAATAATAAAAAAGCTAGTAGACCATATACCATTTGTCCAGGAATTCAAGTCCTAGAGTCACATCAACTAATCATCCATGAGCATAATAATTGTGCAGACTGATATTTTGAATTTGGCTAGCGTCCATGCAACATTTGGATAAAAGGTATACTCCCTATTCATAAATTGAAGGCCGAGAATGACATTAACTTATCATCCATAATGAAAATTGGATAACTCCGATTCAAACAGTGTTGGCTGTAGGTTTTGCCGCCCGACTAAGATTTTTTATTTTCGTTAATGGTACTCCCTCAGTACTAATTTAAGGCTGATTCACATCAACTGATCATCAAAATACTTACCATATTGGCAAAGAAATTGGATACATAATCTCTGATTCAAACGGGGTAGGCGGTAGGATTTGTCGATGGACTAAGATTTTGAATTTGGCGGTTGTCCAAAGAAGAAAAAACCTTTGTGAGGTTCATGAATCCAAGGCTGAGAGATTGAGGTTGGGGCACATGATTTTTGTCCATCGAGCATACAGTAAACAGATAAAAGCATGATGCGAAACAAATACATCCTCTGTTTTGTTACATGGCCCCAAAAACAACCCGGGCTCTGTAGCAGGAACCATTTCATAGGACCATTGTACTCACCTTTCATTATCAGGGTTCATCTTCAATTTAGACAAGTCTCTTCATCTATGGGCTCTCGAGAATTCTGCTGATCTCGTAACATCTTCAACTCCGCATCACATGCTAATGCTTTCTGTCTCATATCATCGATTGCTCGTCTATGCACTTCCTGTTCAGCCCGTAGTGCTACAATTTCTTCCTGACTAGACAAATACAGCGACTTGGACTTGGACTTGCACTGTCACAACCCAGCATTACGCAGGAATGTGCTTTTATGATGACCTTCACCTTTTAGTACCATTTTAAATGTTTCCAGACATTCTTCTTGGGTTTGTTCTAGACCATCTTTCCTAGGTTTTGCCATCTCCTCATTCAATTTAATCTATAAAGTTATCAGTTGGTAGACATGGGTGAGAGAAGAAAAGATAATACAGAGAAACATGCAGACAACACATTTAACCTGTCTATTAACAAATCTTACAAGTTGGCATGGCTGATTACGCATCATATATATATTGTAGTAAAAGTATAGCTATCTGATCATACTGATAAGAATTTTATCACTAGCACGCAATAATAGGACTATGCCAATAAGGCATCTGTCTGTTTCTTCATCGTCGGGTCCATGATATACATAAGATAACTCTTTGTACAGCTGAAAACTGAAACTCACACTAGTTGGAAATCATCTAGTACTTAAATTAAAAACAAAAGTGGGCAGAAGTTCAGGCAGTGTTGCACATCTAACTATACATATAAATCACTACAGGTGTGTCATCACAAAATATCAATCAAACAAAAGACTTATAATAACACTCTCAGTGGAGGGATTGAGCCCTTCTTTTTTGCTTGTCTGGCATGCTTGGAATTTTTGCTGCAGACTTACCGCACCTTTCTGCAAAGTGGCCGGAACACATTATCAAAATATAAGAAGCAAAAAGTCTGTAGAAGATTAAAAAGTAATTATTCTTACTATTGCGCTCAGGTGGCTAACCAATGCACAAGATCCAGTTTGGTTTGTTAAGCGTTGTGCGACACGGTTTCTCTTGTTTTTCTCAGCGTTCATCTCCAAAAGGAGACTAGTGATACATATGTGCAAATAGGAATTTTGAATGTGATATTTTATCAGTCTTCACAAACCATACCATAATCTTTGGATCAAACCAGTGGTCGAGAACATCTATCCAATGTTGGTCAGTCATAGTGTGTTCCATAGGAGTCATTCTTTGAATATCCTTGCTTGCCTTACCATCAAAGTATTTACTCTTTATCCTATGACGTTGTTGGCGCAAAGAATAGGAGAACATGTCCATGAGAACATACTCTATATCCTCATTATCCTGATCGAAGTTGAATTTTGTCTGTCAGCAGGAATGGAACATTTGATGTGTTATATGACTTAGAATAGAACCAAGAGCAAGCTTGAATGCATGGGACAGAGCACCATGACTTACATGTAACTTCTGCAGTAATGAATTATAATGGTCAGGGGTCCATTGGTGGATCTTGAACGATGCGAAGATGGGAATATCATTCCTGACAAAAATGAAAGTTTCGGATGCTAGAAAATAAGATCCTTCTAGATCTTTTGGCCTTCGCTTGCTAGGCACAATAGAATTTATGCAATATCTAGATTGCGTTCTGGAAATTATAACTTCAAGCTTTTTTCCTACCGTTGGCCCCCTTTTCTTAAATCTTCGTGTAGCTGCCAATTCAACCATTACATCAAGCTTGCACGGTATATGTAAGGAAGCATGCATCAATAATCCTTGGAACACATACCTTGTTTGGCGACGGGTTGATCAACAGGTTGGCGATCATCGCTAGCTTGTTGGTGTTGTGCCATTAGTGTTAGGAAAGTAGAGGTCAAAACTGATTCGACTGTCAATTGTTGCTGGGTATCTTGATTGGCAATTGGTGATTATGGAATGTGTGCGATGGTATTTGCTGCGTCTACTACTGTTGGAACCTGTGGTGTGCCGCCAAGACGACACTTTTTAGCCGTATGTGAGTTTCCTGATTTTCGTTTATTGTATTTCACGGCGTGTGTTTGTGTCCCACAGGTAGCATTAGCAGGACTGCTTGTCGATGCTTCACGTTTGGTACCTGAACGTGTCTTACATGAACTAGCTGATTCCTGACACACATAAACAATACTTCAATATGTTATAGTTCTATATGTAATGAGATGCACATGGAACAGAAGAATAGTAAGGCAACATGTGCTCTATATATATGATGCATGAACTAGGCAGAGGGCATTGCAAAATATTTCGTGTGATTGAAATACAAAACATGGAAAATGCAACAGATATCACAATTAAAAAATAGAGCAAGCACCTTGGGGGGTGGACAAGCTGGCGGACTAGAAGGGAGGTCCTCAACGGGTCCAACTTCCTGAGTCAGCTCTCCCTCGAAATATTGAAATCAACAGAAACTAATGCTAAATCAGACACTTGCCAATCATAGTTTTTCTCCCTGCTGGTACCTGGAAGGGTCTTAGGTGAACCAGCTGATTCCTGAAACACATAAGCGATACATTAATCTATCAAAGTCCTATGTAAAATGAGACGCGGATAGAACAGAAGAGCAGTAAGGCAAGATATTGAACATATATGATGCATGAACTAAGCAGATGGCATTGCACAACATTTGGTGGGAATTGAGATACGAAACATGGAAGCTGAAACAAATATCGCAATGACAAGACAGAACAAGTACCTTGGGCAGTCGACAAGCAGGCGGATTAGGGAGGGGGTTCTCGACCGGTCCATCTTCCTGAGTCAGGTTTTCCTCTAGGTTTTGTTGATCTTGAGGATAAAATTCTGCATCAGAATCCTGGACTTCATGAGTGGTGGTGGTAGCTACGAGAGATCTAACTCTCTGCGGGCCGAGTGACCTTGCATTTTTGGAATACTTTAATAATCTATCTTCCCAAATCTTCCGTTCTTCCTCATCAGGCGGCAACAAATCACCTTACATGCATCAGCAAAAAATATATCTTATGAGATTTAAGAACGAGGTGTGTATAGAAGAGGAAGTTAGTACAATGCTAGGAAGCAGTTGAAAGTTCTGAAGGAACAATGACAGACATATGTTTAATTGCTTATACGATGCCTCGACACGAAATGTTGGAGTACAAGATAAAAAAACTCAGTGCGGGAATGCAGTGAAACAAGAGATGAACTACTTTTAGACATCAAATGCGTAAAGAGCATATGAAGTGTATGGCGGGAACCTTTGTGACCGCAATACGCGATTTCCTTCCCGTGCCTTTGCCGGACTTATGGTGAGCTACGACCTCGCCATTCGCCCTTGAGCGGGTTTGCCTCCCCATCTCTCTAGCACCATGGACAAGGTCAAGGAAGCAGATCTAGTGTCGTGGAGTCGGGGAAGTGGATCCAACGAAGCTGCGATGGCACCATGGACCTCGTGAACAGAGGAGCTGATCTGGTGTGGGCCACTGTCGGGAGCTGGTAAAACGTCTTCATCATCGCTACGGTGGCATGCTAGTGGAGAGGCTGTGAAGGGGAGATGGGACGGAAGGAGCACGGCCGTGGTCATGCAAGGTGATCTCGAGGGATTCGGCCCGAAGGGCGCGGGTGGTACCAGTATGTTTGAAACTTTGAATTATGTGGCGCGTGGAATTTACAAGAGAAACCATTTTGAGGAATGACCTTTGGCACATTGTTTCTGGACCGAAGGGCGAGATGAAAATTTAGTACCTTTTGAATTTTGGACGTAGGAGCCCATTGCGGCAGGTGTTTCTGGCGCACTGCTTGGTGGAAGAGGTGACTCGATATGTGGTTTGTCGCTCAGTTGATTTTTTTTGTACTCGATGTACTACTGCAGTCTAAAGTTTGACTTTAGGGCCACACACGTATATAGTGCACGGATTTATTCACGGTAATGGGCACAAACTACCTTTCATGGTAATGTGTTAATTTTTGGCAAAACATGTTTTTACAGATCTAAACGAAAGTGCAAAATAAGGCTTTTCCATTTTTCGAATGGCTAGAATGAGACTTGGATACATTGTCCAGATGAAGCAATTAGATACAGTACAGTTTCATACCGCGTGCCAAAAAAAATATCAGGCTGGCAACACAACGAAAGTCATCCTCATTATTCGAAATAACAATCTATTCGCATGGCAGCTCTTTCATCACCCTTCGAAAATCATCTGCCTGCAAAGATGCGCGGAGAATCTCTGCTCGTGCTTTGACCTCTTCCAAAACCGTCACGTTGATCTCATTAACATCTGCATCAGCCGAATTGGGAACACGATTTTTAGCGACTAACTTCTGAAGATTAGCGACAGCATCAAGGCCATCTTTAATAGTAGAAATCCATCCTTGGTTCATTTCTCTGATCCGCCGAGTGGCTGTGTCCAAATCCTTTTGGAGAAGCCTAACCTTAGCTTTGGCCATGCACCATACTTAGGTTTGGCTCATAGAAATGGCTGTGTCACTGGCATGCTGAATATCTATGATGCGAACCTCCTTGGTAGGGACATGATCATGCACTTGCTTCTACAAATTGCAATACAGCAAATCAATCAGTAAATAACACGCAAGATGCAACAAATAGCCATGTTTAGGGTACTCGACCAGGCCATGTTTCTGTACCAGTTGTGTTGTGCCGAGTGGGGCTTGATCCGCATGTCCAAAACTCTTCAGGATTCCTTGGCAAGACAGGGCATGTTTCGGCAATACATCATCTTCCATGCCTTACAAAAAATATATACCAGTATGACAAGACAGGGCAAGCAAAGGCTGAACTACTCTCAAAAATGAAATGCATAACGACAGCACGCGTATATGCAGAATGGAGGCAAACCATTGTCTAGGGAGGATTGTTGGGGGTTATCATTGGGCTGGCGAGGCTTCATACTAGTGCGAGATAACCAATTTGGCTTGACGACTAGCAGTTGCCTTCTTTTCTCTTTGAACCGATCCCGCGGTACTGCAACTAGCATGCATTAGAAATAATTGGTAACGAGAAGGCACATCAAGGAAGCGATGAACTACATTCGGAAGTAGTAGTAGTAAAGTGGAAGGAAAGCGGTCATAGTAAGTGTGTAGCAACCTTCGTCTCGATTGTACAGATTTCTAACCATCGCCCTGGTGAGGTGTCCTCGTGGCGTACGCATCTCTTGGTTGGGGTGGTGGGGAAGCTGACACTCTGAGTGGGGGAAGCAGATGCGACGAAGCAATGACGGTAGCGTGGATGATGGTGTCACTGAGTAGACTCCGGTGACCTGGAAGTTAGCTAAGGAGGGATGGGATAGAGGATGATGTGAGTATGGATTGTGGAGTCGGTGGGCGATCGAGCGAGAGGCCTCGTCAGTATGGAGGTAGCTAGCATTTGTCGTGAACTGAGAAGTCAAGGAAGGGTTAAATTTTGGGAAAGGTAGAAGGAAGGGTCCTGCCAATAATCCTCTAAAATTTTGAACTAGAAGATCTCGCCAATATCATGCGAAAATTTAGTGTTGAATCGCGCTTGGCTCACCCCCGAGTAGTATTAAAAGGAAGGCTCGGAAAGCAGCACGCATCGACTGTGATTGGACGATTGCGTGTGCAGCTTGTGAAGAAAAGTCGGAGTCTAGTACGGTGGCGGATACTAGATGAAAAAGAAAATTGGGGTGATGCTGGCTGCCAGCCGTGGCCCTCATAAAAAAATATTTCAAATTCGTGTAAATACATCAAATATTTGATCCAACGGTCATCATTTAAAGTTATTTGTATGAATGGGGCCCATATAATGTAGTGAGCGAAACGGCTGAGTGAACTTGGGTTTCTTAGTTAAATGGTGCGCATATGCATATGCCAACTCATTTGAACTAATTTAGGCAGACAGACCTAGGAATCACAAGGAAAACATGTGTGGGGTCCCCCGGATTTACCATCCGAGAAAATCCCTGTTATGTATATATCCACGTTCCCATGAATTAGTGAGTCGTGGAACATAACCGACAAGTTCATTACAACATCCGAAAATAACAAATTTACAAGACTTACATAAATGCCATGAGGCTATGCCATCTCTAGCAGCGGAACATCATCACGCGCAGAGCCCAATCATGCATCAACCTATAGGTGATTGACTGGGAAGACGACCTAGCTTGCTAGACGTCACCTTAATCTTCTGATGTCGAATTTCTGAAATCATGGCCAAGTAAATAGCCAGGGACAATGCCATGAGTACATTTGATGTACTCGCAAACCACCAAGATAAGTGAAACAAGGAATGCAATTTTGGCTGTGGCGAAATAGCGCTATCTCGGGTTGTTTCTGAAAAACCTAGACTATCTCTTGAAGCTACGACATCTCCATATCTTTGTTGAAAACGAGTTTTGAAACATGCCTCGGTTTTATAAATCTAGATATCCCCATATCTTTGTTAAAAAAACATTTTCGGAAACAGTTTTGGAGAAAACCCTTTTTAAACCTCTTGACCACCTCTGGTCAAACAAAACTTTTGAACTCAGGTTTCCCCCGGAACCTCCATAATTTCATCCATTCCTCCCAACCAAACGCCGATTGGGTACTCCTAGACAACACCTTTACAACCGTCCTACACCGTGGACGCGGCTATTCGAATAAATTATACTCTGCAGAGTTTGCGCAGTTTCCCCACAAGAATCAATACATCCACCGGGATAAAACCATGGCCCACTACCCACGGTAGATGGGGGTCCGGATAATCAAACCTAACCTTTTGCTTGTCGACCCTAGCAAAGGCTACTTTTCCTTTTGGGTTTGTTCTCCCCAGCAACGAGTATGTGGCTCCCAGCGATAGTCCTGCCTTCCGTACATGCGTATACCCAAACCGCAGCTTGGCGTATACCTTAGCTTGGTGACTCCACTTCCTTCCATACCACATGAGTCATACCGTCCGCGGGAGACCCAATTGTTGCACCAGCACTCCTGCCAAGACAGGCTCACTCTTGCCGAAGCAAGCTACAGGCTCTAGATCCGAAGATCTGTTAGCGCCTGCCCGGAATTCAAGGGATCTCTCCCTATAAGCATGGTACAAGCTGCCCCAGCTAATGAAGACAAACTACAATCTAAGCCCCAGCACCTAGGGTAATGTGGTTGCATTGATAGAAATTGTTCCGGTAAAGGCGTAGAACATCCCTTCACTTCTCATTTCTCATCATCACCATTTCTTTGGTTAAAACATCCGCTTGGAACGAGGGCTCTTCCCAAGGGTTTTACAAAGCAGTTTGAAACATTTGTAGTAGGGTAAACCCCAAAATAAGTTATTTTCTCAAAGCCGGGGTTTTCAACGAGGTAGGATGCTGGCCATCGTACTCTTGGTATAAAGGGATAAAATGGTACGTACATCAGGGTGGTGCCACGAGGGACACCAAGTCATGACTTGTAGGAGCCAAGTCATTAGCGCAGTATTTTATAAAACAAGACATGTAGATAAAAGATGCAATTTATAAAGGAGATATAAAATAGGTAGTAAAAGAGTAGGACAAGTATCGGAATTTGGGAAAGGTGGCTTGGCTGTGATCAGCAATAAGTCCCTGTACTTCCTTTGATAACCATGAATACCCAATAAGTAATAATAAGAAGTCCCTTTCTTCTTGTCGCCAAACAATCACACTATCGCCGTCATCGAGTATACATGCAAGCAGACAATACCACAATCAATACAAGGCATACCGACATCAAACCATACAACAAACAAACATAAGGAAAACTACTTAACTGAGTAGGTTTTGGAGAAGTTGGGTACTAGTAGTGGAATTACTAGATTGCCATAGAGGTGTTTTATACCAAGGACTTGTGGTGGATAATTGAGGTCTATAGGATGCCAATGTGCAACAATTCTATCCTTAGATAGGTCTTTTCAAAACAAGACCAACACAAGTGGTTTCACTAGATTCTCTTTTACCTAGATTTAATTATGATTTTTAAAGTGGAATAAACCCTTGTTTGAGGAAATAATTCAACAGAATTTATCCGGAGGCACAAAAATTATTTCCTTGGGTGGTTAGGTTGTGTTTTATGTACTGAACCACATAGAGTTGGAATCAGGTCTAAACAATTACCAGAATGCCCTCAGGAAAATCCCAAAGACAGTTCTGGAGCTGTTTTGTCTTTTTCACCAAATTAATTCTACAGAAGCCCTTGAGTTTATTCCAAAGGCATGTGGCAGGAATTTAGAATACCTTTCCGTAGGATTTGGATTCACTCTTTTTTGAGATGTCAAACTCCTGCAGTGATTTATTTAGTGAAAAAGGGGTACACAGAGTAATTTAATTCACTAGAATTCAACCAGAGCTCCATAAAATCTGAGCTGCTGAGGTTTGATAGATGCTGATATTAGGGTGTACTGGGAGGTGGAATCAGGTCAAAACCACATTTGGTTTGACATAGAGAATTTACCCAAGGCAAATAATGGCTGTTTTTGTTATTTTTGCTATGGGCACACTACTGTTCACCTTGGAATAGGACCTATGCTAGATGGCAGGTATATCGAATGCCTTCCATAAGAGCTTTGGTTCTCCCCAATTGGGTATGTAAAACTCTCTGAGGAAATTAATTAGTCTAGAAGATACTCTTTAGAAGATTAAATGCCAGAAGATAATGGAAATTATTTTTGGTAAGGTTCCAGTTCTGCAAGTTGCATGAAACATGAAGGAACCATTAGAAATTTGGATCTGGACCAATTATTGTAATTTTCATTTTTATTTGGATTTAATCCTAGCAGGTAGTTTTCAGCTCTAGAATAAATGTTTAAAAGAAAGGGGTAACTGGGCCGAGGATTCTGGGGAGGCTGGGCCGCATAGGGGAAACCGGCCCACCCGGGCGGCGCTGAGCCCGGGAGGGGATTCGAATCCCTGGGCAATGGGGCCCGCTGGTCAGTGGGAGGGGCAACCGAAGGGGTATCGGGCACCCCTGGCCATCCGATTAAGTGAGCACGGATGGTCCTTCTTCGTCGTCCAGCTCGCACCAGCGGCGACTGATGGAAACCCTAGGGCGGCTCGGGACGGCGGCGGGGGCTTACCAGAGACGTCCAGATGTGCCGGGGTGGGTGCAGGAGGACGCGGTGGTCGACGGGGATCCCGGGGATGGGCGACACGGCGGCATTTGCCTCTAGGAAGTAGCTCGAGCGTCAGCGGCCAAGGGTTACCTCGTTGGAGCTCGACGACGACAGAAGGGACGATCCTAGGCAAGAAAAAGCCCACTGTTAGATAGAGGAGGAGGAGAGGGTCATAGCAAGGTGACATGCAGGAGGAGAGGAGCTGAGAGGAGGGAGCTACGCTCAGATCTTGAGCAAGGCCGAAGCTTCCTCTTTTTCTTCCTTTAAGCGGGGTAGAGTAGGGGGAAGGGGAGAGGAGCCCTGGGAGGTAAGTGGAGGGGAAGAGGGAGCAAATGAGGGGCAGGGGTTTGCTAGGGGTGGCCTCGGGCCTTTATACCGAGGGGGAGGGATAGATAGTGCAAATGTCCACTTTGTACATGGAGGAGGGGTGGTGTTGGCATGTGATTGGCCTATAGGGTGGGGGGGAGGGGTGACAGTGGGATTTGGGTCGTGGAGGAGCAGAGAGGGGCAATGGGTGGTTGTGGCAACTTTTAATGTGCAAGATCTTTTGCAAGATATGCCTCTCCCTCTCTCATACAAGCTCATGGGCCGAAGATGGCAGTGCTACAGTACTCTTCTATAGTGATCACGACCAAGGAGAGTGCTGAGGGGTGTGGTGCATTGTCTTGCAAGATTGGTGGGGGATTGGATTGGTTTTTGATGCAAAACGGCTAATTGCCCAAATCTGCCAAACGGATGATCAAGTGTCATAACTGAATTTTTGACCTTGACCACTTGAGATAAGGATGCTGGTAGATGGTTGTGGACAAGGTATAGCTCCATTAATTATTTGAGATTTATTGGATGAAGTTTGGTCCACTTTATATCACATATTCAAAAAGTGCAGAAATAGTTTTTAGAAGCTCATTTGATAAATTTACATTGGACAAGGTTGGTTTTTGGTTTTCGATGGTCCCAAATGTGAATACACACTTAGGGGAATTTTCCCAAGATTTATTGGGGCTTAAAAGTATTTAAAACATTTATTATCCCATTTCTGCCATTTAAGAAAATAGGCAAAAAGAAATAATAAAACTCTTCAAAAATATTTATTTTTGAAGTGGGATTTTAGGGTATGATAAATAGAACTCACATGAGCCAAAAGTTGGGGAAGTGTTTTGACAAAAACCAAACCTTCCATTGGGAAAGGGGTTTTGAGATTTTATCTACTAAAGGAATTAAATAGATTTGCAGCCATAATAATTATGAGTAATATTTGATAAATATTTATGATCAAGGTAGATGATGTATATAAGGGGTATCAAGCCTTTTCAACCTTGTGAAATGGAATTCCAACTTGAATAAGATGGAAAACGAGGAGTTGTAGATCTAGGGTGATGTTATTTTTATACCACAAAAACCTTGTTAGATCTTGGAGCTCAGAGCTCACCTTGATGCAAGGGATAGATGATTAGTTAGACCAAATCATATAGATGATCATTTCAGAAGTAGTTTGGATTGGTTACATTTGAGGGGGTCTAGAAGTAATGGCAAACTTTGTTGAAAATAAGGCTGCCATACCAGATGAGTCATGATGCCTTATAAACCATGTGGGTTTAAGGAGCACAAGGATCCACTTGGAACAAGTGAAGCAGATGTTGATAGACCTATATGAGTAGATAACAACCATTC
Organism: Avena eriantha; assembly: GCA_910589775.1. Lineage (NCBI taxonomy): Eukaryota > Viridiplantae > Streptophyta > Magnoliopsida > Poales > Poaceae > Avena > Avena eriantha. Next base: position 347,325,800 of record OU342745.1, on the reverse strand, counting down.
AAATAGTTGGTCCATAGAAGGTTGGATGATGGTGGGATCTTCTGTCAAAGTAGGCATGATGACTAGATTTGCAAGAAAAAGTTATTTTCTTACCTGTAAAACTATCAAGAACAAGTGGGTTGGAGGATGATCTAACGAAGGGACTAAGTGGGCGTTGGTAGTCCTTAGGATTTTTAACAAGATGGTTCAAGTGCATTTCCAAAAATGCACATGGTTTGAGAAAGGGAGGCATTCAAAATGGTGATGTTGAAACAGTTTCTAGACTTTGTCAAATTTGGCAGTTTTGAGGATTTTGACTAGAGTATGAGAGGGAAGGTTTTTGGAGGGGTTGCAAGGTACCAAATCATCATCAAGTGGATGATGTTGAAGTGTAGATTTAGTAGAAGGAATCCATGCTTGATATTGGTCTTCATGGACTTGGAGGCTTCTAGAATGGATCACTACAGAATTGATCTGGTTAAGGTTTTCAGATGGTCACCTGGTGGCTAGAGATTGGATCCATCTTGTATTCTTGCTTAGGGTGTGGTGATTTGGAAACCATCTTGACCCTAGTGATGAGCTCCTAGAGTAGCCCATACTACTTCTAAGCAATCAAGTCAAACAGCAGATCAAGGTAACTCATCTTACTACAAATCAAGTACTACTAGGGTCACCATCGAGCCTAGCTTGAGGTAAGGTTGAGGCATTTTGAAGAGGTGGGATTTTGAATAGGATGCGAGTCCTTGGTATCCCTACCAAGAGTAGAATTCTAAGGTTTTATACAAGGTTTTGGAATTCATAGAGGTAAGAGTAGTTGAAGGTTCTGTCTTGAAAACATAACGAGATTATATTATATGTCTCTCCATAGTTTTGTCAGTAGAAGTTACTAAAATAGTTTTGGTTACACAAGCATCTTGGCTCATGTTTTTGAAAGGCCAGAACATTTGAGAATATGTAGAATGAGCCAGGATAGTTTTGGTAAATAGCTTTTGTCAACTGATGGTGAGGTACGGAGTATCATTTGGTATACACTCGCAAACACAAGCACAAACAAACAACAAGCAAACACCGCACCAATGAACAAGAAAAAGTTTTTGTTCCCCCAGATTTTTGCATGCTGAATAAATAACTAGGGTTGCTGAAATTGGGATGTTACAACATGCATGCTCCGCAATTTCTAGAAACATGGCACACTTGTCGCATTCCGAGCCAAATTCTTTTGAATTTCTTTACTAGTACGAAACATCCTCGTCATCGCTTGGAAAAGTGAAAAATGTTCTTTCATAATTGTCTGAAACTCCCACGGTCAATATTGTTTACTACGCCAAGATGCACCCATCTACCCGATGTGAGAACCATATCATAAAGTGTAGCTAGGGTATCGATATATATGGCCATGACCTTATTGGTCCTTTGGACCGAAACCCAAGAATGTTCATACATTGTAGGCTACTAGTAAATTGCACGTGCCATGCACGTGAGACTTAGATAATAGAGATATGGCATATCATCATTATATAAAATTATAAAAGGTAAAGCACAAAAAATTATAAATTTGATCAACATATATAAACTATGGTTGTATATTTGGTTCTTGTACTTTGTATCATCATGTAGAAGTCAAATATTATTAGCTACCTAACACTTGAAATTTTTGGTGACATGGTCTAGAGAAACGAGGGAGAGGATTCTAGGAGTATGATGGAGAAGTGTGTTTTGAGGTTTGTGCATAGCATTCATTCTACTGAAGACTATCAATAGAATCTTCGAAAAGCTCGAATGGAAAAGAAGATACAATGGTTGGAAATATTGGGATTCATGACATTTGATCCAACGGTCATCATTCAAAGTTCTTCATATCTTACCACTATTAGTAAATTGCACATGCCATGCACGTGAGACTCAGATAATAGACGCTTGACATATCATCACTATATAAAATTATCTCTACTATTACAATTGAGTAGTTTTGAATTGGATCCAAAGCACCAATCCTGACCGTTGGGCTGTTAGATCCAATGGTTCAAAGCATTTAGATTTGTGTTAAATAGTACCTAGAGCAAACTCCACCATGTTCTTGAAGGAAATATGCCTTGAGAGGCAATAATAGAGTTGTTATTATATATTCCTTATATATGATAGATGTTTATTTTACATGCTAGAATTGTATTGATCGGAAACATCAATACATGTGTGTTTAATAAACAAAAAGGGTTCCTAGTTATGCCTCTCTTATAGACTAGCTTGTTGATTAACAAGATGATCAAGGTTTCCTGATCATGGACATTGATATTGTTAATAACAAGGTCACACCATTGGTGGAATGATGTGATGAACATTCATCCGAAGTATAGCATTACGATCAAGTCATTATGTTTATATTGCTATAACATCATACGAAGTAATCTTTATCCTTAGACCATGAGATCATGTTAATTGCTAACACCGGAAGAGTATCTTGATAACAACAAACGTCACACCATAACAGGGTGACTATAAAGATGGGTTCAGTACTACGAAGGTGTTATGTCGAGGCTCATGGATCAAGAGTGGAATTTTTCAATCCAGATGACGGATAGATATACTCTGGGCCCTCTCGGTGATCACATTAAGATAGCTTGTAAGCAAGTGATGTGATCACTAAAATGTTATATCACGGGAACGAGAAAAGAGTGCATGTCGGTAACGAGATCAAACTAGGTATGGAGATACCGATGATCGAATCTCGGACATGTAATATATCGAGAGACAAAGGGATTTAGTTACAAGCATTAAAGGTTCTCACGATCACAGAAGTCATCGTTGAATGTGTAGGAGTCAGTACGGATCTCCAGGTCCCGCTGCTGATTATTGATCAGAGAAGGGTCTCGATCATGTCTGCATTATTCGCGAACCATAGGGTGGCACACTTAAGAGTTACCGGACACCATTTTGGAGCACATATGTTTCAGACGAAAGAATTGCAAAGTGCAGGAATTGTTTCAATAGAAACCGGAAATTGTTTCGGGTGAAATTGCAGAAAGTGGTTCTGCATGTGATATTGAAATATTGCAAGGGGCTATATGTGAATGTTTGTTAATTAAAGTAATTAAAAAAATTCTGAATAAATTTAATAAAAAGAGTTTTATTAAATGAGAGAGCATTAAATTTGGAGAAATTTAATGCATTTAAAGTGGAGACTTTAAAAGGGAATGTGAAGAGGCATTTTAATGTGGAGGGGTTACCACCACATGAATGGGGGAGGTGAGGGGTCACCCTCCCATGCGCCGGCCATGGAGAGAGGGGCACCCCCTCCTCCTATAAAAGGCCACCCATTCCCTCCTTCATCCACACACCTCCTTGTGAAGGATCTCTCTCCCCCTCTAGAATTATTCCCCCATGGTCTCGGATTAGCGAGATACATGTTCCCGGTGGCATTTTGTCTGGAAGGAGTTGCTGCTTCTGCTGGATCGCTGGAGCGAGGAGGTGGAGGTTGTCCGGTGGCTTGAACGTTTGTGCGAGTGCGGATGCGCTGCTGAGTTGCGGCGCTCCGACTTCCTCGCGATCTTGAGATCGACAAGTGTACGACTAGATCAACCACGAGTTCGTACTCGTTAACAAAACTCGTTGTCTTCGAGGGTAAGTTCTCGTTGGATGTATGTCCACCCGTTGCTTTGTACCTAGTAGATAGATCTTGGCGTGTAGTTCACACCATAGCAAATTTTTTGTTTTCTATGCTGCGGACCAAACAGTGGTATCAGAGCCTGATCTATGCGTAGGTGCTTTGCACGGGTAGTACACATATGTTTATATGTGGGCGATGATGATCATGTTATTGCATCTTCTATGTATTTTGGAATTTGGTGGCATAGTGGGATGAAGCGGCCCGGACCAACCTTACATGTCATCGTACATGAGACCGGTTCCACGACTGACATGCAAATTGTTTTGCATAAGTGGCTGGCGGGTGTCTGTCTCTCCTACTATAGTCAATATCTGATTTACAACGAGTTGCTAATAACTTAGTTGTCCTTGTTGTGGTTCATGTTCGTAGGTGAGAACAGTTCTATCTCCGAAAGCCCTAAGCCATGTAAAACTTGCAATTGATAAATTAGAGGCGTCTAGTTTAGATCGTTGCTGGGCTAGTGTATTGATATGGTATTGTTGTAAGTAGATGTATGATAGATACTCTTACAACACACTCAACGTGTAACTTCCATAGACCTTGGCCTTACACACAAAGGAATGATAGAGATCATACCACGATGCAAGTGATAGAGATCAAATGCATGGACCATATCATCTCACTTTACACATTAGATGTTAGCATCTTATACTACTAGTTTGGCGCTTTTGGTAGCATTATAAGATGATACCTCATTTAGATATCAAGATAAAAATGTGTTCTTCCTTAAGTATGCACCGTTCTGTGGATCATGTTTCGAGACATCACGTGATGATCGGGTGTACTCGAATCTACGGTTTCGTTGGAACGGGTGTAAGACAGTTTTACACACGCGAATACTAAGGTTCTTACTTGGCGAGCCTAGCATGTACAGACATGGCCTCGGAACACGGATCGAAAGGTTAAGCATGAGTCATATAGTTGATATGATGCCCATATAGATGCTCGCCTTTGAAGCTACATCAACTCACATGATGATCGGACTTGGTGTAGTGGATTTGGTTCATGTAATCACCAAAAAGACACGAGGGATGTCATTTTTGAGTGGGAGTTCATTAGTAATTTGGATTAGTTGAACTCAATCTATGATAAACTTAGTCTAAATAAACTTTACAAATTCTGTTGTAGATGGCACCACCTGCTTTTAATTTCAATGTGTTCATGGAGAAAGAGAAACTTGCTGCGAATGGTAGCAACTTCACCAACTGGGCTATGAATTTGAGGATTCTCCTCACTGCTGCACAAAAGCAATATGTGTTAGATGCGCCGCTAGGCCCCCCACCAGCTCCTGATGCCCCTGACGAGGAAAAGAATGTCTATGTGACTCGTCAGGAGGACCACAACTTAGTTCATTGCGGCATACTGTATGGGCTAGAGCCAGAACTTCGAAAGCATTTCGAAAATGGCAATGCCTTTGATACCATGGGAGAATTGAAAATGATTTTCGATACCCATGCTGCCGTAGAGAGTTATAATGCTACAGAAAAGTTCTTTAGCTGCATGATGGAGGAAAACAGCTCCGTTAGTGAGCACGTACTCAAAATGTCTAGGTACGTTGATAAGCTTGTGTCCTTGGGAATAACGATTCCCATTGACTTAGGCATACATCGTGTTCTCCAATCTCTGCCACCTAGCTACAAGAGCTTCGCGATGAACTATAATATGCAGGGCATGAAGAAGTCTCTTCCCGAGCTTCTGTCAATGCTTAAGACTGCAGAAGTGGAGATTAGGAAAGAACATCAAGTATTGATGATCAATAGGACCACTGGTTTCAAGAAAGACAAGAAAGGCAAGCACAAGGGAAAGAAGGGTGGCAAGTCTGTTGCCACGCCTGAAAAGAAACGTCGAGCTGGCCCTAAGTCTGACAGCAAGTGCTACTATTGTAAGGGGACTGACCATTGGAAGCGCAACTGCCCCAAGTATTTGGCGGACAAGAAGTCCAGCAAGGCAAACAAAGGTATATGTGATATACATGTTATTGATGTGTACTTGACTAGTACTCGCAGTAGCACCTGGGTATTTGATACGGGATCGGTGGCTAATAAATGTAACTCGGTTTAGGGGCTACGGAACAAGCGACAACTAGCAAGGGATGAGGTCAGAATGTGGGTCGGTAATGGATCAAAAGTTGATGTGATCGCCATCGAGACGCTACCTCTCCATTTGCCATCAGGATTAGTTATAAACCTAAATAATTGTTATTTAGTGCCTGCACTGAGCATGAACATTGTATCTGGATCGTGTTTGATGCAAAGTGGTCACTCCTTTAAATCTGAAAACAATGGTTGTTCGATTTATAAGAATGATATCTTTTATGGTCATGCACCTATGTTGAATGGTTTATTTCTGTTGGATCTCGATAGTAATATTACACACATTCATAATGTTAATGCTAAAAATATTAAACTTGATGATGATATGTCTACATATATGTGGCACTGCCGTCTAGGTCATATTGGCGTTATACGCATGAAGAAACTCCATTCTAATGGACTTTTGGAATCACTTGATTTTGAATCATTTGATATATGTGAGCCATGCCTTATGGGCAATATGACTAGAACGTCGTTTTCCGGTTCAATGGAACGGGCGACAGATCTATTGGAAATCATACATACTGATGTGTGTGGACCAATGACTGTGTCGGCGCGAGGTGGATATCGTTATTTTGTTACTTTCACGGATGATTTGAGTAGATATGGGTATATCTATTTGATGAAACTCAAGTCTGAAACTTTTGAAAAGTTCAAGGAATTTCAGAATGAAGTGGAAAATCATCGTAATAGAAAGATCAAATTTCTACGGTCTGACCATGGAGGAGAGTATCTAAGTTACGAGTTTAGCACACACATGAAAGAGTGTGGAATAGTTTCACAACTCACGCCTGCCGGAACACCACAACGTAATGGTGTGTCGAAACGTCATAATCGTACTTATTGCATATGGTTTGATCTATGATGTCTCTGACTGACTTGCCACTGTCATTTTGGGGTTATGCACTGGAAACAGCAGCATTCACTTTATATCGGGCACCATCTAAATCCGTTGAAACGACACCGTATGAATTATGGTTTGGAAACAAACCTAAGCTATCATTTCTTAAAGTTTGGGGATGCGATGTTTGTGTGAAGAAACTTCAACCGGATAAACTCGAACCCAAAGTGGAAAAATGCGTCTTCATAGGATACCCTAAGGAAACAATTGGGTATACCTTCTATCACAGATCCGGAGGCAATGTTTTTTTTGCCAAGAATGGATCCTTTCTTGAGAAGGAGTTTCTCACGAAAGGTGTGAGTAGTCGGAAGGTAGAACTCGAAGAGGGTATTGAACCTTCTCTTCATGGAATGGCGAGTGGCGCAGCACCGGAAGTTGTTTCGGAGTTGCCTTCACCTGATGAAGAGAGAGCTAATGATCATGAAACTCCGAAAGAGGACACTACCGAACCTCGCAGGTCAAGCATGACACGTGCAGCTCTTGAACTGTATGGCAATCATGTTGTGAATTTCATGGTTGATAAAATGGATGACCCTGCAACGTATGAAGAAGCGATGATGAGCCTGCATTCCAACAAATGGCTAGAAGCCATGAAATCCGAGATGGAATCCATGTACGAGAACCAAGTTTGGAACTTGGTGGACTTACCTCACGACCGAAAGGCCGTTGAGAATAAATGGATTTTCAAAAGAAAAACTGATGCTGATAGTAATGTGACCATCTATAAGGCTCGACTTGTCGCAAAGGGGTTTCGACAAATTCAAGGAGTTTACTACGATGAGACATTCTCTCCCGTAGCGATGCTTAAGTCGGTTAGGATTATGTTAGCAATTGCTGCATATTTTGATTATGAAATATGGCAGATGGATGTCAAAACTGTGTTCCTTAATAGTAATATTGAAGAAGAGTTGTATATGATACAACCTAAGGGTTTTGTCGATCCTAAGGATGCTAATAGGGTATGCAAACTTCAGCGATCCATCTATGGACTGAAGCAAGCATCCCGGAGTTGGAATCTCCGCTTTGATGAGGTGATCAAAGAGTTTGGATTTGTCCAAACTTATGGAGAGGCTTGTATTTACATGTGACATTTCTGATATTATATGTGGATGACTTATTATTGATTGGAAATGATATAGATCTTTTAAACAGTGTTAAAAGTTATCTAAACAGCAAATTTTCGATGAAAGACCTTGGTGAAGCATCATATATATTTGGCATTAAAATCTATAGAGATAGATCAAGGCGCCTAATTGGGCTATCGCAGAGTACATACCTTGATAAGATATTAAAGAAGTTTAATATGGACAAAAGTAAGAAGGGGTTCTTACCTATGTTGCAAGGCAAGACATTGAGTAAGACTCAAAGTCTGGCTACGGTGGAAGAAAGAGAGATGATGGATAAGATCCCCTATGCCTCGGCCATAGGCTCTATTATGTATTCCATGCTATGTACAAGACCAGATGTGGCACATGCTATTAGTTTGACTAGTAGGTACCAATCTGATCCAGGTTCGGAACACTGGATAGCGGTAAAGAACATCCTCAAGTACTTGAGAAGAACTAAGGATATGTTTCTTATATACGGAGGTGAAGAAGAGCTAGTTGCTAAGTGTTATGTCGATGCTAGTTTTGACACCGATCCGGATGACTCTAAGTCTCAATCCGGATACGTATTTCTCTTGAACGGAGCAGCAGTTAGTTGGAGGAGTTCCAAACAACCTGTGGTGGCTGGATCAACGACGGAGGCGGAATATGTTGCTACTTCAGAAGCGGCGCAGGAGGCGGTTTGGATGAAAGAGTTCATTACGGAACTAGGTGTGGTTCCTAGTGCATTGGACCCAATGGTGATCTATTGTGACAATAATGGAGCCATAGCCAACGCAAAGGAACCGAGGTCTCACAAGAAATCCAAGCATATTAAGCGCCGGTTTCACTCCATCCGCGAGCATGTCAAGGATGGAGATATAAAGATGTGTAAAGTACACACGGACCTAAATGTAGCAGATCCATTGACTAAAGTTCTCCCTAGGGCAAAACATGATCAACACCAGAACTCCATGGGTGTTAGATTTATCACTATGTGAACTAGATTATTTTCTCTAGTGCAACTGGGAGACTAAAGGAAATATGCCCTGAGAGGCAATAATAAAGTTGTTATTATATATTCCTTATATATGATAGATGTTTATTTTACATGCTAGAATTGTATTGACCGGAAACATCAATACATGTGCGTTTAATAAACAAAAAGAGTTCCTAGTTATGCCTCTCTTATAGACTAGCTTGTTGATTAACAAGATGATCAAGGTTTCCTGATCATGGACATTGGATGTTGTTAATAACAAGGTCACACGATTGGTGGAATGATGTGATGAACATTCATCCGAAGTATAGCATTATGATCAAGTAATTATGTTTATATTGCTATAACAACATACGAAGTAATCTTTATCCTTAGACCATGAGATCATGCTAATTGCTAACACCGAAAGAGTATCTTGATAACATCAAACGTCACACCGTAACAGGGTGACTATAAAGATGGGTTCAGTACTACGAAGGTGTTATGTTGAGGCTCATGGATCAAGAGTGGAATTTGTCAATCCAGATGACGGATAGATATACTCTGGGCCCTCTTGGTGATATCACATTAAGATAGCTTGCAAGCAAGTGATGTGATCACTAGAATGTTATATCACGGGAACGAGAAAAGAGTGCATGTCGGTAACGAGATCAAACTAGGTATGGAGATACCGATGATCGAATCTCGGACATGTAATATATCGAGAGACAAAGGGATTTAGTTACAAGCATTAAAGGTTCTCACGATCACAGAAGTCATCGTTGAATGTGTAGGAGTCAGTACGGATCTCCAGGTCCCGCTGCTGATTATTGATCGGAGAAGGGTCTCAATCATGTCTGCATTATTCGCGAACCGTAGGGTGGCACACTTAAGAGTTACCGGACACCATTTTGGAGCACATATGTTTCAGACGAAAGAATTGCAAAGTGCAGGAATTGTTTCAATAGAAACCGGAAATTGTTTCGGGTGAAATTGCAGAAAGTGGTTCTGCATGTGATATTGAAATATTGCAAGGGGCTATATGTGAATGTTTTTTAATTAAAGTAATTAAAAAATTCTGAATAAATTTAATAAAAAGAGTTTTATTAAATGAGAGAGCATTAAATTTGGAGAAATTTAATGCATTTAAAGTGGAGACTTTAAAAGGGAATGTGAAAAGGCATTTTAATGTGGAGGGGTTACCACCACATGAATGGGGGAGGTGAGGGGTCACCCTCCCATGTGCCGGCCATGGAGAGAGGGGGCACCCCCCTCCTCCTATAAAAGGCCACCCATTCCCTCCTTCATCCACACACCTCCTTGTGAAGGATCTGTTTCCCCCTCTAGAATTATTCCCCCATGGTCTCGGATTAGCGAGATACATGTTCCCGGTGGCATTTCGTCTGGAAGGAGTTGCTTCTTCCGCTGGATCGCTGGAGAGAGGAGGTGGAGGTTGTCCGGTGGCTTGAACGTGTGTGCGAGTGCGGATGCGCTGCTGAGTTGCGGCGCTCGGACTTCCTCACGATCTTGAGATCGGCAAGTGTACGACTACATCAACCACGAGTTCCTACTCATTAACAAAACTCGTTGTCTTCGAGGGTAAGTTCTCGTTGGATGTATGTCCACCCGTTTCTTTGTACCTAGTAGATAGATCTTGGCGTGTAGTTCACACCGTAGGAATTTTTTTGTTTTCTATGTTGTTGACCCAACAGTTCTAGAACCATCATTTCACCACCCCCAAAATTTCATAGCACGGTAGGTTGTATTCTCCATATGTGTAGATAGTTATTATTAATAGACTTAATTTATGCATTTTGGGGGTGGTGACATGATGGTTCTAGAGCATGGTGGAGTTTTCTCTAGGTCTATACTATATATTCAACACGAAACCAGTTGCTCTGAACCACTAGATCTAATAGCCCAATGGTCAAGATTGGTGCTATGGATCCAATTCAAAACTGCTCCACTATAGTAGTAGAGAGAATATTGTTGGAGATATGCCCAAGAGGCAATAATAAAAGTGATTATTATTATATTTTTGTGTTTATGATGAATGTTTACATCCCATGCTATAATTGTATTATTAGGAAACACTAATACATGTGTGTTTTGTAAACATAAGAGAGTCCCTAGTAAGCCTCTTGTTGAACTAGCTTGTTGATTAATTGATGATCATGGTTTCCTGATCATGGACATTGGATGTGATTAATAACAAGGTTATATCATTAGGAGAATGATGTGATGGACACACACCCATAGTAAGCGTAGCATAAGATCAAGTCATTAAGTTCGTATTGCTGTAAGCTTTCAAATACATAGTAACCTAATCCTTCGACCATGACGTTGTGTTAATCACCATCACCAGATGAGTACTTTGATGACATCAAACGCCGCTTCGTAACTGGGTGGTTATAAAAGTGTCATTGGGTATTCTGAAAGTATGTGTTGAAGCGCATGAACCAAGATTGGGATTTGTTCATCCATATGACGGATAGATATGCTCTGGGCCCTCTCGGTGGAATGTCATCTAGTTAGCTTGCAAGCATGTGACTAGGTCACAAGGGATGACATATCACGGAACGAGTAAAGAGTACTTATCAGTAACGAGGTAGAACTAGGTATGGGGATGCCGACGATCAAACCTCGGATAAGTATAGTATCGTGAGACAAAGGGAATTGGTTTCGTATGTAAATGGTTCAATCGATCGCGAAGTCATCGTTGAGTATGTAGGAGCCATTATGGATCTCCAGGTCCCGCTGATGGTTATTGATAGGATATGTGTCTCTATCATGTCTACATATTCACGAACCGTAGGGTGACACACTTATGGTTCGAAGTTGTTTTAAGTAGATATGGAATATGCGTTGGAGACCGAATGTTGTTCGGAGTCTCGGATTGGAATCGGGACATCTCGAGGAGATCCGGAATTGTCCGGAGAATAAAATTCATATATAGGGGATCATTTTATGAGTTAGGAAATGTTCTAGAGTGTTTGTATGAGGATTCTAGAAGGTTTCGGAATGTTCCGGAAGGTTCTAGAAGATATCTTGGAGTTTGCTTGAAAATCAAGATAGGGATCAAGGAGTCCTGGTGGGTCAAGACTAGGAGTCGTGGGGGAGGAGGACTCCTCCCCCCACTCCCCAATCCGTCGGCCTAGAGGAGAGGAGTCCTTGTAGGACTCCCCCTCCCCAAGGCGCCCTCTTCCCCTTAAATAGAAGGGCAGGGGCGCCCCCTCCTCCCTGCTCCCATAACGTCCAATCTCTGCCGCCTCTCTCCTCCCCCATCTTCTGCACAGGCATAGGCGAAGCCCTACAGAATTCTCTACTCCACCACCACCACCACGCCGTCGTGCTGCTGGGATTCCGTGGAGAAGATCTACTACCTCCGCTGCTCGCTGGAACGGGGAGAGGAAGGTCTGCTTGACGTGCAACTTGCTTTGCACAAGTGGCTTTGCGGGTGTCTGTCTCTCCCACCATAGTTAAGATTCAATTTACAATGAGCATCTTGACAACACTTGTATCAACGTTGTGGTTCTTGTTCGTAGGTAAGATCGGTCTTATGCGAAAGCCCCAAACCACGTAAAACATGCAAAGAAAATTAGAGGCGTCTAACTTGTTTTTGCAGGGGTTTTGTGATGTGATATGGCCAACATGTGATTGTGATTGTATTTGATGTATGCAATGATCCTTGTTGTAATATGGCAACCGGCAGGAGCCTAATGGTTGTCTTTAATTCTGTTAAGACCTGCGTGTCTATTCATCTTGTAATAGCTTTATTCCAAGTAGTTGTAATAGTTGCTGGTGATGATGGACAACCATGAAGCGGCGCCACTGACCTTGACACAATGCTGGTGATGATGGAGATCATGTTCGTGCTTTGGAGATGGAGATCAAAGGCGCAAGAAGAAAAGGCCATATCATATCACACTAATTATGAATTGCCTGTGATGTTAATCCTTTATGCATCTTGTATTGCTTAGATCGCGACGATAGCATGATAAGATGATCCCTCTCACTAAATATCAAGTAATAAAGTGTTCACCCTTAGTTGGCACCGTTGCTAAGACTCGTCGTTTCGAAGCATCTCGTGATGATCGGATGTGATAGATTCTACGTGTGCATACAACGGGTGCAAGCCAAATTTGTACATGCGGAAACTAAGGTTATCTTGACGAGCCTAGCATGTACAGACATGGTCTCGGAACACGGAATACCGAAAGGTAGAGCATGAGTCATATAATTGATATGATGAACATGAAGATTGTTCGCCGATGATACTACATCTTCTCTCGTGAAGATCGGACTTGGTGTAGTGGACTTGGTTCGTGTAATCACTAAGACAATGTGAGGGATGTTGTTTTGAGTGGGAGTTCACCTAGTTAGTTTAATAATTAAATTTGAACTCAATTTGTCATAAACTTAGTCTAAACTACTTGCAAATTGTTGTAGATTATGGCGAACCCCTCCATCAATTTCAATGCGTTCCTAGAGAAACAAAAGCTTAAAAACAATGGAAGCAATTTCACGGACTGGTTCTGTGGACTGAAGATCGTCCTCAGGGCTGGTCAGTTGACCTATGTGCTCGATGCACCGCTAGGTGACCGACCTGCAGATAATGCCACCGATGACGAAAAGAACGTTTTCGCCACTCAGAAGAATCATTACTCCACAGTTCAGTGTGCCATCCTATACGGTTTAGAAACGGAGCTCCAATAGCGTTTTGAGCACCACGACCCGTTCGATATCATTAAGGAGCTCAGGCTAATTTTTGAGACTCGTGCGGCCATGGAGAGCTATGAGGCCTCCGAAAAATTCTTTAACTATAAGATGGAAGAGGGAAGCTCCGTTAGCGAGCACGTGCTCACCATGTCTGGGTACGCAAAGAAGCTCCAAGAGTTGGGAATATCGATTCCTAATGAATTGGGGATTCACCGTCTCCTTCAATCACTGCCACCAAGTTACAAGAACTTTGTGATGAACTACAACATGCACTGCATGAACAAAACGTTGCCTGAACTGTCGTCCATGCTGAAAACTGCTGAAGTGGAGATCAAGAAGGAGCAACAAGTGTTGATGGTTAATAAGACCACCAATTTCAAGAAACGGGGCAAGCCTAAGAACAAGGGCAACTTCAAGAAGGACGGCAAGAAAGCTGCCGCACCTGCTAAGAAGCCAAAGGCTGGTCCTAATCCTGAAACTGAGTGCTTCTACTGCAAGGGTGCTGGTCACTGGAAGCGTAACTGCCCCAAGTACCTGGCGGATCTAAAGAACGGCAACATCAAGAAGAAAGGTATATTTGATATATGTGTTATAGATGTGTATCTCACTAGTAATCGTAGTAGTGCCTGGGTATTTGATACTGGTTCGGTTGCTCATATTTGTAACTCGAAACAGGAGCTGTGGAATAAACGAATACTGGCAAGAGACGAGGTGACGATGCGCGTTGGAAATGGCTCCAAGGTTGATGTGATCGCCGTCGGCACGCTCCCTCTACATCTACCTTTGGGATTAGTTTTAAATTTAAATAATTGTTATTTGGTGCCTGCGTTAAGCATGAACATTATATCTGGATCTTGTTTACTGCGAGACGGTTACTCTTTTAAGTCCGAGAATAAAGGTTGTTCGATTTATATGAGTAATATCTTTTATGGTAATGCACCTGAGATGAATGGTTTATTCTTACTGAATCTCGATAGTAGTGATACACATGTTCACAACATAGATGCTAAACGAATAAAATTGAATGATAATTCTACATACATGTGGCACTGTCGTCTTGGTCACATTGGAGTGAAGCGTATGAAGAAACTCCATTCTGATGGACTTCTTGAATCACTTGATTTTGAATCACTTGAAAGATGCGAAGCATGTCTAATAGGAAAAATGACTAAGACTCCATTCTCTGGAATAATGGAGCGAGCTACAGACTTATTGGAAATAATACATACCGATGTGTGCGGTCCAATGAGTGTAGCATCGCGTGGTGGATATCGTTATGTTCTCACTTTCACGGATGACTTAAGTAGATATGGGTATGTCTACTTTATGAAACATAAGTCCGAAACTTTCGAGAAGTTTAAGGAATTTCAAGGTGAAGTGGAAAATCATCGTAACAAGAAGATTAAGTTTCTGCGTTCTGACCGTGGAGGTGAATATCTAAGTTATGAGTTTGGCATGCATTTAAAGAAATGTGGAATACTTTCGTAGTTGACACCGCCGGGAACACCACATCGTAATGGTGTGTCCGAACGTCGTAATCGAACTCTCTTAGATATGGTTCGGTCTATGATGTCTCTTACAGATTTACCGTTATCATTTTGGGGCTATGCATTAGAGACAACCGCATTCACTTTAAATAGGGCACCATCTAAATCCGTTGAAACGACACCGTACGAATTGTGGTTTGGTAAGAAACCTAAGTTGTCGTTCCTTAAAGTTTGGGGTTGCGAAGCATATGTAAAGAAGTTACAACCTGATAAGCTAGAACCCAAAGCGGAGAAATGCGTCTTCATAGGATACCCTAAAGAAACAATTGGGTATACCTTCTATCATAGATCCGAAGGCAAGGTTTTCGTTGCCAAGAATGGATCCTTTCTTGAGAAGGAGTTTCTCTCGAAAGAGGTGACTAGAAGGAAAGTAGAACTCGATGAGGTTATTGAACCTTCTCTCGGATTTGAGAGTAGCGCAACACCGGAAGATGTTTTGGTGCCGCCTGCACCAATTGAAGAGGAAGCTAATGATAATGATCATGAAACTTCAAACGAAGTTACTACTGAACCTCGCAGGTCAACGAGGGTTCGTACCACTCCTGATTGGTATGACTCTGCCTTGGACGTCATGTTGGTGGACAACGCTGATGACCCTGCGACGTATGAAGAAGCTATGGTGAGCCCAGATTCCGACAAATGGCTAGAAGCCATGAAATCCGAAATGGGATCCATGTACGAAAACCAAGTGTGGACTTTGGTGGACTTACCGGATGGCCGTAAGGCTATCGAGAACAAATGGATTTTCAAGAGAAAAACAGATGCTGATGGTAATGTTACCGTCTATAAAGCTCGACTTATCGCGAAAGGGTTCCGACAAATTCAAGGAGTTGACTATGATGAGACTTTCTCACCAGTAGCGAAGCTAAAGTCTGTGAGGATTTTGTTAGCAATTGCTACATATTTCGATTATGAGATTTGGCAGATGGATGTCAAAACGGCATTCCTTAATGGTGACATTAAGGAGGAGTTGTATATGGTACAACCCAAGGGTTTTGTAGATCCTAAAGATGCTGACAAGGTATGCAAACTTCAGCGCTCCATTTATGGACTGAAGCAAGCATCCCGTAGTTGGAATCAACGTTTTGATAAAGTAATCAAAAACTTTGGATTTATACAAACTTATGGAGAAGCTTGTATTTACAAGAAAGTGAGTGGGAGCTCTGTAGCGTTCCTGGTACTATATGTACATGACATATTGTTGATTGGGAATGATATAGAACTTCTTAATAGCGTAAAAACCTATTTGAATAATAGTTTTTCAATGAAGGATCTTGGCGAAGCGGCATATATTCTAGGCATCAAGATTTATAGAGATAGATCAAGACGCCTAATAGGGCTTTCACAAAGTACATACTTGGACAAAGTTCTAAAGAAGTTTAGAATGGGAGATAGCAAGAAAGGGTTCGTGCCAATGTTGTTAGGTAAGACCTTGAGTAAAACTCAAAGTCCAGCTATGGTAGAAGATAGAGAGAAAATGAATAACATTCCCTATGCCTCAGCCATAGGTTCTATCATGTATGCCATGCTGTGTACAAGACCGGATATAGCACATGTTGTTAGTTTGACTAGCAGATATCAAAGTGATCCTGGAATGGAGCACTGGACAACGGTCAAAAATATCCTAAAGTACCTAAATAGGACTAAGGATATGGTTCTTTCTTATGGAGGTGATGAACAGCTTGTTGTAAGTGGTTACACCGATGCTAGTTGGAACACCGATCCGGATGACTCAAAGTCGCAGTCGGGATACGTATTTATTTTGAATGGTGCTGCAGTGAGCTGGAGGAGTGTGAAGCAAAGCGTTGTGGCGAAATCTTCAACTGAATCGGAATACATAGCTGCTTCGGAGGCTGCACAAGAAGCCGTTTCGATGAAGGAATTCATTACTGAACTCGGCGTGGTTACCAGTGCGTTGGACCCGATGGCCATCTACTGTGACAACACAGGTGCCATAGCTAATGCGCAGGAGCCAAGGTCACATAGCAAGCTGAAGCACATCAAGCTACGTTTCCACGCTATTCGCGAGTATGTCCGAGATGGTGACATAAAGATTTGCAAAGTACACACTGATCTGAATGTGGCGGATCCGTTGACTAAACCTCTCCCTAGGGCAAAGCATGACCAACACCAGAACGCCATGGGTGTTCGGTATATTACAATGTAATCTAGATTATTGACTCTAGTGCAAGTGGGAGACTGTTGGAGATATGCCCAAGAGGCAATAATAAAAGTGATTATTATTATATCTTTGTGTTTATGATGAATGTTTACATCCCATGCTATAATTGTATTATTAGGAAACACTAATACATGTGTGTTTTGTAAACATAAGAGAGTCCCTAGTAAGCCTCTTGTTGAACTAGCTTGTTGATTAATTGATGATCATGGTTTCCTGATCATGGACATTGGATGTGATTAATAACAAGGTTATATCATTAGGAGAATGATGTGATGGACACACACCCATAGTAAGCGTAGCATAAGATCAAGTCATTAAGTTCGTATTGCTGTAAGCTTTCAAATACATAGTAACCTAATCCTTCGACCATGAGGTTGTGTTAATCACCATCACCGGATGGGTACTTTGATGACATCAAACGCCGCTTCGTAACTGGGTGGTTATAAAAGTGTCATTGGGTATTCTGAAAGTATGTGTTGAAGCGCATGAACCAAGATTGGGATTTGTTCATCCATATGACGGATAGATATGCTCTGGGCCCTCTCGGTGGAATGTCATCTAGTTAGCTTGCAAGCATGTGACTAGGTCACAAGGGATGACATATCACGGAACGAGTAAAGAGTACTTATCAGTAACGAGGTATAACTAGGTATGGGGATGCCGACGATCAAACCTCGGATAAGTATAGTATCGTGAGACAAAGGGAATTGGTTTCGTATGTAAATGGTTCAATCGATCGCGAAGTCATCGTTGAGTATGTAGGAGCCATTATGGATCTCCAGGTCCCGCTGATGGTTATTGATAGGAGATGTGTCTCTATCATGTCTACATATTCACGAACCGTAGGGTGACACACTTAAGGTTCGAAGTTGTTTTAAGTAGATATGGAATATGCGTTGGAGACCGAATGTTGTTCGGAGTCTCGGATTGGAATCGGGACATCACGAGGAGATCCGGAATTGTCCGGAGAATAAAATTCATATATAGGGGTTCATTTTCTGAGTTAGGAAATGTTTCGGAGTGTTTGTATGAGGATTCTAGAAGGTTTTGGAATGTTCCGGAAGGTTCTAGAAGATATCTTGGAGTTTGCTTGAAAATCAAGATAGGGATCAAGGAGTCCTGGTGGGTCAAGACTAGGAGTCGTGGGGGAGGAGGACTCCTCCCCCCACTCCCCAATCCGTCGGCCTAGAGGAGAGGAGTCCTTGTAGGACTCCCCCTCCCCAAGGCGCCCTCTTCCCCTTAAATAGAAGGGCAGGGGCGCCCCCTCCTCCCTGCTCCCATAACGTCCAATCTCTGCCGCCTCTCTCCTCCACCATCTTCTGCACAAGCATAGGCGAAGACCTGCAGAATTCTCTACTCCACCACCACCACGCCGTCGTGCTGCTGGGATTCCGTGGAGAAGATCTACTACCTCCGCTGCTCGCTGGAACGGGGAGAGGAAGGTCTGCTTCGACTCCGCACATGTGACCGACTGCGGAAGCGCTGCCGAAACGTGGCGCCGGAAGGATCGTCTAATTGACCAACGGCGGAAGCGCTGCTGGAACGCGACGCCGGAAGGATCGTCTACTTGACCGACGGCGGAAGCACTGCTGGAACGCGACACCGGAAGGATCGTCCACACGAACTTGAGATCGGCAAGTGATCGACTACATCAACCACGAGATCTAATCTCGTTAATGCTTTCGGATCTACGAGGGTTAGTTCCCATCTATCTCGTTGCTCATGTCTAATAGATTAGATCTTGGCTTTTATCTAGATTAGATCTAGGTTTTGTTCGTTCTTGCAGTAGAATTTTTTTGTTTTCCATGCTACGAACCCTTCAAATATAGCCTACCGTGCTACGAAATTTTGGGGGTGGTGGCATGATGGTTCTAGAATGGTGGAGTTTGCTGTAGGTACTATTCAACATGAATCCAGCTTCTCTGAACCATTATTGGATCTAATAGCCCAACTGTTAGGATTGGTGCTATGGATCCAATTCAAAACTTCTCCATTATAGTAGTAGAGATAGAGATATCTTACCACTATATAGTGTACGAATAACTTTGAATATTGACCGTTAGATCAAGACTCATGAATCCCAACATTTCCAGCTGTTGGATCTTCTTTTCCATTCTAGCATCTAGAAGATTCTACTGATAGTCTTCAGCATAATGAATGTTATGCACAAACCTCAAAACATACTTCTCCATCGTACTAGAATCTTCTCCCTCGTGGCTAATAATCGTTGACTTCTACATGATCTTATCTTATCTTATCTTATCTTACCACTATATAGTGTGCGAATAACTTTTAATGTTGACCGTTGGATCAAGATTAGCGAATCCCAACATTTCTTTCTGTTGGATATCATGTAGAGGTCAATGATTATTAGCTATATAAAACTTTAAAATTTTGGTAACATGCTGGTCTAGAGAAACGGGGTAGAATATTCTAGAATGATAAGTGTTATTTGAGTTTTGTGCATAACATTCATTGTGATGTAGACTATCAATAGAATCTTCTAGATGCTTGAATGGAAAAGAAGATCCAATGGCTTGAAATGATGGGATTCACGAGTCTTGATCCAACAATCAATATTCAAAGTTGTTTGTACACTATATAGTGCTAAGATAAGATCATGTAGAAGTTAACGATTATTATCTATCTAAAACATAAATTTTTTGGTAACATCGTCTAGAGAAACGAGGGAGAAGATTCTAGAATGATGAGGAAAGTGTGTTTTGAGTTTTGTGCATAACATTCATTATGATGAAGACTATCAATAGAATCTTCTAGACCGTTAAAAAATAGAATCTTCTAGATGCTAGAATGGAAAAGAAGATCCAACGGCTAGAAATGTTGGGATTCGCGAGTCTTGATCCAACGATCAATATTCAAAGTTATTTGTACACTATATAGTGCTGAGATTATAACAAGTAAAGCAGAAAAATATAAATTTGATCAACATCTATAAAATATCGGTGTATATATATATTTGGTTCTTGTACCTTGTATATCATGTAGAAGTACGTCAACAATTATTAGCTTTCTAAAACTTTAAAATTTTGGTAACATGGTCTAGAGAAACGAAGGAGAAGATTCTAGAATGATGGAGAAGTGAGTTTTGTGCATAGCATTCATTGTAATGAAGATTATCAATAGAATCTTCAAGATGGTAGAATGGAAAAGAAGATCCAATGGTTGGAATGTTGGGATTCACGAGTCTTGATCCAACGGTCAATATTCAAAGTTGTCCGTACACTATATAGTGGTAAGATCATGTAGAAGTCAACGATTATTAGCTACTTGTAAGTTTCATGTGCCTTGCACGTGAGACTCGGATAGTAGACGTATATCTATATACAATTATAATTGGTAAAGCACAAAAAATATAAATTTGATCAACATCTATAAAGTATGGGTGTATATATTTGGTCCTTGTACTTTGTATCATCATGTAGAAGTCAAAGATTATTAGCTACCTAACACATGAAATTTTTTATAACATGGTCTAGAGAAACAAGGGGGAAGATTCTAGTATGATGGAGAAGTGTGTTTGAGGTAGTGCATAGCATTCATTATGCCAAAGACTATCAATAGAATCTTCTAGATGATAATATGGAAAAGAAGATCCAACTGCTAGAAACACTTGGATTCGCGAGTCTTGATCCAACGGTCAACATTCAAAGTTATCCGTACAATATATAGTGGTAAGATAAGATCATGTAGAAGTCAACGATTATTAGCTACTCCGTACTACAGAGAAGATTATAGTATGATGGAGAAGTTTGTTTTGAGGTTTGTGCATAGCATTCATTATGTTGAAGACTATGTATAGAATCTTCTAGATGCTAGAATGGAAAAGAAGATCCAACGGTTCGAAATATTAGGATTCGCGAGTCTTGATCCAATGGTCAGCATTCAAAGTTATTCATACACTGTATAGTGGCTATGTCTCTACTACTATAATGGAGCAGTTTTGAATTGGATCCATAGCACCAATCCTGACCATTGTGCCATTAGATCCAATGGTTCAGAGAAGCTGGATTCATGTTGAATAGCACCTAGAGCAAACTCCACCATGCATGTTGTAGAACCATCATGTCACCACCCCAAAATTTCATAGCAAAGTAGGATGTATTCTCTCTACTACTATAATGGAGCAGTTTTGAATTGGATCCATAACACCAATCCTGATCGTTGGGCTCTTAGATCCAATGGTTCAGATCAGCTAGATTCGTGTTGAATAGTACGTACCTAGAGCAAACTCCACCATGTTCTAGAACCATCATGTCACCACCCCCAAAATTTCATAGCACATTATTAGGTTGTATTCTCAATATGTGTAGATATAGTTATTATTAATACACTTAATGTATATGCATTGTTTCTCTAAAAAAAACTATTGGTTAATAACAACTCAATTTTTGTTAAATCAAATTTCATACATTAGAGAAAAAATGCAAAAATTAAGTCTATTAATAATAATTATATACACATATTTAGAATACATCCTATTGTGCTATGAAATTTTGGGGGTGGTGACATGATGGTTCTAGAACATGGTGGAGTTTGCTCTAGGTAATATTCAACATGAATCTAGCTGCTTTAACCATTGGATCTAACAACCCAACGGCTAGGATTGGTGCTATGGATCCAATTCAAACTTCTCCATTATAGTAGTGGAGATCTAAAACATGAAATTTTTGGTAACATGGTCTAGAGAAATGAAGGATAAGATTCTAAAATGATGGAGAAGTGTGTTTTGAGTTTTGTGCATAGCATTCATTTTGATGAAGACTACCAATAGAATCTTCTAGGCCGTTCAAACAAATAGAATCTTCTAGATGCTAGAATGGAAAAGAATATTCAATGGCTGGAAATGTTGGGATTCATGAGTCTTGATCCAACGGTCAATATTCAAAGTTATCCGTACACTATATAGTGGTAATATAAGATTATAATAGGAAAAGAAAAAAAATCATCAACATCTATAAAGTATGGGTGTATATATTTGGTTCTTGTACTTTGTATGTCATGTAGAAGTCAGCGATTATTAGCTATCTAAAACTTTAAAATTTTGGTAACATATTCTACGGAAACGAGGCAGAAGATTCTAGAATAATGGAGAAGTGTGTTTTGAGTTTTGTGCATAGCATTCATTGTGATGAAGACTATCAATAGAATCTTCTAGATGCTAGAATAATGGAAAAGAATATCCAATGGCTAGAAATATTGGGATTCGCGAGTCTTGATCCAACGGTCAATATTCAAAGTTGTTCGTATATTGTTTACCAATTGAAAGATATGCACATCTACTTTCTTGTAGTACTACCAAATATGGGAAATTTACCATAAACTATGATGTGGATATGTCCACGACCTTGCGAGGTTGTTCGGCCTGAAACTTGTTCATAAAAAAATAAGATGATTATTAATCCAGTAGATGGCTTGAATTTCGGGGGAAAACCGGTTGCTGGAAGTAGATTAGTGTGCTGTACCAAGTCACACATGCGCAGCGCCACCCTGTGGACGAGGAAGAGACAAGCAGGACTGTGCACCCGCGACTGTAGAGAAGAGATCGATGGAGGATGGATGGTGAGAGCCAGCGAAGGAGAGAGAAAACATAACTTTTTTTGCGTGCATATTAGTACTAGTAGGTCCATATATTTACTACTAGTGGAGTGTACCTCGTATAGGCAGCCCGTCATAGCTTTGCTCTGACATCGCTTAGTAGAGTTGTTACTTTCCCTAGTATTTGGAAACTCGCATTGGCAAAGTTGTTTACCAATTCCAAGATGCACACATCTACTTTCTTGTAGTACTACCAAATTACCATAAACTATGATGTGGATATGTCCATGACCTTGCTTCATCGCTTGTCCTGAAACCTGTTTATACTTATACATGGTAGGCCATTTTTGTGAAGCGGTTTTCTTCAAAAGTTGTGAAAACTCATGTTTATGATTTTTCATGGCAGGCAATACAAGAAAAAGGACGCCATGCATGAGTCCCCCTATTTTTGTTGCATATTTCTCTCTCTTTTTCCAAAGCAAGGTCAACTTTGCCGGCATGCAATTTCTATAAAGAAGTTGAATCTTTGAAAACTCCTGGTCGTGTTCTCGATATATTGGCTATCTGTTGGGGAACTTCAAAAGATTTTTATGAAATTTAAAGAGCAATTGGAAGCTCACATGTGCTTCGAGATGATTTGACCTAATTTTTACACACTCCCTCTGATCCATATTAATGTTCATAGATTCATCTAGATTCAAATGTATCTAGTCATGTTTCTGTGATACATATATCCGAATCTAGATAAATCTGAGAATATTAATTTGAATCGGATACAGTAGTGTAATTTAATTGGGTTAATTTATCTACGAACCTCTCAAAAAATCTACGAATCACAAGTAAAACATGGATGGTTCGCTATGTCCGGAAACATGGCGCACTTCTCGTATTCAGTGCCACATTCTTCTGATTTTCTTCACTTCTAGTACAAAACATCCCTATAATTAGTTGGAAAAGTGAAAAATGTTTTTCCTAATTGTTCGAATATCCCACGGGAACATTGTTTACTAGGCCAAGACGTACCCATCTACCCGATGTCAGGACCCTATGTAAAAGTGTAGCTAGAGTATACATCGATATAGAAGACCATGACCTTATTGGTCGTTCGTGCTGAAAACCAAGAATTAATAATGTTACATCATGGTGGGCTATAATGTGAATCCGTTTTCCCAAAGGTTGTCGAATCTCATGTTTATCATTTTTCTTGGCATTTAATAATACTACTAGCAAAAGAACCCCAATCGTAATGAAGTCTCATGTTTTTGTTTTATACTTTATTTTGTTTGAATGTTTTCCATATGCTGTCAAATTTGCCGGTATGCAAATACTAATCAGTAATGACATTTTTCAAAACTATTGTTGGCCCATGATATATTGGCTGCATGGGTACCTTCAAAAGAATTTTGGATATTTTCAAGAGTAATAGTCTATCACGCTCACATGTAATCAAGTTTGACCTAATTTCGTTTAATCGACTTAGAGTCATGCATTTAAGTGCACGTGGAGCTTTAGCTTGGAAGTCTGAAAAATACTTAAATTTGGGAACTGTAAGAAAGAATTGTCCACTTTGTACGAAAATTTGGTGGGGACATTCTTTCTTATTTTTCTATCAGTAAAAGTACTTGAAAAACTCACACTCCTGGTATTGCCTACTATATCATGTACTACTATGTATGAACTTTCTTGGGTTTCAAGCCAAATGACCAAGGTCATGGACATACCCTGTCTTCATCCAGATAATGACCGTGTGCCCATATTTTGGTATAGCTAGGTCGGTGCATGTTAGCTTGCATGGTAAAGAAGTAAAAGTATTTTTTGGAAGGAAGTGCGATCAATATGGCTTAGAGTTCATAGCATGTGCCATTTATTTACTATAGTACATAAAATGGTTGGATAAATTACATGTTATATTTTTCAAGCTTAATTTTCTAGCTAATTTCACCCACTCAGACGACTTTCCGTCGATTTGTCGAATTAGGTCTAAATTAATATTCTAAAAGTGCGTGAGAGCTAGTTCAATAGTATAACCGATTGTTAGGTATAACAAAGTGACGCGTCATCTATTGTCGGCTTTATACCAGCATGTACAATACCTAACATTTTAACTATAGAACATCTAGCATTACATGCAACAACCTCATCAAAAAGCAAGAAGATTAAAGAGGAGTAAAATGAAAAAAAATCTATGCCCGCTTGAAAAATCCTAAAACTTGGGAATTGTAAGAAAGCTTGGTACACTTAGTCTAAAAATTGGGGCAGTGGCATTCTTTATTTTCTTTTTGGAACCTGGGTACCATAGGTCCTGAAGGAGCGAGACACTCCAATTAGCGCACTAGGGTTTGTAGTCGTCGCAGTGTGGTCTGAGGACCTTTTTGTAATTATTATTATTACTTTTGAGACTTTTTTTATTGGTGTAGATGATTATTAATCCAGTAGATGGCTTGAATTTAGGGGAAAAACGATTGCTAGAAGTAGATCGGTGTGCCGTACCAAGTCACACGTGCGCAGCACCACACTGTGGACGAGGAAGAGACAAGCCGGACTGTGCACCCGCGGATGAAGAGAAGAGATCGATGGAGGATGGATGGTGAGAGCCAGGGAAGGAGAGAGAAAACACAACTTGTTTTGCGTGCATGTTACTAATAGTAGGTCCATATATTTACTACTAGTGGAGTGTACCTCGTGTCAGCAGCCAATCATAGCTTTCCCCTGACATCGCAACGCCTTCCGATTCCTCCTCCCGATGCTCTAGCGTTGCCTCCTCTTTTTTGGAGAAGGATCTGCCTCCCTTTTCGAGTAGTATTAGTACGGAAGTGGAGTAGTACTTTGCTTTATACAGAGAAAAATATTTCCATCGCTTAGAAAATTGGAGTTGTTACTTTTCCTAGTATTTGGGAACTCCCATTGCCAAAGTTGTTTACCAACACCAAGATGTGCACATCTAATTTCTTGTAGTACTACTACAAAATTCCCATAAACATGGATATGTCCGTGGGCTTACTTGGTCGCTCGTCTTGAAACCTGTTCATACTTATACTACATGGTAGGCCATTTTTGTGAAGCGGCTTTTTTCAAAAGTTGTGAAAAACTCATGTTTATTATTTTTCATGGCAGGTAGTGCAAGAAAAAGGATGTCATGCATGAGTCCCCCTGTTTTTTGTTGGCCTATATCTCTCTCTTTTTTCAAAGCAGGGTCAACTTTGCCGGCATGCAAAGTCTAGAAAGAAGTTGAATCTTTGAAAACTCTCGGTCATGTTCTCCATATATTGGCTGTCTAATGGGCAACTTCAAAAGATTTTTATGGACTTTAAAGAGCAATTGGCAGCTCACATGTGGTTCGAAATAATTTGACATAATTTCGACAGACTCCCTCCGATCCATATTTAATTTTAATAGATTCATCTAGATTCAAATGTATCTAGTCATGTTTCTGTGCTACATGCATATACCCGAATCTAGACAAATTTGAGAACATTAATTTGAATAGGAGACAAATCAGATAAGATACGTCTAACATATCATCACTATATAAAATTATAATAGGTAAAGTAGAAAAATATAAATTTGATCAACATATATAAAGTATGGGTGTATATTTGGTTCTTTTACTTTGCATCGTCATGTGTAGAAGTTAAATATTATTAGCTACCTAACACTTGAAATGTTTGGTAGTAACATTGGTCTAGAGAAACTAGTGATAATATTCTAGTATGATGGAGAAGTGTGTTTTGAGGTTTGTGCATAGCATTAATTATGCTGAAGACTATCAATAGAATCTTCTAGATGCTATAATGGAAAATAAGATCCAACGGCTGGAAATGTCGTTCGGATTCGCGAGTCTTGATCCAACGGTCAATAGTCAAAGTTGATGTGGCAAGCTTTAGAGAATTGACTATCTTATTGTGGCTGGAAATGTCGTTCGGATTCGCGAGTCTTGATCCAACGGTCAATAGTTAAAGTTTCCCCCGCTTGTCGGCGGCTACGGGGGTGCGGTGCGGGATGCGCGGTGCTTGCTAGGCCGGCCCATGTGGCTACTACTGCTGCACTCCACCTGCGTCTGGCTCGCGTGGTAGATAGGGGTGGGCTGGCTCGGCTGGCCCGGTTAGGCTAGTTCTCCCTTTTTTTGGTAGTTATTCTTTTTATTTTCTATTTTCCTATTTGTCTTATAACTTTTTCAAATGGACTCTAAATCTAATGAAATTGGTCTCTAAAATTTTGTAAAAAGAAGGATATTACTATGGGTTTATAAAATAGCACTTTTACAAGGGTTTAGGAGGTTAGTTTTTGTTTAACCCCTTTTTGTCTTTATATGACTATAGGGTTTAGGGAAAGTATTTGATGAGGCTTTTATTGTGTGATGCCATGATGCAAAAGATATGATGCATGCTTCTAGTAACATCTGCAATCGTAAAATTTGGGATGTTACAAACCTACCCCCCTTAAGAAGAATCTCATCCCCGAGATTCAGGTTGGTTAGCAAATAGGTGTGGGTGTTCTTTCTTTAGGTCTTCTTCACGTTCCCACGTGGCCTCTTCCTCGGAATGGTGATTCCATTGAACTTTGCAAAACCTGATAGTCTTGGTACGAGTAATTCTCTCAGCTATTTCCAGAATCCTGGTGGGTTTTTCCTCATAGGTGAGATTGTTTTCCAGTTCAACCTCATCCAAAGGAACCGTATCCTTTAGCAGTGTTTCAGCCATTTCCGGGTGACACTTCTTTAGTTGTGACACATGGAATACATCATGAGCAGTCAACACTTGGGGCAATTCCAACTGATAGGCAACCTCCCCTCTACGAGCCAAAATCTTATAGGGCCCTATGAATCGAGGTGCCAACTTACCCTTGATTCCAAATCTCTAAACTCCTCGTAGTGGTGAAACTTGGAGATATGCACGGTCTCCCACTTCATAAGTTACATCCCTGCGCTTGGAATCAGCATAACTCTTTTGCCTGGATTGGGCTACTTTTAACCTGTCTTGAATCTGTCTTACTTTTTCTTCGGCATCCTTGATCAGCTCAGGTCCAAACAAACTACGTTCTCCAACTCCATTCCATAGCAGCGGAGTTCTACACTTTCTGCCATATAGAACTTCTAATGGAGCCATCTTCATACTAGTTTGGTAACTATTATTGTATGAGAATTCCGCATACGGCAAGTTGTCATCCCAACTAGACCCATAGTCTAGTGCACAGGCTCTTAACATGTCCTCCAAGATCTGATTAACTCTTTCTGTTTGGCCATCTGTTTGCGGGTGGAAGGTAGTACTAAACTCCAGTCATGTCCCTAGAGACTCGTGTAGCTGTCGCCAAAACTTCGAGGTGAATTGGGTACCTCTATCAGAGACAATCCCCTTGGGTACACCATTAAGACTTACGATCCTTGACATATAAATCTTGGCATGTTTAGCACTTGTATACATGGTCTTTATGGGAATAAAGTGGGCCACCTTTGTGAAGTGATCGACCACAACCCATATGGAATCATACCCAGAATGAGTCCGGGGTAGTCCTGTGATAAAATCCATGCCTACCTTGTCCCACTTCCAATCGGGCACAGGTAATGGCTGCAGCAGCCCTGCTGGTTTTTGATGTTCGGCCTTGACTCTGTTGCACACGTCACACAAAGAGATGTATTCAGCAATTTCTCTTTTCAAGTTGTTCCACCAGAATCTATCCTTCAGATCCATGTACATCTTTGTATTACCGGGATGAATTGAGTAAGGTGATTTGTGAGCTTCCTGAAGAATTAACTTCATGATATTGGGATCATTGGGAACGCACAACCGCTTCTCATACCAAAGTGTCCCTTGTTTATCCGTATGAAACCCTTTTGCTTTACCCTTGCTTATATCAACTTTTATTTCTTCCAACTCTTTGTCTCCCTTCTGGGCCTCTTTGATTTGGTCCAGAAGCATTGGCACTATCTCCATAGTCGCTAAGTATCCTTCCAGAACTATTTCCAACCTGAGATCCTTGAACTGTTCACACAAATCCTTTGGAAGTTCTCCCACGGTAAGTCCATTTACATAGACTTTCCAGCTTAAGGCGTCAGCCACAACATTGGCCTTTCCAGGATGGTACTACAGGTCCAAGTCATAGTCCTTGATGAGTTCAAGCCATCTCCTTTGCCACATATTTAACTCATTTTGAGTGAAGATATATTTAAGACTCTTGTGATCCGTGAACACATCACAATGTTTGCCCATGAGGTAATGTCTCCATACCCTGAGCGCATGCACAACTGATGCTAGTTCCAAATCGTGTGTGGGGTAGTTATTCTCATGGTTCTTAAGTTTCCGAGAGGCGTATGACACTACTTTTCCATCTTGCATGAGTACACTACCAAGTCCTTATCGAGAAGCGTCGCTTGGAAATCTTTTTGGATGTCAGGGAGACACAAAACTGGTGCTATTACTAGGCGTTTCTTCAATTCTTGAAAACTTGCTTCACATGCCTCGGTCCATTGGAACTTCTTTTCTTTCTTCAACAATTCTATCATAGGCTTTGCTATCTTAGAAAAGTTTTCAATGAACCTTTGATAATATCCTACAAGGCCCAAGAAACTCTTGATATCACCAACATTCTTAGGTGACTCCCATTCTGTCACGGAAGCTACCTTACTTGGGTCCACGACAACTCCTTTAGCTGACACAATATGACTAAGGAATCCCACTTCTTTTAACCAGAACTCACATTTTCTAAACTTGGCATACAACTTGTGTTCCCTTAACTTTCCATAATTAGGCGTAGATGCCTCTCATGTTCCTTCTCATCCTTGGAATATATGAGTATGTCATCAATGAATACCACAATAAACTTATCCAAGTACTCCATGAACACCTTGTTCATCATAGTCATGAAGTATGTTGGGGCATTGGTTAGGCCAAAAGACATCACGGTGTACTCATACAATCCGTATCTTGTGGTGAAAGTTGTCTTGGGTACATCCTGCTCTCGGATCTTTAACTGGAACTAACCTGATCGGAGATCAATCTTAGAGAACACACTAGCTCCCTTTAATTGATCGAACAGGTTGTTGATATTGGGTAGAGGATACTTGTTCTTAATTGTCACTTCATTCAACGACCGGTAGTCCACGGCTAGTCTCTTGGTTTTATCCTTCTTCTCCACGAATAAGACAGGCGATCCCCATGACGACGCACTTGGTTGAATGAAGCCTTTGTCCAATTTCTCTCTAAGTTGTTTCTTAAGTTCCTTCAACTCATCAACATCCATCTTGTACGGTCTCTTTGCTATCGGTCCAGTCCCAGGCATCAAGTCAATGAGAAACTCGATGTCTCGGTCAGGAGGCATCCCTAGCAATTCTTCCGGAAATACATCTGGGTACCCCTTCACAATTGGCACATCCTCCAAGCTAACCCCCTTAAGAGAGTTCACCATACTTCCTTTGAGTGCAAAAGCTGACTTAAAGCGGATCCTTTTCTTATCTGGAGTTGTGAGTGCGATAGTCCTTTTGGCACAATCTATGACTCCCTCATATTCCGTCATCCAATTCATGCCCAAAATTATGTCTAAGCCTTGTGACTCCAGAACAACTAGACTTGTGGGAAAGATGTGTGCCCCAATCCTTAGTTCTAACCCACGGCATCCAGAATTTGCCACTATTTCTCCTCCAGGAGAACTTACCTTTAGAGGAGTACTAATAGTCTCCGTAGGTATCTTGCCTCTATCCACAAATACCCTTGATATGAATGAATGCGATGCACCAGTATCAAAAAGAACAACTGCGGGGGTGGAGTTAAGATTGAACATACCAATCACGGAGTCAGGTGCCTCACGAGCATCCTCCACAGAGACATGATTCACTATGGCTTTGACGAATGGATTCGGCTTCTTCCCATTTCCATTACCATTACCATGGTTGTGTCCGTTGTCGTTCCCAGTGCCATTCCCATTCTCCATCTTTTCGGGGCAAGTAGTTGCATAATGCCCCGTCTTGTTACACTTGAAGCATGTCACTTCACTCAGATCCTTCCTATTGCCATTTCCATTGTGGTGTTTATGGCCATTGTGGTTATGTCCTCCATAACGATGACCATTGTGGTTGTGGCTGTTGTGGTTGTGGGGTGGTGGTGACGAAGTGCATTGCTTCTGATATGGGGCTGAGTTGTGCTTGTGTGAGGTGGACTTTCTCTTGCGGTTCTCTATACTCCTTTGCTTTGCTTCAACCATAACTGCCATGTGTAGAAGTTCCTGATAGTTATAAAACTTCAGAGCCACAAGCTGAATGGATATCTCATCATTAAGTCCCCTTAGGAACTCTTCCTGCCTCTTGGCATCAGTGGAAACATCATCAGGTGCATAATGTGCCAGCTTGTTGAAAAGGTCCCCATAATCAGAGACAGAGGGGTGTAGTTGCTTCAAGTCACGGAACTCACGTCTCTTCAGTGACATGACACCAACAGCTACGTGATGAGTACGAAAAGCCACCTCAAACTGGTTCCAGGTGATAGCTTCAATATCGGGGTGGGTGACTTGGTAGTTATCCCACCATTCAACAGCTGGTCCCTCAAGTTGGTGCACGGCAAAGCGCACCCTGTCAGCTCCAACAACTTGGACGGTGTCTAACTTCTTGTTGGTGGTGCGGAGCCAGTCATCTGCCACAATTGGCTCAGAACTACTCGAGAAAGTAGGAGGGTTCAATCTCCAAGAACCGAGTCAGGCGATCATGTTGAGGCGATGGAGGTGGTGGAGGCAGCGGGTTGTTGTTGTTGTTTTGAGTGAGGAGTTGGATCAGTTGATTCTGGGAGTTCAGAAGTTGTGCCATCTCTGGGGGCATATTGTTGTTCCCACATCTCGCCATTTGTGGGGTTTGGGAAACAAGTTAAGAAATAGATAGAAAGCCTAAGGAATAAACTCCTACCCTTATGTAAACACGAGAAAAACACACGAGAAACACAAAAGGCACACATAGCACAAAGTTTAACACAACTCATCCAAGTTTAACCAAACCAATATAGTTTTGGTACATATTACAATCGCGAATAACGTTTGACTATAGAAATAAAGGTGGTCCAACTACCTACTCTACTCATCATCCACTTCCACATCCTCAATAGTGAAGCCTTCCTTCTCTAGCATTGACTTGTATAACTCCATGTCCTTTGTCGTGGCTTCAAGATTCTCCTGAAGTTCCTTTACCTCAGGCGGCTCCTGTGTAGCAACTTCGAGCTTCTCTTGAAGTTCCTTCACCTCTTGCAGCTCCTGGGTAGCAGCTTCGAGCTTCTCTTGAAGTTCCTTCACCTCTTGCAGCTCCTGGGTAGCAGCTTCGAGCTTCTCTTGAAGTTCCTTCTTCTCCTCTTGTAGCTCCTTGACCAAGTTTGACTCCTTAGCCATGGGCGTGATCTTCTCCTCCAAGCTCCTATTGGCTGCTTGCAGGTCCTTCAACATGAGAGCAAAGTTCTTGAACTCCATCACATTTTTTGCGAGTACAAGACTCTATTCCCTAATCCTCTTGTTCTTATCATGCACCCTCTTCTCTTGATTAGCGAACTTCTTTTCTAGGGCGGTAAGCTTCCCTCCTAGGGACTTGATCTTCTCTTCCAGCTCTTCAATCTTCTCGTCCTTCTCCTTGACTAGAGCGCATAACTCGTCATTCCTTCTGATCTCAAAGCAGCTTCCCTCCTCAAGATCGTTGATGTGGCACTCCAAGTCTTGGTATTGGATCCTTCGACACTTGCATGTCGCCCTTTCCTCCGAGGTTAACTCGATTGGAACTCCCTTCTCATCATGTCTTCCAAAGAGTTTGATGTAGTGGCCTTCAACCTCTTCATGGTGGCATCCACATAGGCGTCCAATGAGCTCCTGCATGCTGGTGCTAAGTCCTTTCTCCTTCGAGTCGCTAGTGACATTGAGTACAATAGCCTCCGTATTGGGTTCAGACTCGCTTCGCCCCGGTTGGATGACTTCAATCGCCCAGCATCCTTCCTTGTGCATCTTCCTCAACTCGCTTCCCTTGATTGATGGCATGGGCAGCTCCAATGTCTTGATGATGTCCAGGAGGCATTCCCCAAAGCACAGGTACTTTATGTCTTCGGTGGTTCAATAGTAGAAGGTCGTCGTATTTAACTTAGGAGAATGAAGATTAGCACAAAGTGATAAGGAAGAGAATTACTAGAAGAGCATAAATAACTTAGAAGAATATAGAAAGCAAAAACACACAATGGTAAAGGTGGTTTCCAATCCTAGGGGTCACGTCCTACATGCAACTTTGTGCTCTGATACCATCTGTTGTGACCTCGGATCATTAAGGATCCTAAGTCCCTATGATTAACATGCTAGTCCCTGGATCAATAGCTAGCACTTCACAGTCGATGAACATCATGTAAAACACAAGTCATTACTACACGAATAATCCAGAGTATATTTATTACAACTTGCATAGCTTATAGCTAGCTCAAATAAAACAACGAAAACTAAGTAAATCTTGGGTCCATCAACGCCTCAGGCTAGTTGCGTGAAGACCTGCAATCCCTACGCACCTTTTAGTCTTCGGATTCTGCACATAAGACGTGTAGCCAACAAGTTGGGTCAATACTTTGAATGTATTGGCAAATTACACCAATGAAAGAATAAGGCTATCTCTTCATGCAAGGCTAAGTGTAGGCTTTAGGTTTCTTTTGCATAAGGCCAATTTTCTCTAAGTAAGAAGAAAAGAGGAAGAGTTTACCCTACTTTGTAAACATTGATAAGTAGTATAGGGTCGAGTGGAACACGTGGATATTACTCACTAAGTGTCCAATCAACCTAGCACTTGGATATTACGCACCAAGTCCACAAAATCCCACCCAATGGCGATATTACTCATGCCTTGGGGTTTATAAAACTTTAAGTTTGGAAAAGAGAGAGGAAAATCTTTCAGAGGCTCCATCCTTCAGATGCTCAAAGTGTTCTTTTCCGTGAACTCGGCTGATTGATCAGATTGCAATACTCTCGAGAGGTTGTGCACTTTCCCCACAATCCATGATCAAGTCCTTTTACAGACAAGACCATGGCGAAGCCTTCCCTTAGTAGCCCCTCTACCAGCTAGATCCAACCGTGCCAAGAACCTCCAAATGTTCGTACCCCGGTGAGGTTTCCCACTAAGTACTAAGCCAAGACAGAGCCCATATGTATCATGGTTGCACTGGAAGCTTCTGAATTCTGAAACATGGCAGACTTCTTTGATTCCTGGGCAGCCTTCCTCCACCAAATATCCACTCGTTGACCCAACAACCATTCCGCCCAGAAGAAAACTTAGTTTTATTTTGAAGGGGGTTTTGAGAAGAAAAGTTCGCTCGAGAGAGCTCTCATACTTAGAATTTTTTTGAGTCTTTCGAAACCCCCAACGGTACTTAGTATATATATAGCATAGCAAGCAATACTTAGCAAAAAACAGGTGAAACCTATTAGGATGGAAATTCCTAAGTATAAAGCTACTCATGGCATACTACAATACCGCACTTGCAAAAAAATAGTACTAAGAAAATCTACTAAAGATCTACACATGCATACTACAAGATTTGAAGAGTCAAACATGCATAGTCAAAAACTAGGATATAATATGTACAAGTGGTGTAACTTGCCTTGATCCGAGCAGCACTCTACACAACAGTAATCCTCAGCGCACTCCGAACAATCTAACGAAACTCAAACATAGATCCAGTCACAACTTGCACAAAACAATGCCACGAAGGTAATTATGCATGCATGCAACATGGTAATATGCAAGGATGGATTCAATTTGGACCAAAGGTTTTATTCAGGGGTGTTGTTGAGTTGGGGATGTCATTAGTATCGACTTCCCATAGATTTTAAGTATTATGGATTAGTACTTAATTAAATATGCTCATAAATAGATCTACACTTCCAATCTATCTCGAAACTTATCTAAACACTCTAAGCATGATATATCATTTTCCACAGAAGATCTCGTGGATACGAAGCCAACGCAACATGAATCAACTAAAACGGAGTTACGGATATTTTTCTAGAATTAAAATACTCTAATCTAGACTTTAGATCCTACTACAAGATTACTGCAGTAAACCAGCAATATAATTGCAGATCTGTGTTCTACTCAATTTTGCAAATCCAACAGTATATTATACGCAATTTTTGGACAAGTATTTGATCTACTATGAATTAAACGAAATTAAAACAATTTCTACCTATTTAAAAAAACAGAACGTTGGCCAGCTACACGACGACAAGTGGCGGCTCGGGATTGGGTCGGCCGACCGACGCGGTGCTGACTCAGCGCACTGACGTGACACTGCCACGAGGCGTAAGGGGATTGGCCGATACCCCTTCGGCTAGGCCATCTAATCCTACGCGTTAGAAACAAATTGGACGGCTTGCAGGGTGGCCGGCAACTTACCGGTGGCAGAGCTGACGAGGACGACGACGGATGGTGGCGGCGCGTCGGTGGTGGTCGGCGGCGGTGGTGCGAAGGGCCCTTGGCTTGGTGAAGTAGTTGACGGAGTCGGCCTCCACCTCGCAGTTCCGTTCCCGGGGGTGGCATCGCCTATCTCTGCCTCGAGCAGCGTCAAGCGGCGGCTGTTCTTCGCGGATTCCGGCGAGACTCCGACGAGAAATCATGGAGGCTGTGGCGTGCTACAGAGAGGAGAAAGTGCGTGAGACGAACGGGTATTGCAAGGGGATACCAAGAAGGGAAAGAAGAGGGGTAGAGAGCGTCGGATCCTTGGCTCCGAGCTCGGAGGTGGCGCACTCCGGCGAGGTCGACCACGAGCTTTCGAGCGGCAGCCCTGTGGCGGTTTAGAGGAATTTTTTTAGGGTTTCGATGCGGCTCGCCTCAGGGATTAAAAGGGCCAAAGGGTAAGGGCGAGGGTCACGTAGTTTGCCTCCGATTCGGCCGGGAAAAAGTTCCCAGAGGCGGCGGCGGAACGAGTTCGTTTCGAACTCGTCGGAACGATGACGATGGGGTGGGGCCCGCCTGTCGGCGGCTGCGGGGGCGTGTTGCGGGCTGCGCAGTGCTTCCTGGGCCGGCCCATGCGGCTGCTGCTGCTGCGCTCCGCCTGTGCCTGGCTCGCGTGGTAGATAGGGGTGGGCCGGCTCGTCTGGCCCGGTTAGGCTAGTTCTCCCTTTTTTTGTAGTTATTCTTTTTTTTTCCTATTTGTCTTATAACTTTTGCAAATGGACTCCAAATGTAATGAAATTGGTCTCTAAAATTTTGTAAAAAGAAGGAGATTACTATGGGTTTATAAAATAACACTTTTGCAAGGGTTTAGGAGGTTAGTTTTTGTTTAACCCCTTTTTGTCTTTATATGACTGTAGGGTTTAGGAGGTTAGTTTTTGTTTAACACCTTTTTGCCTTTCTATGACTATAGGGTTTAGGGAAAGTATTTGATGCGGCTTTTATTGTGTGATGCCATGATGCAAAAGATATGATGCATGCTTCTAGTAACATCTGCAATCGTAAAATTTGGGATGTTACAATGGTTCGCTATGTCCGGAAACATGGCATGCTTCTCGCATTCAGTGCCACATTCTTCTGTTTTTCTTCACCCCTAGTACAAAACATCCCCATAATCAGTTAGAAAAGAGAAAAATGTTTTTCCTAATTGTTCGAAACTCCCACGGGCAACATTATTTAGTAGGCCAAGACGTACCCATCTACCTGATGTCAAAACCCTATGTAAAAGAGTAGCTAGGGTATACATCGATATAGAAGGCCGTGACCTTATTGGTGGTTCATGCTGAAAAACAAGAATTTATAATGTTACATCATGGTAAGCTATATTGTGAATCCGTTTTCCCTAAGGTTGTCAAATCTCATGTTTATCATTTTTCTTGGCAATTAATAATACTACTAGCAAAAGTACGCCAATCGTAATGAAGTCCCATGTTTTTGTTTTACGCTTTATTTTGTTTGAATGTTTTTCATACGCTGTCAAATTTGTCGGTACGCAAATACTAATCAGTACTGGCATTTTTCAAAACTATTGTTGGCCCATGATATATTGGCTGTCTGGGTACCTTCTAAAGAATTTTGGATATTTTCAAGAGTAATAGTCTACCACGCTCACATGTATTCAAGTTTGACCTACTTTTGTTTAATCGACTTAGAGTCATGCATTTAAGTGCACGTGGAGCTTTACCTTGGAATATTTAAAAATACATAAACTTGGAAACTGTAAGAAAGAATTGTCCACTTTGTACAAAAATTTGGTGGGGCCATTCTTTCTTATTTTTCTACCAGTAAAAGTACTTGAAAAACTCACACTTCTGGTATTGCCTACTATATCATGTACTACTATGTATGAACTTTCTTGGGTTTCAAGCCAAATGACCAAGGTCATGGACATACCCTGTCTTCATCAAGATAATGACCATGTGCCCATATTTTGGTATAGCTAGGTTGGTGCATGTTATCATGCATGGTAAAGAAGTAAAAGTATTTTTTGGAAGGAAGTGCGATCAATATGGCTTAGATTTCATAACATGTGCCATTTATTTACTATAGTACATAAAGTGGTTGGATAAATTACATGTTATATTTTTCAAACTTAATTTTCTAGCTAATTTCGCCCACCCAGACGACTTTCCGTCGATTTTCCGAATTGGGTCTAAATTAATATTCTACAAGTGTGTGAGAGCTAGTTCAATAGTATAACCGAGTGTTAGGTATAACAAAGTGACACGTCATCTATTGTCGGCTTTTTACCAGCATGTACAATACCTAACATTTGAACTATAGAACAACTAGCATTACATGCAGCAACCTCATCGAAAAGCAAGAAGATTAAAATAGGAGTAAAATGAAAAAAATCTATGCCCGCTTGAAAAATCCTAAAACTTGGGAATTGTAAGAAAGCATGGTACACTTAGTCTGAAAATTGGGGTGGCATTCTTTATTTCTTTTTTGGAACCTGGGTACCATAGGTCCTGAAGGAGCGACACACTCCAATTAGCGCACTAGGGTTTGTAGTCGCCGCAATTTGGTCTGTGGACCTTTGTGTAATTACTATTATTACTTTTGAGACTTTTTTTATTGGTGTAGATGATTATTAATCCAGTAGATGGCTTGAATTTTGGGGGGAAAATTGGTTGCTGGAAGTAGATCGTTGTGTCGTACCAAGTCACATGTGCGTAGCGCCACGCTGTGGACGAGAAAGAGACAAGCCAGACTGTGCACCCGCGGCTACAGAGAAGAGAACGATGGAGGATGGATGGTGAGAGGTATGTTTTGAGGTTTGTGCATAGCATTAATTATGCTGAAGACTATCGATAGAATCTTCTAGATGCTATAATGGAAAAGAAGATACAACGGCTAGAAATGTCGTTCGGATTCGTGAGTCTTGATCCAACGGCCAATATTCAAAGTTATTTGTATTCGTACACTATATAGTACTTGGTAAGATAAGATTGTACGAATAACTTTGAATGTCGACCGTTGGATCTCAATACTCGTGAATCCCAATATTTCCAACCGTTGAATCTTCTTTTACATTATATCATCTAGAATATTGTATAGATAGTCTTCAGCATAATGAATGTTGTGCATAAACCTCAAAACACACTTCTCCATCATAGTAGAATCTTCTCTCTCGTCTCTCTAGACCATATTACCAGAAAAATCAAGTATTTTGGGTAGCTAGTAATCTTTAACTTCTACATGATGATACAAAGTACAAGAACTAAATATACACCCATGCTTTATGTATGTTGATCAAATTTATTAGTTTTTGTGCTTTACCTATTATAATTTTATATAATGATGATATGTAATACGTCTATTATCCGAGTCTCACGTGCAAGGCACTCCTCTCGCGCTGCCTACCTTTTGGAGTAGCAGTATAGAATGAGGTGGAGTACTTTGCTTTATAGAAAAAATATTTCCATCGCTTAGTAGAGTTGTTACTTTTCCTAGTATTTGGAAACTCGCATTGGCAAAGTTGTTTACCAATGCCAAGATGCACACATCTAATTTCTAGTAGTACTACCAAATTACCATAAACTACGATGTGGATATGTCCATGACCTTGCTTGGCCGCTCGTCCTGAAACATGTTCATACTTATACATGGTAGGCCATTTTTGTGAAGCGGGTTTCTCCAAAAGTTGTGAAAACTCATGTTTATTATTTTTCATGGCAGGCAATACAAGAAAAAGGATGCCATGCATGATTCCCCCTGTTTTTGTTGCATATTTCTCTCTCTTTTTCCAAAGCAAGGTCAAGTTTGACGGCATGCAAAGTCTAGAAAGAAGTTGAATCTTTGAAAACTCCCGGTCGTGTTCTCGATATATTGG
This sequence comes from Avena eriantha, assembly GCA_910589775.1. Lineage (NCBI taxonomy): Eukaryota > Viridiplantae > Streptophyta > Magnoliopsida > Poales > Poaceae > Avena > Avena eriantha. The sequence continues at coordinate 347,286,824 of OU342745.1, read as the reverse complement.
TTGTCTGGTGGGCAACTTCAAAAGATTTTTGTGAAATTTAAAGAGCAATTGGCAGCTCACATGTGGTTCGAAATAATTTGACATAATTTCGACAGACTCCCTCTGATCCATATTAATGTTCATAGATTCATCTCGATTCAAATGTATCTTGTCATGTTTCTGTGCTAGATACATATATCCGAATCTAGACAAATCTAAGAACATTAATTTGAATCGGATACAGTAGTGTAATTTAATTGGGTTAATTTATCTACGAAGCTTGAAAACTCAAAGAACTTAGGAATCACAAGTAAAACATGGGTGGTTCGCTATGTCTGGAAACATGGGAACCTCAAAACACTTCTCCATCATTATAGAATCTTCTCCCTCGTTTCTCAAAACCATGTTACCAAATTTTGAAGTTTTAGATTAGCTAATAATCATTCACTCTACATGATATACAAAGCACGAGAACCAAATATACACCCATATATTATAGATGTTGATCAAATTTATATTTTTTCTGCTTTACCTATTATAATTTTATATTGTGATGATATGTCAGACGTCTATTATCTGAGTCTCACGTGCAGGGCACGTGCAACTTACTAGTTTACTACTAGCACTATATGAATTTGTTGGATAAATTACATGTTATATTTTTCAAGCTTAATTTTATACTCCCTCCGACCCAAATTAGTTAACTTAGGTTTATCTAGATTTGGATGTATCTAACACTAAAACAAGTCTAGATACATGAATCTAGACAAATCTAAGTCAACTAATTTGGGTCGGAGGGAGTAGATAATTTCACCCGAAAGTACATCATGCTTCAATCAACACGTTCGGTGGAATTAAAAGGTTACATCAAAAAATAGAAAATTACATCCAATTCCATACTATTGGCATAAAGGCCCCTAAAAAATAGCTTGGAAAGGCAGTTGGGTCCGGCTCAATTTCAACCAAGCAGCTGAGCCATACTCTTGCTACTATTGTTTGCTTCATACATGAAACACAGCGCGCACCTGCGTGTTGATCATGGTCAAAGGGACGAGAATGCTCGGAACGAGTAGAGGAGCATACTGCCGCCATACTGAGTCGATTCCCCCAACCGCACCTTCGCCAGCCACAGGTTCCTCGCGCTCGAGCTCGAACTTGAGCATGTCCTGATGGTGAGCAAGGGCCAGCATAGGATCGATAGGCTCGAGGGACCCAGGATGGCGTCGTCTGCCATGGCCACGGCAACTTGGCGCCCATCCGAGTTGTCTGCCCTGGTCGCATGCTCACTTGCCACAGGTTCCTCGCACACGAGCTCAAACTCGAGCATGTCTAGATCGTAAGCAAGGGCCAGCATAAGATCGATAGGCTCGAGGGGACCTAGGATAGCATCGGCCACGGCCACGGCAACCTCGCACCCACCCGAGTTGTCTGCCCCGGTCGCATTATCGCTGGCTGCAGGTTCCCGGCGGAAGGATTGGCCGCTGTCTTGAACGAGCTTAACTTGGCCACGGTTGATGTCCAGCCAGAGTGCCTACCCGGACGTAGCTCCGTGGCAGTCGAAAGGGAGGACCACCAGGACCGGTGCTTTGTTGTAGAGGTCCACTTTTGTTTGCCTGTCGTGTTGACGCCTCCGTGACGCGGCTAGCGCGGGATCGGTAGCCTCGAGGGGGCCTAAAATTGTGTCGTCGGCCGGCAGTGCCAACGCACGTTTACCGCGGGCGACTAGGCGCTCTACAGAGGTGGCTCCAACGGTGGCATGTTCCCGCTGGATGAATTGTTTCGAGGCCTGGCCTCGAGCTGAAGCAGACCTCCGAGGATGACGCCGCCAATCCACCGGGATTCCTTCAAGTATTTGTGAGGGTAACATGCCTTTGGTGGAAGAAAGAAATTTTGCCGAAGAGTAGAATGAAGGAGAAAGTATAGTACTAGTAGTACTACTGGCGGTGCTACTTAGTTTTGACCCAGCATTTCTCGAAGGAGTACTTTTTTAGATGCTCCAAGGAGTATGCAGAGTGACTGCGTGGCGGCAAGTGAGTTTTTTCGCAGTTGGTGGTTATCTGGGGCATTAACTCACAAGAGAAATGTCATATCGGTACTTGTAGCGGTTGTACTTTCAGCTGGCTGCAGTCTAATCGGATAGTAGGAGTGGTAGTACTATACACTCTTGAAACAGAGGTGGCGAGCAGTGGCAGCTCGAGCAACGAGTCTGGTAAATTCTTGGAGTATGTATGTACTCCAGTATATAGTAGTAATAAGTTGCACATGCCTGACCCTACCATACAGTGACACAAGGTACAAGATGATGCTTTCAGTTCTAATTTTCCTGAGAATATTGTGCCAACATCTCCACAAGTTGGTAGGAACTTCATTGATTTGTCGACTTTGAGTCATAAGTCTGACACTGTTGTTTCCCCTACTCAGAATAGTTAGGAGAATGTCATCTTCTCTACTAAGAGTGCTGAACCTATTAAGCTAAGAAGATCAGTCAGAGGCAAAAACAAAGAGACACCACTATTGGAGAGTTATGTCCATCGCACCACTAGGTGCCAAGCCGAAAGGGATAGCCATAAGCTTCCTCCTATCTCTGAGCTTCTTGTCAGACCTCATAAGTGTGCTAAGAAGACTGCCAAGCTTCCTGTGGCCATGAAGATGAGGCCCAAGAAATTCTCTATGATTCAAACTCATGATGCCCAGGATCAAGTTTTGTTGCTGCTGGTTCTACAACTCCTGAAGTTCCTATTGAGGCTATGCAAGCAATTGGGCATATTCTGGAGATTGATCAGGAACTTCTAACTATTGATAAGCTTAAAGCTGGTCCTGATGCAGAACAAGATCCACCATCAGTGTGAACAATGTTGTCTAATTGCTCAAATCTGGGGAGTGGGTGTGCTCCTTTTCATGCCCTCTATCGTAGAATGTTAATTTTCTCCATCAGGACATTTTTCTGGGTCTGTAATTGTGATCCTGGCTATACCAGTGTCTTCCTGTCTAAACTACAATATTATTATGGATTATAAAACATTATCAAAATCCTGGAAGGTGTTAGACAGGAATATTAGAGGTCTGAACTCTGAATTAAAGCAATTGTCTGTGCGTGAAAAATAGAAGAAAGCAAATGCTCAATCCTCTGTCTGCAAGAAACAAAAAAAGAAAGTTTTGTTTACAAATTTATTTGATTTTTTCCCAAAGAGCCTTGACAACTTTGTCTTTGCTCCTTCAGTGGGGGCCTCTGGTGGAATCCTTGTGGTGTGGAACTCTTCTATTTTCAAAGGAACATTGGTTCAAATGAAATTATTTGGTATTATAATAAATTTTGAATCATCCCATGCTAATATGAAATGGACTCTTGTTGCGGTTTATGGGCCATGTAAGGGCCCACTACGGGATGAGTTTGTGCAGTGGCTTTTTAACTTAGTCATACCGGATGATGAGCTTTGGCTATTTATGGGAGACTTTAACTTCACACGATCACAGGATAACAGAAACACGAGTGGAGGCGACATTAATGACATGTTTATTTTTAATGGGATTATCAGTCATCTTGGACTGCTAGAGCTGCCGCTAAATGGTCGGTCCTTTACTTGGTCTAACATGCAAAAGACCCTCTTCTAGTACAATTGGACTAGTTTTTCATGACGCTAAGATGGACTTCTATCTTTCCAAATTCTATGGTTCTTCCTCTCTCAAAGCCTACTTCAGACCATGTCCCCTGTGTGATTTCGATTGATACCACAATCCCAAAGGTCAATATCTTCAGATTCGAATTTTTTTGGGTTGACCAACCTGGTTTCCCTGACTGTGTGCATCAGTCTTGGCAGTCAAATACTGGGGGGAAAAATGTTGCAAACAGCTTGTCAAAAAAGTTAAAGGAGCACTCAAAAAATGGAAAACTAGTCTATCAAAGTTTAAGCAGCAAATTGCAAAGTGCAACCTGGTTATCATGTTTTTGGATACTCTTGAAGAAGAAAGACCACAGTTTCTTACTAAATGTAACTTTAGAAAAATCGTTAAGGTCCACTATGAGCATCTGATTCATGCTCAATTTCTTTATTGGAAAAAGCGTTGTACTGCTAGATGGATGAAGCTTGGAGAGGAAAATACAAAATATTTCCACTCAATGTCCTCTATTAGTAATAGAAAGAGTACAATGGTGAGTTTGGTTACTGATGATGGAAGGATGGTGTCTAACCATGATGGTATGGCAGCAATTGCTCTGAATTGTTATAAGGCAAGAATGGGGATTGCTAGGGGTATTGACATGTGTCTGAACTTGCCTGGTTTGTTGAAAAAAGTGGATGTTTGGATAATTTTACAAAGCCTTTTTCCCATGAGGAGATGGATGTTGTTATTAAAAATATTCCTATTGACAAAGCTCCTAGACCTAATGGTTTTAATGGATTGTTTCTGAAAAAATGCTGGCATATTATTAAACATGGTTTCTACAAGCTTGCTGGTCAATTCTTTCATGGGACACTCTCTCTGGACAATATTAACACCTATTTTATTACCATGATCCCAATGTGTCAAGATCTTGAGAAAATTAATGATTATAGACCAATTTCTCTCACAAATTGCTGCCTTAAATTTCTCACCAAGCTTGCTGCTGATAGATTGCAAGGTGTAATAACTGAGTGTGTTCACAAAAATCAATATGGTTTCATAAAGAGCAGAACAATCTAGGATTGTGTTGCATGGGCTTTTGAATATATTTATCAGTGCAAAGCCTCCAAGGCATCTTGTGTGATTTTGAAGCTTGATTTTGAGAAGGCCTTTGACACAATTGAACATGATTCTATTTTTCCAAATTTTGTAGCACAAGGGATTCAATCAGTAGTGGATTTCTTGGGTCAAGGCCTTTCTTAGTTCTGGGTCATCCTCAGTCTTGTTAATGGTATCCCTGGTAAACAATTTCTTTGCAAAAGGGGGGTTAGGCAGGGGGTCCACTTTCCCCTTTGTTGTATGTTCTAGGAGGAGATCTTCTACATGATGTTGTTAATAACCTTGTGGGAGAGGATTTGATTAACCTACCAATACAGACAGGAGATCCTGATTTCCCAATACTCCAATATGCGGATGATACCTTGTAAATCATTCCTGTAGACAGAGACTAATTAAAAGCTTTGAAGGAGGCCTTGGACAAGTTTAGTAAATCAACTGGCCTCTTTGTAAACTTTCACAAATCTTGTATGTTTCCTATCAATGTGTCTGATGAGGAAATCATTGAGTTGGCTGAGGAGTTTGGCTATGTTGTTGGCTCCATGCCATTTACATATTTGGTTTTCCTCTTGGCATAACAAAACCACGAATTCAAGATCTTACTCCATTGGTGGACAAACTGGAAAGAAGATTGGTTGCTACCTCATCTTTGTTGGCCTATGGAGGGAGGCTACAATTGATTAGGTCTTGTCTTAGCTCCATGCCTTTATTCTTTATTTGTTCTCTGGATATCCCCATTGGAATTATTGAACAGATGAATAGAATCATCAGGCATTGTCTCTAGAGTGACAGAAAGCCTGAGTCAAAAGGAAAATCCCTTGCGGCTTGGGAAATGATTTGCAAACCCAAGAATAAAGGAGGGCTGGGAATCCTTGACTTCTCAAGACAAAATGAGGCCCTTCTCATGAAACATCTACATGAGTTTTATAATAATGAAAATATCCCCTGGGTGCAAATTGTGTGGAACTATTACACAGATAGTCCTCCTCATAATTATAATCTATGTGGATCCTTTTGGTGGAGAGATATCATGAAACAATCTGATAAATATAGAGAATTATGCGATGTCAAGGTTGGCAAAGGGGATTCTGTTATGTTCTGGCATGATAAGTGGAATGGACAATGTCTTTGCAAAGATTATCCAAGACTCTTTTCTTATGCTCTCGACTCTTCCATTTCCATTCCGAAGGTTTTAGATACAGGTGATATTTCAATGCTATTCCATAGACCCATGTCGGTTCAATCATATAGCAAAATGAGAAGTCTTCAGAATGTGATGACAGCAATGCAGTTTGAGTCTTACTGCAATGACTCCTGGAAAACAATATGGAAGGATGGGATTTTTACTGCTAATTTATATTACAATTTCACATTCAGAAATCTCTTGACTAGTAAAGTTCACTCCTGGATATGGCAAAGCCGAGTCCTTCTTTGCTTGGTTGTTGATCGTTGATAGACTCAATACCAGAGATATGTTGAGACGAAGAGATTGGAATGTCTCTAACAACCACACTTGTGAGCTCTGTCCCATACAGGCGATTGAAAACTGGGAACATCTATTCTTCGAGTGTAACTTTAGTAGGAGAGTTTGGGGCTACTTACAAGTGAAATGGGGTTAGGAGGATTCTATGGAACTCATGTTTTTATCTGCCAAAAGGAAATTTACAAGACCCTTTTTCATGGAAGTTGTCATTCTTGGGTGCTGGCATATTTGGAAGGTGAGAAATGAAGCAATATTTGAAAATGTGAAGCCTTCTTTCGGGGCTTGGCGAAGGAAGTTTATCCATGAGGTCACTCTGCATGTGCATAGAGTGAAAGACAAACATATAGCTTAATTTTCACAATGGATTTACTCTTTGTTGTAAATTTTCCTTTTGTAAATAGGCTTTTGTGTACATATGTATTACTATGGGGGGTTCCCTCACAGTCGATGTTCAAAAAAAAATATGAGTCTAGAACCTAGTTAATTAGGTCTTGCATGACACCACACACGTGTTATCACCCACTATGAAGACAATAACATATGCAAGTTACTAGTATATTTAGGCTGGTCATGGTGGGGAGTAACTTAACATGCATATGTTACTAGTCTAAGTTACTACCTCCATTTTCACAAAATAAAATAAAATAAGTTACTACCTCCATAGTGGAAAGTAACATAGGTGTGGTATCATGCAAAGTCTCATTTATTGCAATGTACACTCATTTTGTCTTGAAATTCTGCCGCAAGCGCACTTTGTAGTGAGGAGAGAGAAACAATGATTTTCTAGTTCTTATGGCCAGTTCATACTGGTATGGTCGACCACAAGGTTTCTTACGGGCTGTTTGGTTCAGTGGATATCCAGTGGATGACAAGGGATATCCATTTTTCTTGTTTATCTAGTGTTTGGTTTAGAGGGTGGAGGGGATATGTTTAACCACTTTTGGATTAAAATGGTGGTTGAGCATATCCCACAAAAAGAGCTAGATGAGCTCAACCACTTTTGGATAGCTCCTCCGAAGTGTTTTCCTGTTTGTAGATTTTGACTAGCTATCCCTAACCACGTTTTCCCCACTTTAGCCAAACACAAAAAATGGCTACCCCTAACCAGCTGGTTGGGGATATCCTCATCCCCTAAATGACATCCTCTAAACCAAACAGCCCAGCTTAAGACCGAGTGCTACAATGTTTAAATTCCACTAAGGTCGACCACAGGTGTCTTATATCCAACCTTATTTTCACATTGGAGACGCCCTTATGGTAACATAGCTAGTTACCCAAATTCTCTCTCTCATCATTTAATTGCATGCTATGTCATCTAAATGCTTAGTTGGCAATACATGTAGGACTATGTAGTACTCCCCAAATTACTCCCACTAGCACTATGACGAACCTAAATAGAACCATGAAGAGAGGACGAGACAGGGATAATGTTGGGGAGTGACGAGGTAGCACGGCCCTGCCTTTTGTTCGAGTAGTCCACTAACAGGGTCCATTTGATTCCAAGGATTTGCCTAGGAATTTTGTAGGATTAAATCCTATAGGAAATTTTCCTATGACGATTGTTTGATTTGTAGGATTGATTCCCATAGGATTTTTCCTAAGGATTCCTTGGTACTAGTTTTTGTCGGAAATCAAACATTCACCCATACTTCTTCTTTAGATTCCTACTATGGTGGAATCAAACACACTTTGGTGCATATGAATTCCTATAGGATTGGAGTGAACATGACAATGCAATCCTACATTTTTCCTATTCCTACGATTTTCCTATCCTACAAATCAAACAGGCCCACACCATTTTCCCCTGGCCTCTTCCCCCTCATCCAGGCTAGCACCATGGACTAGCCCCCGCCCCGTCCCCTCCCCCCACCCCCAAAAAAAATCCCCAAATGGCGGCGCCTCCGAAACAGGAGCGCATCATCAAGTCTGGCCCCCATGTCTTCCGTGCCTACCACATCTCCGCGGCCACAACCAAATTCTCCGTCTTCAAGACGCAGTTAGTTAATACGGTGATGTCGTACACAATGACACAGAAGATCTTCTTCTCGAGGACGTACGAGCTCAGGAGGATGCCTGGCTCCATCCTAGCCCCTCTGGAGGAGGACGATGTCGTGACCACACCCTGCTGATACATTGCAAATGTATCTATAATTTTTGATGTTCCATGCTTGTTTTTATCTACTTTCTTGTGTTTTATCCACACTTTGGAGTACTTTTCAAATGATTTCTTGGACTAACCTATTAACAAGAAGCCACAGTGCCAGTTGCCTGTTTTCTGCTGTTTTTTGGTTCTAGGAAAGTCAGAAAATCAATATTCTCGGAATTGGACTGGACAAAAGCGAAAGTCGATATTTTCCCAGAAGATTCACGGAGCTAGAAGGAGAGCCGGAGAGGGGCCACAGGGTGGCCACACCACCCCATGGCGCGGGTCCACCTAGGCTGCGCCAAGGCATGGTGTGGGCCCCCTGGCCGCCCACTGAACTTGCCCTCTAGCCTATAAGAAGCCTCCCAAAGCATAAACCCTAGATCGTCAATCAGAAATTCACGAAAAGTTCCGCAGTGCCGCCGCCACCGAAGGGGAGATTCGGGGGACAGAAAGTCTCTGTTCCAGCACCCTGCCGGGACGGGGAAGTGCCCCCGGAGTCATCTCCATCGATCTCCACCACCATCTCCATCACCGTTGCGGATTCCCATGATGATGAGGGAGTAGTTCTCTCTCGAGGCTAAGGGTTCTACCGGTAGCTATGTGTTCATCTGTCTCTATGCATGATCATATTGTGATCATGAGCTTTGTAATCAAGTAGATCTACCCTGCTACTCAAGTGCTTTAAAAGATCTCTGCTCTCCCCATGTGTGTGAAAGTGATAGCGTGCACACCATGGTGGCACTTAGGATAGAGATTACATATACTTGTTATGAGTTATATTTGGAGTTGGATGTCTTTATGAAATTGTGGTGTTTGTTGGACTCATCTAGTGCTCAAGGTGACAGTTTGGGGTTTTCTAGATGGGAAAGGCTTACTTTGAGGTGTGCTGTTATAGCCCTACCGTGGATTAGAGTGTTCAACCGGAGAGTAGTTAGGATTAGTATCATGAAGAAGAATATATTTATATGAGTGTTCACTAGTGAAAGTATGATCTCTACGCCTTGTTTCTAAGCATTGATACAGCGTTTGCAATAAGATCTGTTACATGTTTGCTTGCTTCTATCTTTATTTCAGTTTTCCTTTAGTCTCTTTGATACGTTGCTAACGTATCCATAATTTTTGATGTTCCATGCTTGGTTTTATCTACTTTCTTGTGTTTTGTCCACACTTTGGAGTACTTTTCATATGATTTCTGGGACTAACCTATTAACAAGAGCCACAGTGCCAGCTGCCTGTTTTCTGCTATTTTTGGTTTCAGAAAGTCAGAAAATGAATATTCTCGGAATTGGACGGGACAAAAGCCAAAGTTGTTATTTTCCCGGAAGCCACTTGGAGCCAGAATACGAGACGGTTAAGGGCTAGAGGGTGGCCACACCACCTGGTGGCGCGGACCAGGCCAGGCCGCGCCAGGGGGTGGGGTGGGCCCCTCCGACACCCCCTCGGTCTCCCCTCTCGCCTATAAGAGCCTCCCGATGCATAAACCCTAAATTATCAAGCCTCCAGCCACGAAAAGTTCTGCAGCGCCACCGCCACCGAAGGGGAGATTCGGGGGACAGAAAATCTCTGTTCCGGCACCCTGCCGGGACGGGGAAGTGCCCCCGGAGCCATCTCCATCGATCACCACCGCCATCTCCATCACCATTGCTGATTCCCATGATGAGGAGGGAGTAGTTCTCTCTCGAGGCTAAGGGTTCTACCTGTAGCTATGTGTTCATCTCTCTCTATGCATGATCTTATTGAGATCATGAGCTTGTAATCTATAGATCTTCCTTGCTACTCAAGTGCTTTAATGAATCTCTGCTCTCCCCATGTGTGTGAAAGTGACAGCGTGCTCACAATGGTGGCACTTAGGCTAGAGATTACAAATACTTGTTATGAGTTATATTTGGAGTTGGATGTCTTTATGAAATTGTGGTGTTTGTTGGACTCATCTAGTACTCAAGGTTATAGTGTGGGGTTATCTAGATGGAAAAGGCTTACTTTGAGGTGTGCTGTTATAGCCCTACCAACGATTAGAGTGTCCAACCAGAGAGTAGTTAAGAGTAGTATCATGAAGATAATATATTTATGAGAGAGTGCTCACTAGTGAAAGTATGATCCCTAGGCCTTGTTTCTAAGCATTGATACACCGTTTGCAATTAGATCTATTACATGTTTGCTTGCTTCCATCTTTATTTCAGTTTGCCTTTAGTCTTTTCCCACGTCAACCACACGCCAGCAAGCTATTTTCTGGCACCATTACCACTTACAATTATCTATACCACTTGTATTTCACTATCTCTTCACCGAACTAGTGCACCTATACACCTGACAAGTGTATTGGGTGTGTTGGGGACACAAGAGACTTCTTGTATCTTGATTGCAGGGTTGCTTGAGAGGGAATACCTTTGACCACTTCCTCCCTGAGTTCGATAAACCTAGGGTGATCCACTTAAGGGAAAACTTGCTGCTGTTCTACAAACCTCTGAACTTGGAGGCCCAACAACTGGCTACAAGAATAGAAGTGCGTAGACATCACTCTTCCACGCCATAAAGCTATTTTTTGGTACTGTTACCACTTATAATTATCCATACCACTTGTATTTCACTGTCTCTTCGCCGAACTAGTGCACCTATACACCTGACAAGTGTATTGGGTGTGTTGGGGACACAAGAGACTTCTTGTATCTTGATTGCAGGGTTGCTTGAGAGGGAATACCTTTGACCACTTCCTCCCTGAGTTCAATAAACCTTGGGTGATCCACTTAAGGGAAAACTTGCTACTGTTCTACAAACCTCTGCACTTGGAGGCCCAACAACTGTCTACAAGAACAGAAGTGCGTAAACATCAAGCTATTTTCTGGCACCGTTGCCGGGGAGGAAAGGTAAAAGGTATTCACACCGGAGGATTAAAGAAGAAGAACCTCCCTCGGCAAACGCCTATTTTCTAGCGCCGTTGCCGAGGAGGAAAGGTAAAAGGTACTCACATCCTCCGGTGTGAGTGCTCGAAGTTATTTCCTTTAGATTCTTCAATTTTTTCATTTTGTTTCTTGTTTTCACCAGTTAGGCTTAATGGAAAACAGTAACAAAATTAGAGAGCTTTATAGTATTTATCTTGAGTTAGGACATGTAGTGTTTGAAGAGAAAATTAAAAAACCTATGGAACTTTATTTACGTGCTAATAGCAATGTTGTTAGTATGAATTCTTTAGACACCATTGTTGCTAATGCTATGGAAAAGTCTAAGCTTGGAGAAGCTAGTTTTGATGAAAATGATCTTTTTAGTTCCCCAGCTTTGGAAGATAGCTATTCTATTCCTTATGATGATACCAAACCTCCAATATATGATGATTACAATGATGAATATGATATTTTCAGTCCACCTACTATTGATGAGAAAATTAATTATGATTACAATATGCCTCGTATATTTGATGATTATGGTGATGAGAATAATAACGATAGCTATTTTGTTGAATTTGCTCCCACTACAATTAATAAGAATGACTATGCTTATGTGGAGAGTAATAATTATTATATGCACATGGCTCATGTTAAGAATGTTTTATGTGAT